>CM026066.1:0-384326 GCA_014839685.1 Anableps anableps | reverse complement strand
TAGTCACAGCTCTTTGAAGGTTAAGTGTTATGTACTCACTCAAAGATGCTGAGTAGTCTCTCAAATGACAACAAAACCAGTGTGCATGCTCCATATTAAAACACCGGCTCCAGGGACACATGGGAAACATCATTCTTGAGGTACAACTTATACGGTTCAGTTGCAGTGCCTAAAACTCCTGGACCCGTAGGGGGGGAACTTTCTTTTCTTCTCCTGTGATTAAATCCATATGCAGTCTGTGGTACCCTATTCACTATTCACTGTCTGAAGTATGCATTTATGTACAGTATGTGTCCACAGAAGCAGTGTGCAGTAATGACGAAGCTCTATGGGAGGTCCTGTGCCTCCTGAGACTGTTGAAGGGATAATGTTTTCCTTCAGACGGGTCTACTCGCCTGCTGGTTGGATGATCTGAGCTGTAGGATGCTGTTAAGATTGTCCTTTAAGTGGGCAGCTGGATGTGAGTCTGTGGATGACCTTAGGGTCTCAACAGGCACCAAGCTGACTGGATGAGCTTAAAACTGTTGCAGCAATTTGGATACTCCTGTGTTTGTTTCATACTGGTGGAGAAGACTTCAGAAGTAAACTTCTGAGATTGCACATTTAGTCATGTAGTTATCTGCATTATCTGTAGTTTCTTTATAAATTAGATTGACCTGAATGCAGAACTCTTTGACATTTTTACCTTTTTTTCCATTATGTGTTATTGTTATATGTAGCTAATAACATAAATACTGCTTTGGGAAAAAAATCCATGTGCTGTGATCTTTGTAGGTCTGTCTAAACTATTAGCTTGTGTAGATCACAGCCTTTTCTTACAAAGTCTGCTACAAATGTCTAACAAGTAGCATACACTCTCCAATCTGCGTTGAACCTTTTTTTAAGTTCTTTGCCCAAGTTAGAATTTTTGCTAAACTGTAACTAAGCCGCCTGTGAAAGCAAATTCCCAGCCCTGGTCAATTTTGAAAAATTCCACCAAAGTGGGCGGGGCCAGGAGACATGGCCAAGTATGAGTGTGTGTGTGTGTGTGTGTGTGTGTGTGTGTGTATATATATATATATATATATATATATATATATATATATATATATATATATATATATATATATATATATATATATATAAAAAAAAAAAAAAAAATTCCCTTCTCACCCTCCACGGGTGGTCTTTCCCAACCTCTGAGCTCGGGTCCTCTACCAGAGGCCTGGGAGCTTGAGGGTTCTGCGTAGTATCTTGGCTGTGCCGAGAACTGCGCATTTCTGGACTGAGATGTCTGATGTTGTTCCTGGGATCTGTTTTAGCCACTGCTCCAGCTTGGGGGTGACTGCCCCGAGGGCCCCGATGACCACAGGCACCACTGTGGTCTTCACCTTCCAGGCCTTCTCCAGTTCCTCTCTGAGGCCCTGGTATTTCTCCAGTTTCTCGTGTTCCTTTTTCCTGATGTTGCAATCGCTTGGTATTGCTACATCCACCACAACGGCTTTCCTCTGTTGTTTATCCACCACCACGATGTCCGGTTGGTTCGCCATTACCATTTTGTCTGTCTGGATCTGGAAGTCCCACAGGATCTTAGCTCGGTCATTCTCCACCACCTTTGGGGGTGTGCCCCACTTTGATCTCGGGGCTTCCAGTCCATATCCTGCACAGATGTTTCTGTACACTATGCCCGCCACTTGGTTATGACGTTCCATGTACGCTTTCCCTGCCAGCATCTTGCACCCTGCTGTTATGTGTTGGACTGTCTCAGGGGCCTCCTTGCACAATCTACACCTTGGATCTTGTCTGGTGTGGTAGATCTGAGCCTCTATTGCTCTGGTGTTTAGGGCCTGTTCCTGTGCAGCCAGGATGAGTGCCTCTGTGCTGTCCTTGAGTCCAGCTTTTTCCAGCCATTGGTAGGATTTCCTGATATCAGCCACTTCAGTTATTTGTCGGTGGTACATCCCATGTAGGGGCTTATCCTCCCATGATGGTTCCTCCAGCACCTCATCCTCTGGTCCCCATTGTTTGAGACATTCGCTGAGCACATCGTCGGTTGAGGCTTTGACCTTGATGTATTTATGGATCTTGGATGTTTCATCCTGGACAGTGGCTCTCACACTCACTAGTCCTCTGCCTCCATCCTTACGGCTCGCGTATAGTCTCAGGATGCTGGATTTAGGGTGGAACCCTCCATGCATGGTTAGTAGTTTCCGAGTTTTAACATCCATGGTCTTTATCTCTTCCTTTGGCCAGCTTATTATTCCTGCAGGGTATCTGATTACTGGCAAGGCATAGCTGTTTATCGCACGGATCTTGTTCTTGCCGTTGAGCTGGCTTCTCAGGACTTGCCTTACTCGTTGGAGGTATTTGGCCGTGGCTCCTTTCCTTGTGACCTCATCGAGGCTGCCATTTGCTTGTGGTATTCCCAGGTACTTGTAACTGTCCTCAATGTCTGCTATTGTTCCCTCTGGGAGTGAGACCCCTTCTGTGTGGATGACCTTCCCTCTCTGTGTAACCATCCGACCACACTTCTCTAGTCCGAATGACATCCCAATGTCAGTGCTGTAGATCCTGGTGGTGTGGATCAGTGAGTCGATGTCTCGTTTGCTCTTAGCGTACAGCTTGATGTCATCCATGTAGAGGAGGTGACTGATGGTGGCTCCGTTCTTGAGTCGGTATCCGTAGCCAGTCTTGTTGATGACTTGGCTGAGGGGGTTCAGACCTATGCAGAACAGCAGTGGGGACAGAGCGTCTCCTTGGTATATGCCACATTTGATGGACACTTGTGCAATTGGCTTGTAGTTGGCTTCAAGGGTGGTTTTCCACATCCCCATCGAGGCTGCAATGAAGGCTCTTAGAGTCCTGTTGATGTTGTACATCTCTAAGCATTCAATGATCCAAGTGTGTGGCATTGAGTCATAGGCTTTCTTGTAATCAATCCAAGCCGTGCACAGGTTGGTGTGTCGGGTTTTGCAGTCTCGGGCGACTGTTTGGTCTACCAGGAGTTGGTGTTTGGCTCCTCTGGTATTTATGCCGATGCCCTTCTGTGCTGTACTCATGTATTTATCCATGTGCCCACTTATCTTAGCTGCTATGATGCCTGACATGAGCTTCCATGTTGTAGAGAGACAGGTTATTGGCCGATAGTTGGATGGGACCGAACCCTTTGAGGGATCCTTCTGGATCAGGATTGTGCGCCCTTCAGTTAACCATTCAGGGTGAGTCCCACTTTGTAGCAGCTGGTTCATTTGAGCTGCCAGTCGCTCATGGAGGGCAGTGAGTTTCTTTAGCCAGTAGGCATGGATCATGTCAGGACCTGGTGCTGTCCAGTTTTTCATACCTGAGACTCTTTCTTGGACATCTGCCACTGTGATAGTTACTGGGGCTTGCTCAGGGAGGTTGCTGTGGTCATCTCGTAGAGAGATTAGCCACTGTGCATTGCTGTTGTGGGTCGCCTCCCTTTCCCATATGCCTTTCCAGTACTGTTGGGTCTCCAGCCTTGGTGGGTCTGCTCTGTTGTTATTACCCTGCCATTGAGAGTACACTTTAGCTGGTTGGGTGGAGAAGAGCCGGTTAATCCTCCTGGCTTCATTTTCTCTCGTGTACCTCTTTAGGCGACTGGCCAAGGCTTGGAGCCTTTGTTTGGCAGTTTCGAGCGCTTCAGGTATGGGCATCTGGCTGTACCGCTTGGGTACCGGTCTTTTGATTGCACCTCTTTGGAGCTCTGACAATTGGCTCACTTCCCTCCTTGTTACCTTGATTTTAGCCTCTAACCGTCTTTTCCATGGTGGGTATTGAATCTCATGGTTGCTCTTATAGCCGAGCATCTCAAGGATCACTGATGCTGAGTTGTACACCAGCTCATTGGTTTCCGTTATGGTGTTGGTAGGGATCGTTCTCAATGCTGCATTCACATCTTCAATGAGACTTTCTGATGGTACTTCACTCAGCCGTTGTAATTGGCATCGGGATTGCCTGGTGTTCATTCGGGCCATGATCCTACCTCTCAGGTCAGTTGCTGCCTCGTTCAGCTGTGATGGTTCGTTCATTATTGGGGCTGCATACACAATCTGCGGGTGGGGAGTTGAAGCTAACTCCCCTCTGACCTGGCGTCCTGGCTCCCCCTTGCCGTAGCATTTGTGTTGTACCTCGTCTATCTCAAGTTGTGACAGCATTTGCCGTTTGCGGATGTTGGAACACTGAGCTACTAGTTGTTTGGCAGTTAGTGTTGAATGGGGATGTTGACGTAACCATTCCTCCCGCATTCTTTGCATGTAACCCCTCTGACTAGGGTTACTTGAGTAGTAGCATTCCAACAGATCCAAGTTTTCACCTCTCGCCCAATTCCGTCTTGTTCCAGTAACCCATTTTTCGTGAAGGTGCCCTGGTTCCCCAGCACCTGACGCAGACCTTGTTTGGCCGGGCGACGTCTGAGCCGGCATGGCGTGTATTCCTTTATCACTCATCATGAGGTAGGCAGTAGCGCGAAGGATCTTGCCTAAGGACCCACACTGGATATCTCAACCAAGCGACCCGGCCTGGATTCGAACCCCGGTCTCCCGGGTGAAGGTCGGGTGACTTACCCATTGAGCTACCCAGCCGCTATATATATATATATATATATATATATATATATATATATATATATATATATATATATAGAAGAGGAGTCGACTTCCTGTTACTGCCTGATGGATTCGAGCAGCTGCCACCTGCTGCTGGACCAGCCGGGCTCGTATGCCCTGGTGGGCGAGCCGCTGACGCAGGCTGCAGTGAAGAGGCTGAAGCTGGCCGTGTTTGGGAGCGTGGAGTCGGGCTCTATGAGCTACAGCCTGCGGGTGTACTGTGTGGACGACACGCCACATGCCTTTCAGGTGGGGGCAGAACACCGATTATCTGCTCAAAGCACTGCTTTGTGTTGTTGTAACAGCAAGACTGAATAGAATTTGGAGGTAGATTCATTTCATTGTATCTTTTTTAAAAAGATGAAGAAAGAAGTTATGAGTTATGCCTCATAACTGAGTTATGCCTCGCTATGACTCCATGACATGAATTTCTTGTTGGGTGAGCTTGGTGGAGAGTAATCCCACAGACAGCTGTCTTGAGTTGGACAGACGTTTGGTGAGGTGTTCATTCATACCTTGGCTCAGGTAACGTTGTCATTAGCAAGCTCGTTTGCTTTCAGAGCAAAGTCATCATCCGACCCGTTCATGTCTCAGTCAATGGAGTCGTCAGTGAACTGTGTCAGACTGACTTGGAGTGCTTTATACTTTGTTCCATCTTAGATATAATTGTTGATACAGGTCTTTGATGAAATTTCATTTTCCAACATTGAAATATAAGAGAAATATTTTGTCTCAGAGGTTTCCTATCTTTGAACCAAACTTTAGGATGTCAATATAGGACAAAAAAATCTTTTTCCACAGAGTGTCATGTTTAGGTTTTTATTTGGACCCAGAGGCAGGAAGAACCAGAGGCAGAAGATGAACTGAAGAATATTTAATAACTGAAAAAACAAAGACTTACGATGCTGTCATGAAGGGGAACGGGACATGGTAACAGGAAGAACAACAACGGGTGGAGCAACAGAAGAATCCAACTGAAAAGCCAATGGGAACCAGTGGGCTTAAATACAGAGGAATGGGTAGAGAATGGCATTAGATGCAGGTGAGGAAATCAGGTGATTTGGAACAGCTGTGGAAAAGAACAGCCTGCAGGGTTAAACACAGACTCCAATACCACAAAACAAGAGTAAAAAGCCTGTCGAAGACAAATAAATACACATATACAAGGAACAAAACATAAGAAACTGACCTCAAAGAAATAATCTATATGGCAAGACCTTTCAAACAATAATGAACACTTAGGAATGCCCAGAATATGGCAAACCTAAAGAATCTAGATAAACAGCAAGAAAATGATCAAAACACAGCCACAAATAAAAACCAAAAACCCTAAACTTTCATGGATCATAACACAGAGTAGATCCATCTGGTTCGTTTACATAAGCCGGTTGGAGAAATGTCAAGGGTTATGTTCACTTATCTATAAGTTTATCCTTTATGGATATTTGACAGAACAGAGGTTGAGAAACAAATCTGTGATGCGAGTGGCTTTTTAATCTTCTGCTGGGTCTTCCTAATCTGGTGTAAGAAGCAAGGAGACTTTACCAACCAATACAGCTTTGAATTAGCCCATTAATTGGAGGCCAGCCAGCTCATGAAATGAGAACATACATAATACTCAGTTCACAAGTGCAGGACAACGTTTTGCCAATATTTTGAGGAACCCAAGCACTATTGCATGGAATTTATGACAAGATGAATTAGAAGTATGGATTCAACTCAATGCTGCATGATATCTAGAAGGTATATTGGTGTCAGTGCACAGTCTGGGTGACTTGTTTAGGATTTATACTGGAAGTTCTAATAGCAAATCTGCTTGGTCTGAATGAAGTTTCATCTTAAATTCAAATATCTATGCGAAAATAAGGTTTACCTGGGGTCTTAATAGTAGTGTAATGTCTGTACCTTGATGCTCCTTCCAATCATACAGAGAGTATTACAACCACACAGTAAAATGTCATTGAATATTGGAAAAGATGCAAATGCAAGGAAGGTTCTAGGTTCAGTCATTAACTTGAAACAAAAAAAGACAGCAATGGCAAAAAAAAAAAAAAAAAAAAAAAAAAAAAAATAGGAAATGTAAAACAACAAACATAGACTTAATGTAGGTAGATGGTAGAGATGCAGAGAGAAATCAGCTGTTGACCAGACGATTTTCAGCCTGGTTGTCCCTTACTGGTGACTCTCTGGGGAGTCAGAATCTTTTCCCATCAGTGAACACACCAAACCTAAATGGCCAGTTCTCCCCGGATACTCAGGCTTCCTGGCACACCTGTCCAGGGTGTGCTTGCGTCTTAACCAGGGGTGGGCAACTCCAGTCCTCAAGGGCCCGTGTTGTTCAACTTTTAAATGTGTCTCTGCTCACCCCTGCTCCTAACTACTGAAGATAGGCACCAGCCCCCCTCGCGACCCTGCAAAGATAAGCATGTTCAGATAATGGAAGGATAGATTTTAAAAAAGATCACTCACTGCAGGAAGGCTTGGAAATAAAGATCTTCAGGCTGACCTGAATCTCATTATATTACAGTTGGAACTGGAGAACATCAGCAAAGACACATCTAAGCTTCACAGAACGGGACATTGGAAATCAGCCACAAATTCTAATCTTGTATCTCTAGTGGGCACGGACTGAGGGTATACTAAAGGAGATAATGACTACCAAAGTTGTGGTACAGGACCTTCACTGAAAATGGATTTTTTTTTGTGTGTTTATTGGCCAAAAAGAAGCTGAAACACTAAGAGTGGTTCACTTATTTGTGAGAAATTAGAACCTGCATCCCTTTTTCAAATACCCATCAAAGCTTTAACTTATTTCTGGAGTCTTTTTCAAAAACAAAAGGATGCACAGATGCACTTAAGTGATGGGGAGGGGCATGGCCTAGATTCAGAATGCACATCTTGTGTGTGGTTGTTGCCTTGTTTCTGAAAGGCAGCAGGGGCTGCAGAGAGTGACACCATGTGAGTGATGGCAGATTCATTACCACAGTAAAACAAAACGGCTGTGTTGTGAGGACTCTGAGACGGTGCTGACGGATGCTCTCTGTGTACTTGTAATAGTCTGAGGCAAAGACTGTCATAGAGCTACGCTGCCTTTCAAATGTTAACCATTTTTTACCTTGATTGACTGGATCATCCCTTAGCAAGCAACTGTACATGCTTTTTGAGCAATGAGGTGTTGTCTATGAACTTCAGGGAAATCAAGCTCCCCCTAACTCCCCAGAGAGGAGATGAACTGAGCATGGAGGACCCGATGACTGACTCCCGACCGCTCCTCTGTCATGTTGCAGAAGTCGGCGGCAGCTGGTTTTAAGAGGCGCTCTGGGTTTGCTTTATGAGTTCACAGCCTGCCGAGCAGATGCCAGACATTTGCACATCCGTTGGGCTTCTTCCTGTTAGCAGTGTATCTCTATTGTGTGTTTTCCAGAGTTCCAGGACAAAGTCAACCACAGAGCAGATTCATAATCAGCAGGAGGCTTAAAACATTTATAGAAGGGACACATAATCAGGGCAATTCACCTTTCTGCTTTGTCTTGAAGTTAGCAGATACATTTTCAGTTTACATTTTCAAAAATTATCATGTGTCCGAATGATATTTTTTTTTCCACATATTGATTAATTCAAACTAAACACCTTAGAGTTTTTAACTGATCAAATAGCATTACTCAGAAGCGATTGATTTCTTAACAAATTACATCCCAACTGTTTGAAACAAGACACCATGTCTCCAAGGGACCATTTAACAAAACTGATTTGTGAGGTCTACTTAGATGCAAACTGCCAAAAGCACTAGCAAACCATTTCCAAAAGGATTTAAACTGGCAGTTTGCAGAAAAACGTCCACTGTCCTTCCTCTACTCTCACACACAGAGCACAAGCCCTCTCTAATGAGGCATTTTTTTAAGTGCCAATATGAACAGTAGGTTGCTGCTTGACGGTTTTCAATTTAAATTAATTAACTGACATTGCCAGATGGGATAAAATGCCTTAAATTAGATTATTTAGTGGTAGTTTTTGTGCAGCTTCAGACAGCTTTACAAGTTAAAATAAATTCAATATAGCTCAAATCAGCATTTATTTTAATATTTCTTTAGGGTGAGCTACATGATTTTAATCACTAAAGGCAAAGCTGAACAAAATTAAAGCTGTGTGCCATATAAGCAGAGTGGATGATCCATGTACTGATGGTTAGTTACCATCTTAGTCGTCTAAGATTTGCCTGATTACTATGAATAAAAGCTGCTATTGCTAGAAAAATTTTAAAGATACAACAGAAACAAATATTAAGCTGTACTGGTGATGTAATCCTCAATTGGCTGTCGTGTGTAAATTTATTGTGATAAAATATTTTACAAGCTGATGTGCCCCTCCCTGTGCTGCCACTTCATCGTGGCGGAGGGGTTTGAGTGTCCCAATGATCTTAGGAGCTAAATTGGCAGGGTCTTCATGCTCCTGGTAGGGTCACCCAAGGCAAAAAGGTTCTAGGTGAGGGATCAGACTAAGTGCAGCCCAAAGACCCTTTATGATGTGTTACATCTTATCTTTCATCTTTGCTAACTTTAAACAACAGGGCCTACAGCTTCTGGTCTTAAGACTTTTTGAATTTTAATGTTAGAACAGAAAGAGAGAAGAAAGATTTTAGCTTTTCTCCTCCAACTTCATGGAACAGTTTGCAATTAGAGTTTAAACTGAGAACTCTACTATCTCTGAATGTATTTAAGACCATTACAGATCCTATTATGCTCAAGTTGCAGAAGTGTAATTGTCTTCCTTGAGTAAGTTGTATATGTTCTATTGTATGTCTATGTTTATTGTACTGTGTGTTGTAATGGAGTGTTTTGTTTTTTTTTTTTTTTCTCTACGTGCTACCATTCTTGGACAGGTCTCTCTTGTAAAAGACATCTTTGATCTCAATGGGACAAACCTGGTTCAATAAAGGTTATTATTATGATTGTATCTACAGAAACTGTGGTCCCTCGCCCAGACGCAAGTCACTGGGGCCTCCCTCTGGAGCCAGTCCTGGTAGTGGGGCATGTTGGCGAGCACCTGGTGGCAGGCCTTTTACCCATAGGGCCTGGCCAGGCACAGCCCAAAGAGGAAATGTGGGTCCACCTTCCCATGGGTTCACCACTTGTAGGAGGCACCGAGCAGGAGTGGCCATACTTATTGGCCCTCCATCTTGGTGCCTGTACGTTGGGGTTTTCCCCGGTGAAAGAGAGGGTGGCCTCCCTCTACATACATGCGGGGGACAGGTCTTGACTATTGTTTGAGCCTGTGTGCCAAACAGTAGCTCAGATTACCCTTTTTAGAGTCCTTGGAGGGGGTGATGGAGAGCTTTCCTGCTTTCCTGCTGTAGACTCCCTTGTTCCACTGGGGGAATTCAATGCTCACATAGGCAATGACAGTTAGACTTGGAGGGGTGTGGTTGGGAGGAATGCCCCCCCATCATTTTGAATCTGAGTGGTCTTAGGCATCCCTTGGAATTCCACCAGAAGAACTGGCCCCAGTGGCAGGGAGGAGAGAAGTTCAGACCTCTTAGGCTGCTGCCTCTGCAACCCCAGATAAGCAGAAGATAATGATTGGAGGATGGATGGATGGACGGACGGACGGACGGACGGACAGGCAGGCTGGCAGGCGGGCAATCTGATGTAGATTTCCTAGTTTAAAACCATCACAATTTGGGTTATTTTGCTAACTCCTGACCCTAAACAAGGGGGTTCACTGTATTAGAAACAGACTTTGGTCCCCATAATGCCCACTGGTCTTCAGAAGGTTAGTTAATATACCAGAAATGGTCCTAAATAGGTAGGACTAGTACAGATGGACACACACAAGCATAAGAACAATTTAGAGTACAATTAACCTAATAGTCTAAAGTTTCACCAGAGGGACCCGATAATTCAGCCACCACACAGGAGTGTAAAGCAAAAAGGAATATTTTGTTAAGCACCAGCACGGAAAAAGCTGACCAGCTCAGAGGTGTCTACTGCAGCACTGTGGAGGGGGGAAGCAGAAGCTGGTGATTTGTGTTTTCCACCAAAGCAATCTGTTAGTGTGAGGTAGGGACACTAACCTGAACAGCTGTGAGGTTAGTGCTGATGTCTGGCGTGGCAAAGAGAGCTCAGGCAGGATGAGCGTGGATGTGGATATGAGCGTCCATGTTCCGCTTCCGTCTGTAACCACAGACTAACTCCTTGACAGTGTGAAGCACAGATTTGAATCTGAATTGTAGGTCAGTAGTCAGGCAAGGGTCATGCACAGAAAGGCTGAGAGCAGGGTACTTATCCAAAGGAACAGGCAAACCAGGGCGATCCGAGAGGCAGGTGGGGGTCGATGTCCAGATATCCAAGAACCAGCAACAATCTGGCATGGGCTAGGCAATGGAAGAACCCAAAAACAGTAACAAGGTCACAACAAGGGTGAGAGAGAGAAAGTGCTGGAACCCTACTAACAGTGAATGTGTTCAACAATCTGGGACTGGAGATCTGGATGAGTAGAGTTTTTAAACAGAAGGGAGCAGGTGAACAGCGGAAAAGGCTTGAGGGGTGATTAGTGACGTGGCAAGAATGCGACATGAAAGCAAAGCAAACAGAAAATAGCATGGTGTGGATATTACAAACAGACATGTTTTTGGGCTGTAGGAGGAAGCTGGAATACCTGGTGAAAATTCATTCAAGCACAGGCAGAACATGCAAACTCCTTGCAGAAAGACCTCAGGCCAGGATTCGAACCCAGGACCATCTTACTGCAATACAACAGTGCTACCAACTGTGTCACCCTGCATCCCATTATATATTCAGTATATAACAGTTTGTAAAGTAAGTTTGATTTTTAAAGTAAGTTGCATATTTATTAATTATGACAGTTAAACCTAATATTGTTATATCTCAGAAGCAAGAAGATACCCAAAAGAAATATTAATTGCTTTTTAGCCGATGTATTCTGACTTTATAACCAATTCTTTGGTCAAAATGTGAATACTGAACATCGCTGGTGCTAGTTTATAGCTTATGCTGAATGATGGGGTTCCTTCTTCTCTCTTTTCTAACAAGCTAGGTCACATTGATGCAGAGTTTGGTTAAAGTTCCCTGACCTCTGTGTCAGCAGCATCAAACTTAACATCTGTGTTAAAGAAAGAACCTTTAGCCCACTTTTTCCCTCAACCAATGATGCTTTGCATGAGTTGTGTGGACAACTACCATGGAAATATAAACTTTTGTACTTTAAACCCAATAATAAAATCATAACTGGACTTTGACCAGATCTTTAAATACATATAAAATATATGTATATAGCTGCTTTGTCAGCTCCACTGCTATGGGCAATTTATGGAGGTAAAAACAATATTATTATTTGATACTGAACTGGTTTTCTATGCTTTCAAATTGCTGAGAGAACATTAGTTGTGTACTTGACTATTTGTAACTGGTGATTTTTTTTGTTGTGTTGAGAATGCAGTCAAGGACAGCAAGATCAGGATGTCATTAATTAATGAATTATTCAGATTATGAAACGTAACTTTCTTACTGGTATTTTTTTTAAACCTAAAATCATAACTGATCTGCATTCAGCAGCATGTTTCTCCTCTGGTGGACAGTTGCAGTTAACCATGATGCAACTTTCTCCATGGGCTCTTTGTTGACAAAGTGATCTGAGCCATCATACAGGCCTTTCAGTGATTGCTTCAAATTTAAATGTTGCATGCATCGTGATTTCTCGTCTGTTCATAATCGATGGAAACTATTCCACTGATTGTTGGGACCATCCTGTTTCACTTTGGGTGCCTCTTCAACAAATATTTGCTGAAGCCTCAAAATAATCTTCATTTGATTATAAGAGTAGTCCTTATAACATTATAATAAGTAGCTATGTTGGACATATCTGAGCTTCAAAGAGTCCATAAACATGTGATTATCAAAAACAGCAGAAATTTAAACACAACTCCAAATCTATTACTTCAAAAATACAGTTTTCTACATGCAAAATACCACCACTACACACTGCTTTACAGCAACCTTGCAGAAAAACACATAATCAGTCCTACAGAAACTCCACCAGGAGTGAGGTAGATACATACATTTGACCTAAACAGTGTGAGTGTCAGTGAAGACCACACACAAGCATTATTTGTAGTTCCAAAATCAATTCCCATCTCCAGTTTTAACCTCTGGTTTAATAATGCAGGATATTCTCATCTATTTCTGGAGCCAATATCCTCCAATGAACAGCCCAAAGCATGCCAAGTAATTGTGTTGACATTTAAGAGCCAAGCTGCAAAATAAATTCATTATCAAGTCATATTCATGCCTATTGTGAGTTCTCATTTTGTCCAACAAACTATATTTGAACTGCTGTTAAAAGGAGAGCAAAGAAAAAACAAAACATGAAGCCTAAACCAGGAATACTGCCAAAAATATTTTTTAAAGCTATTACTAATGTTCTGCTGATTTTTTGTTATAAACCCTTGTTTATTGGGCTAAATTTTACACATTTTCTTGAATGAATAATATATGAAGCTCCCAGCACGGGTTTGCTTTGGTGCACTGCAGAAAAAGCTTATCTGCGATGGCTTAACTGAAATTCTTCACTGTATATGCTCTTATTATAACACAGACATTTATGAATTGGTCCCAAATCATAGGTTACTACTGAGAGTCATGGACAGCTCCAGTTGTTTTCTTTTTCTTCATTAAATGGAGACTAATCTCGACGGATCTCATTCAACTATTACTCCACGTGACATAAACAGAAAATGAACTCAAGGCTATGTGAAGGCATTTTCAGAAGCATGTTGGACCACGTCGTCAGCTGTGAAAAATCAGTCAAGATGTACGCCTGAGTCACATGCGATGTGTCAAACAGCACACGAGACATGTTTTCAAACCACATCAGCTTTTGGTTTTTTATGTTTATGCTATGGGGATGGGGCTGAGGAATGAAAACACATGCTATCCTGACTTGCAAACAGGCTCGACTTTTGTTGCTGTTTCACTTACTCTGTTTTCAAAGGCAGTATCTGACCCTAATAAAATAAAATTTTGATCTTTTTAGCTTGCTTCAAGAGTTTTCTAAAACACAGTTTGAGATAAAGGTTTATCATCGTTTTTTGAATAAATACGGAGTTTACATCTTTCCGAATCACATTAAAATCTTGTCTCATTCTTGTAAACTCAGTACCGAGTGCTGTCTTATCCTGTGAGCTGAATGTAGATTTGGACCTTCAGTAAAGAAGCACTGTTACTTGTTAATGCATGCTACTTCTGACAGAAATCTCATTCATGATGTAAGCCAAAAATGCAAACATGAGACAGGGTTTCAGTGTTTTTGAGATCTTACATTCAGGATTAGGCTACAAATGAGAGAAAAAGCAGACATATCCAGAAAACCTTTAAGAAGGTCTTGACAGTTATGCCACAATGAAATCTCAGAAGAAGGTCTGGCTCGGTAGCAAAACCCAATGAAATGGAGAAAACCACAGCTGGGTTCTCTCTCTATTTCTTTAGCAACTAAGGCAGTTGTGGGAAGGCAGGCAGATGCTGAACCATTCACTGGGACACTGAGCAGTGATGACAGATGAATACCTGCGAGCCACAATCAAAATGCTCTTTCACCATCTCAAATTCAATTTGGGGGATGGACACCTTCTACCATGCGTCCACTCCTCTCCCACAACCTCCAACCAACCCACCAATCACCCTGGCATTACCATCAAGCTCCAGTCTGTCGTGTCACAGCCATAAATGGGATGCTAATGAGGGAGCGCAACATGTAGGATTTGTTCAGCGGAGACTGGATGTCACTTCACGGCAGCCTGCTTCTGTGGTAATATTTCAATTAGTGGATGTGACAGAGGAATGGATTAGCAACAGGTGTCAGTGCTGATATGCAAAGGTAGTGTACTTTCAAAAGGAAAGAGGATTCTTGGTTTTCTGATCTACTTAGCATAAATCTAGTTTTGTCTTTCCGTCTGTTTATTGTCTTTGTAATTGCTTACCCTGTTTCCTTCCTGTTCCCGTTTTTCCTCCAGTTGTTGTTTCCTCTTCCTTTCCTTTTTGTCCCTTCCTGTTATCGTTTTTCTGTTTTAGATTTTTTCCTCTTCATTTTTCCTCTCTCCTGACTCTTGGCCTTTCGTCATATTCTGCATTCCGTCTCCTCATCCTCAGGGAGTGGTGGCTGCAGAGAGGTCCAGAGGGGGTCAACTCCTCGAGGAGCCAAAGATGTTGCCTTTTAGAGCGAACACCTTCAACCTCCAGGTGTCGATCCAGGACGTTCCCCAGTTCCTGTGGAGCATCAAACCCTTTACCACATGTCAGGTAACCAACCACAGCAGCAACTGCAAAGGCATCAGGTGTGAAGACTGAGTGGATTCATTTGCATGTTGTTTCTGCAGCCCTCCTTCCTCCTGGTTCACTCATCAATCAAACAGCGTGAGAAGCAGTTGTTTTTCCATGAATGAAGTTGGAGATTCCACTGAACTCTAAGCCACTCGTATCTGAGCAGTTCTCTGAGCCTCCACAGCACAGCAACTCTTTCTAGTCTCTCCACTGTCAGTAAGGGACTACATTGTTTATACAGCTGAATCCATATATTTACATACACCGAATAAAAAGACACATACGCTTTTTTTTTTTCTCACTGTGTGAAGTTAAATCAGACCAGACTTTTATCGTTTTAGGACAGTTAGAATGACCTAAATTATTTCTATTTGCTAAATAACAAAAAAACTAGCGTGAACATATTTTAGAGATTTTTTGATAACTTTCTTCAAATTCAAAAGTTTACATACATTTGGTCAGTATAAGGGATAATTGTCCTTCAAACTGTATGACTTGGGTCAAACCTTTTGGGTTTCCTTCCACAAACCTCTGATAGGTTACCTGACACACCTGGAGGCTCACCTGTGGATGTATTCTAAGGCCACACCTGGAACTCACTGCTGTCTTGTTTGACTCAATTGGAAAGTCAGCAGAAATCAGCCAAGATACCAGGAAGAGAATCATGGAGCTGCTCCAGTCTGGCTCATCCTTGGGAGCAATTCCCAGATGCTTGAAGGAGCCGCATTCATCTGTTCAAGCAATTATACACAAGTACAGACATGATGGGAACGTCCAACCATCATAGCACTCAGGAAGGAGACGGGTTCTGTGTTCCAGAGATGAACGGGTTCTGGTCCAAAAAGTGCAGATTGACTCCAGAACAAAAGCCAAAGACCTTGTGAAGATGCTGCTGAAGTTGGTCAGACAGTCATTATCCACAGTGAAGTGTGTCTTGTTCTGATGTGGGCTGAAAGGCCGCTCAGCGAGGAAGAAGTCTTCACTTCAAAAGAAACATAGAGAGCCATATTGCAGTTTGCAAATGTCCACAGGGACAAAGACCTTCACTTCTGGAGACATGTCCTGTGGTCTGATGAAACTAAAGTGGAACCGTTTGGCCATAATGACCATCGTTACATTTGGAGGAAAAACAGGGATGCTTGTACCATCCTAATTCTGAAGTACGGGGGCGGCAGCATCATGTTGTGGGGCTGTTTTGCACTTCATAAAATAGATGGCATCATGAGGAAAGAACATTATGTAGAAATATTGAAGCAACATCTAAAAACATCATCCAGGAAGTTGAAGCTCGGGCACACATGAGTCCT
This sequence comes from Anableps anableps, assembly GCA_014839685.1. Taxonomy (NCBI): domain Eukaryota; kingdom Metazoa; phylum Chordata; class Actinopteri; order Cyprinodontiformes; family Anablepidae; genus Anableps; species Anableps anableps. The sequence continues at coordinate 368,084 of CM026066.1, read as the reverse complement.
CCAGATAACCCTCAGCATCCAGCCAGAGTGGTTATAAAGTGGCTTAAGGACAGCAAAGTTATTGTTTTGGAGTGGCCATCACAAAGCTCTGGTCTTTGTCCTATGGAGAAGTTGTGTGTAGCTCTGAAAAGGTGTGTGTGAGGGCGGCAGCCTATAAACCTGACCCAGTTCCACCAGTTCTGTCTGGAGGAATGGACCAGAACTCCAGCAAACTATTGGGAGAAGCTTGTGGAAGGAAACCCAGAAGGTTTGACCCAAGTCATACACTTTAAAAGACAATTATCTCTGATATTGACCAAATATATGTAAACTTTTGAATTTGAAGAAAGTTGCAAAATAATCTCTAAAAAGGTTCTCGCTAAGTTTTCTGGCATTTCGCAAATAGAAATAGTTTAGGTCATTCTAACTGACCTAAAACGATAAAAGTCTGGTCTGAGTTAACTTCACACAGTGAGAAAAAAATATGTATGTGTCTTTTCATTTGGTGTATGTAAATATATGGATTCAGCTGTATGTAAAATATGGTATGACCGCTACATAGATCCTATGTACACTGGTTATTAATAGCTTTTTCAATTGTGTTGAGCTGTTCTCTTAGTTTGAATATTTTGATATGATATTAGCCAGAGGTCTGTCATGTCAAAGTTAAAATTAGGCTAACAGACTGACAAAAACAGCGAGGTAGCAAGTTGAGTTCCCAGAAGATGGTCCATTTCCAACATAATTTATTCCATATGCAAACCAGCCATGAAAACGTTAACGATTGGAATTACAAGCAACTGGCATGTCCAGAAGGGCCACTAGAGGGCATACATGGTGTTGTCAGAAGCTGAGTCAGGTGCTGCAGGCTGGAGCTGCAGCATCCCACAGTCAGACACAATGAGTGAAGGTCATCAAACCCAGATGACAGCATTAACAACACTTGATAGAGTTTTTTGAAGAGTAACATTTCAGCTTTGAATGGTGGTCTGACTCTGCACCTGGCCAGCATGAACACCCACTGGTTCTAGTAGCAACATCAGAAAAATTGTGGGGCTGAAAAGAAAACAGCTTGGTTTCTATACTCTTTCACTCGCAGAGTCCTCCAGGCATTAACATTTGACCATATAATAATAATAATAATAATAATAATAATAATAATAATAATAAATTTTATTTATAATGCCCTTGTCACCTTGAAATCTCATATATTTGCCGGTGTTTTTCATGCATCTTCTTTGGGAATTAAGTATTATAGTGAATATTTTTTTTTATTATTATTTTTTTATACAGTTTTTGTTAAATGTTATTATTCAGAACAGTTGATTCCTATGACATTTGAGCGATTATCGCCCCCACTTTTTATTGGAGTCATGTATAACACAGAAACCAACTCAGATTCAAAATTGCCACAATCGCTATGAATTTGTCCACTTGTGGAACTGCAACGGTAGGAATGTGCAGCAAACCAAAAATCTGAATGTCCTCATCCAGGATGCTCACAGTAAGGTAAACTAAGAAAATATCTTTGTTTTCTAATCAGCTAGGACGAAACTGAACACCTTCCTTTCTCAGTACACACTGACCTTCTCAAAATGAAAACTCTCTATAGCCTGTAATAGAAAAATAAATTAAATTAAATATTAAAGCAAAAATAAAAAAGAATCACTTTACCTGACCGTTATTGTTCCTGTCCTCAGAGTGTGATCTTTGGCTGAAAATGAGCCAAATGAGCCCTGTAGAAAACAAAAGTTTTACACAAAGAAAAACTTTGTCAAGGTGCATCATGATCAAAAAACCCGAGTCTGTAAGGAGTGGGAGACATGTCCTATTCTGTTCTACTTGCAATGTCTAAAATGTAAGTAAGGATAAGTCTGTAGAGTGTTAACCAGGCAAGAGGGAGTGTGTGTGTGTGTGTGTGTGTGTGTGTGTGTGTGTGTGTGTGTGTGGTGGGGACGAGGCTGACAAGAGTTACTGCCTGTTCATAATCATAGCAGTTAAATCAGAATTAGAGATGAACAGCTTTACATCTGTTGGAGGTGATGCTGTGTGGAGTGAGGGAGAGCTAAACATTCTGATTGGCTGAATATTCCCAGTTTTCCTCCCCTGGTTCAGTCGTTTCACATGTGCTCTCCAACAGATGATGTCTGGTAAGTTCCAGTTGTAGCACACAAATAGATCTGACACAACGTTTCCTCAGGCCTTGCTTGTTTCATAGCTTTGCAGTTTCGCTTCTTTAACACCAGATTGTTTCATGTGTGAAGTGGAGCCATGGGTCACTGGATGTTAGGTTCTAACCTCACATCAATTCAGCCCCCCCCCCCCCCTCCACGGGGATGTTTCCTCCCTGCTCTGACCACTGATGATTTTAAAGGGGGGGTATGATGTATTTTCCAGGTGCATACTTCTATTTTATAGCACCATCAAGTAACTATGTTACCTTCAGCTGTTAGGAAAATGCTGTATATATCAAATATGACTTTAAAGAAATTTGACTTTGCAAGCTTCTAAAGGGGGATATAAATTTGCCACTGGTCCACAGCATCAAAAGTAGTCAGCTGAGGTGGTCTGGGTCTCTGATCAGGATGGATCGAAAACAGCTTGATTTCTGTTTGTCACTGGTTACATCATTAGACATACATGGAAAGTCAGAGCAGGAATTATTGTTGCATGAACAAAATGTTTTTCTGCTAAATGTTCTGACAGCTCTGAACGCTGGGTTAATAGCAGTGACACATTGTGTATGAAGGAACCTAATATTCCTCAGCCACCCTGCATCTAAGCCCCTCTTTTAAACAAATCCAGAAGAATCCTTTACCTCCTGGAAATGGTCTGTTGAAGTTCTGGGTGTTTTTAGTCAAAAAGCATGTTTTACACCTGAAAGCAGGTTTGACACACAGCAGCTACTGTAGCTTCCTCTCACACAGCCACAGCTTTAGCTCCTCAACAAAGAACACTCAGCATTCAGACTTTCTTCCTTTCTGACATTCGTCATGGTCTTTCAAATAGTTTGTGTTTCTAATGTCAGACGAGTCATCATTCTGGGGCTTTTTTTCTCCTGCAGAGACTGAATATGAGACGTGAGCACAGATTAATAGTGCTTTGTTTGGTTTGCCTGCAGGAGCATTAAGATGCAAACTGTCGTAGAATGAGTGGAGTCTGTGAATTCTTTGTTGTGCTTTTTGTTGCAGCTCAGATCTTCTCCTCCCGTATGTTGCTGTTGCTTTAAGATTTGAATACAGAGTGAAAGGAAAGGGTTTGAGAAAACCCCACCACCTCCACCAGTTTATTAATGTCTGGGAAACGTCAGGCAGGCTGAGAGGGCCAGGTTACAAGGAGCAGGTGCAGAATAATAGCTGACATAGATAAGTTCAGCTTCTTAGTGCCATGGTGCGTCCCAGGTTTCCACGTCTGCAACCTTTCTTCCTCCTGTCTCTGTGATCTCAGGCTGCATTGTTAGCTGCGCTACATTGAGGAAAAAAGATAAAGCAGAAAAAGGAAATGCAAACATTTAACCAATGTCACCAAGCCTATGCCAGAGACAAAATGAGCAGGTTTTTAGTTCCTGAAGCTACAGAGAGAAAGCAGACAGAATCAGGAAAAGCAGGAAGTGTGACCAGGATTATTTAAAGTTTGGATTTCCATTGGCTGGGTCTGAACATGCTCCACTGCTAGACTGCTGTCTGCCAAGCTCCGGGAGCATTATGACAGGAGGCTAAAGCAGTCCCCACTTTTGGTCCTGTAAATGACTAAAGCATCATATCATGTGGTGCTACTCAGGGCTAAGCAGGTAAACCCCACAGCGCAGGTGAAACGTGTATGACCTGAACATCAAGTGAAGCAACAGCACAAAGTTTACAGAAATAATAGCAATAATGTGGCTGAAGGGAGGGGGGAGGGGTGCACTTGTCTGTTTTCTCTCTGAAGGTGGGGGCTAGCTCTGGTTCACATCAGAAGACTAATATCTGATGCATGTGGTGCAACATCTGACAGAGTATTTTCTTCTCTTTATCTGATGGGAAATGAGGCCTTCACAGAGCCAGAGTCAGTTCCCCTCAGGTGGATGTCATTTATTATTCTGGTGACGTCTCAAGACAATGAGTTGAATTAGGCTGAATTTTATGAGGCTATCAGAGAATTAGGGTCTGATTGGAAAAAATGAAAACCTTGTGATCTTTTCCTTCAACTCCCTAAAAATGTGATGCTTTGTGTTGGTGTATCATGTAATCCCAGTGAGATACGTTGAAGTTTGTGGTCGTAAGGTGACTGTACATTTCTGGGCGGGGCCTAAAAGGTGTCTGATATCACAGCTGCTGATTCAGGTTGTTTTCAAAAGCCTGAAAAAGACTTCCTGTTTATCTCGTTGGTTATTTCTTCACAAGAGGAGATCAAACCTTGGGGGGGGGGGGCGGTATAGCCTTCAAAGCCAGAAGTTTACCAAGCGACTGGAAGCTACTTTGAACGGTCAATCTTTTCGTTTAGAGCTTCTGTCACCAGTGCTGTGGAAGGTCACTGCTTCTGATGTCCCTCTGTTTTGTCTCTGGCTGTGCCTCCCCAGGAATTCTCCTTCCCTCAAGTGTGGTGCAGCAACCAGCAGCCCCTGCACTGTGCCTTTTCGCTGGAGAGATACAGCCCTGCCACCACTCAGCTCTCCTGCAAAATCAGCGTGCGACAGGTCAAAGGTCATGAGCAGATTCTGCAGGTCTACACAGCCGTGGCCAAGGTGAGGTAGCGCGCAGCTGCACGAGGCGTGGGTGGGGGATTGCTTTCTTTGTGTAACCTTCCAGTGGAAAGTCCTGTGGCACAAGGGGGTTGGGGGGCAGCTCTCCTGAGCATGGACTGTGTATTAATAGAGCAATGAGGACACTCCTGCCTTTCTCTCTCTGCAGATTTATGTTGAATGCTGCAGCAGAGCCCCCATTCACACAGGGTAACTGTGTGTTTTCTAACCTTTATTTGCCCAGGGAGGTGTGTGTTACTGCAAATAGCCTCCTGTACGCTCACACACCAACACCCAGCCCCAGCCCACCTTCACCGTCTTCCGTCAGTGGTTGAACGGCTCCAGTGGAGCGGCGAAGAGTTTCAGCTCCTCACTCAAGATCACCTTGACAGTGGTTGTCGAGGCAGTCACAAACAGGCTCGTCCTCCCTCAAGGCTGCAATAGTAATAAAACATAAGTCCATCCACAGGAGAAATGTTATTTACAATTACTGCTTATAGTTTGATTTCATTCTTCCCTGGCACTTCATAAAAGTGGAGTTTACAGGTGCTATGTTGAGAATTCTGACCAGAGGTCTAGTGTATCTCTGAGGATCCCAGGTCCTGTCCTGATTTACCTCAACCTGCCACCAAACCTTCACCCAGCCAATGAGAGAAAAGCACTAATTAATGTGTGTTTTTGTCCACCACTTTTGTGCAAATATTAGAAGATTGGTGCATGAAGATCAACAGCTGGTGGCAGTAATTCTCCAGTCAGGTTCAGTTCGAGCCAATTGGAAGAAGAGGATGCAATGAGTTCACATAATTAATAGAACTCCAGTCAAACTGACGAGTGTGGAAAACATCATGGAGAGTGGCTTTTAGTCCCCTGCTGTTGAATTCATGACCAACAGAGCACTGCAACACAGTGAACACTAGAACCGACAACACCTCAATACATCCCAGAACCACCTTAATTAACCATAAATAAAAAACGAAAGAAAGGGAGTCAGTATTGTTTATTGTTTTACTAGATTTAGAAAGGTGAGTGACATTTTAATGGTGCTGGTGAGGCAGAAAAGTCTTTGACAGCGTCAGCAAACAGCCTGCAGTCCCGTTAGCCCTCCATTTAGAGTGCTTCCTTCAGCCCTGGGCCTGACGAGCACAGTCGTGCAACAACTCCAATGGCTGTTGAGATGCACCCACTGTAATGACTCCTTAGCTTGTCAGCATGTCCAGCAGCACACAGCAACATGGTCCAAGTCCATCACAGCTCTATCCACATTAATACCGCCACAGGTAACTCTGATCCTGCAGGCCATGTCGAGAGGACAGTCCAATAAGGCAGCAACAACGGAAACAGCAGCACCGCATTCGCTTGGCTTCCAGCTATTTTTAGCTCATGCTTTATATATTTTACAGTGAGAAAAAGTTGGGCTTTCTCATGGAAAACCAGAAGAAGTCAAACTGCTTTTAAGAGTTGCTGGCAAGTCAGCAAAGCAGTCTTGTTGCTCTAGTTGGAGTGTTTCCTTCTTCCCCCTCAAGGTTAAGTTTAAGAAGAAAACAAAATGGTACCATCTGTTTGTCTTACATGACCGTGTTTCTGCAAAGTAGATGTACCTGCTAAATTTTTAACAGCAATGAAATTCCATTTTAGTTTTAGCCAGTGGGTTACATGGAGAGGAAACTGTTCATCTGGGAATTCAGCTGATGTACAGTTCCATTTTACAGAGCTTTATATCCTCCCTCTTCATTTTAGGCTTTTAATGATATACTTGGACTGGTATTTTTTAGAGTGGAAAACTTAAACAACATCCACCCTATAGCTAAAATTCATCAATACATGAGATCCCCTCTAAAAAGGCTTTTAAATCCCTATTTAATAGTTCAAACAACAAATATACTTTAATATACATTAATACACACAGCAGAAACCGTCTCAGCACTGCTGACACCTACAATCTTCCTCAGTTCCACTCTTGAGGGTTCAGCCAATCAGCACCAGTGAAAGTGTAAGCCGCTCCTGGATTGGCTGCTTTGTAGACACCAGCTAATAGTGTGTCAAGTAGCTTTGCTCCAAGGTAGTTCAACTATCAATGCTGCATTTTCTTTTGAATATCTCAGATATGTGAGATATGAGCTATATATGAAAAAATATCCTCAAATAGGCAAATTTTCTGTGAATAATTTGAAGTTTTGTTGCACAGAAAAATCTACAAATAGGTGGAAACTGAACCCCGAAAAGCTGAGGGTTTACGTAGGGTCGCATAAACCACTGACAAAATATGTAGGGAAATTTTTGTAAATTGCAGTGACTATTTAGATTAATATTTAACCACATTTTCCAGACTCTTTTCCTACTATGACACAGTGTCCCCACAGCTCTCTGTGAGCTTCAGCATCTCAGCCATTCAGGTGTGGCCATTAAAGACGGTTAGTCCACCAAACCGGCCAAATACAGCATCGATATGTAAGCATAAATATATGACCTTCAAACTAACATAACATCCTACCAACGATTCTGAATGTAACAGTGCACATGCTGCCAATATTAGGATGATGATTGTAATGCAGTATGTTGTGCAGTTCTCCATGCAGCATACATCCCCACTGATAGTTACATGTCTCCTGTCAAATTCCACCTTGACCACAAGCTTGGCCAGATGGTTGACCAGCCTTCCTATCAGAAATGCTAGAGTTGATTTCAAGTGTTTGGCTTCCTGCCACAGATGGGTTTTAAAGCAAAGTGAGGACACTTGCTTGGGATCATCTTTGTCATTTGGGAACAATCTACTGTGTACAAATATTAGTCATCTTACCCAAACTGTCTCCATCTGTAGAAAGAAGATTCACAAAGATATTCAGGAACCATCAAAGCTGAAGCTTATCATGCAGTGGGAGCTGCTGGAACAGCAGTGTCTCTGTCCCGGGTGAAGAAAGTTGAACATCATCTTGATGATTTGAAGTAGCCAGACCACTGCCTTCCTGCGCTATTCAACTTGCTTCATATCGTGCTTACAGCATACTCTGGGCTTCTCCCATTGATTTGGATTCCTCCAGTAGTATTTCATCCTGGCCAATCAGTGAACAGGAGGAGTTGTAAACAATGACGTTAATTTTCTGCGCTGTTTTAGAATTGTAGTCTGCCTGTAGTTTTAGCAGTGCCAGCAGAGGAAGTGAACAAAACTTCCAAATATTGAATTAGCTTTAAGAGCCGCCTCGTTCGGCCTGGCGCTTCTCTCTTCACAGTTGCAGATGGTTGTTTACAGCACAGGCAATTTCCAGTAAGCTTCACAGCGTTGAACTAGCGCATTACATACACGGACAAACGTTAGCAATTGGGTAAAATTTAAAACCTCAACAGAGTTGATGCCTCCAGCAAGCAATCATTTCTCAATTCCCAAGAGGCTAGACCCTCTGGAGGAAGCAAAGCATAGTACAAGGGGCTGGATTTACCAGGTTAGAATTGAAGGGGTGCCGACCAAGAAAGAAGAGCCTGCTTCAAAATACAACAAGCTTCAAACTGTTCTGAATTTGCAGCTGCTCAAAATGGACAACCCAAACAACTTCTGGAGAAAAGATTTACAGAGACATGAAACTGAGCTGTCTGGTCTTTGTTTTGAACAGTCAAGATGAGACTTTCAAGTCTCAAGAAAACTGTATCTAATGTCAAACACGATGGTGGTGGAATCATGACAAGAGCTCATTTCTGTGCAGAGAATATCAGTACATTGCAAAATTGGGTGGAGCAATTACAACAGATAACTACCCACAGATTCTTTAACCTCACCTCAAATCAACAGCTCATGGTTGAATCTTGGACACAGTTGAATGTTTCAACAGGACACTGATCACAAACACACAACCATTACTTTTAGAACAGAACATGGAGGCTGACATTAAGATTTTGGAATGACCCCAATCATATCCATCCATCCATCCATCCATCCATCCCATCAGGACCTGGCAACAGGTCCACAAGGGAACTCCACTCATCTGTCTCCCAAGCGACATCTTCCATCTCTTTCTGTGGGATTCCAAGGTGTTCCCAGGTCAGATGGGACATATCCAGCGAGTTCTGGGTCTTCCCTGGCGTCTCCTCCCAGGAGGGTGTAATGATATAAAAAGTTTATAGACAATGATTTAAAGCCATGTGGTTCCAGGTAACCAGCCAATTTAAATTAGCTCTCATATTTCTCTGAAGAAGGGTCAAATATCCATCCAGAATTATGTTGATGCCTACAGGACATGGTTATAGAACAAATACCCAAATATTAGAAAGGCTGTATATATAAATATATACATCTATATTCATTCCTACTGGTGCACCCAATTCTTGTTTTGAAAACTGATTGGTGTGTAATGATTCCACCATCACAAATATGCAGATGAAATGAATGTGACATTTATGCCAATAAGTGTGTTGTAACCTTCTGATCTGAACTGTAATGTGTGGAGTAAGACCAAGATGGCAAAATGAATCCCTCTAGAATGACATTGATAAATGTGATTTGTGGGAGATGTAATCTTATGCTGTTTTTCCTCCTTTAATTTCCTATTTACAGGTTTGAATGAGATTTTTAAAGTTCCTCATTCTGTATGGTCAAAAATCAGTGAGATTTACCAGTTTCAGAGCCCTCAGTACAAGGCGCTTGATCTATCCATCTTTGTTTTGTTGGTTTATGGCCAGTGTGAAGGTGCTTTAAAACATTAAACATGCTGTCTGAATGATCTCAACCCTGTCATTCCTCTGAAATGTTTACAAAAAGCTCAAAGCAGCTGCTGCAGTTCTTATCTGATGGTGGTATGTTTCTTTTCTGTGGTGTCTGCCAGGGTGAAAAAGAGCTGGTTCCATTTTTTATGCAGACAGACTGCATGGTCACGTCCCAAACGGGGCCCAAGGCCTTCAAAATCCCACTGTCCATCCGCCAGAGGATCTGCGCCACCTTTGACACTGCCAACTCCAAGGGCAAGGACTGGCAACTCTTAGCTCAGAAACTCCACTTAGATCGGTGAGTCCTAATGGGGGGGCTCAAATCAGAGCAGCTACATTGTGTGCTGTGCAAAGGTTCTTTAACCTTTTCATACTTCTTGATTGTTTTATCACAAACTTCAATGTATTTTATGGAGATTTTCTTTGATAGACCAATAAGAGTAGTGCATAGTTCTGAATTAGATGGTAAAGGATACTCTTCAAAATGTTGTACAAATAAAAAGCATAATGTAGCATCCAGAGACAACCTCCTTACCCATTCTTCTTTGCAAAATAGTTCCAGCTCAGTCAGATTGGATTGAGAAAATCTCTGAACATCACTTTTCCAAGTCTTGCCACATAGTCTCACTGGATGGTTTGACCAAAACCATTCCATTGTAGCTCTGGCTGTATGTTCACTATTGTTGTCCTGCTCGAAGGTGAACCTGTGCTGCAGTCTGCAGTCTTCTCCAGCCTTCAACAGGTTTTCTTCCAGGGTTGCCTTGTCTCAACTTTGACCACCTTACCTGTCACTCCTGAAAGGACAGCATGATGCTTTTCATGAATAGAGATAAAAAAAAATTTAAGTTCTGGTCTGATCTTAGATCACTTTCCAGATAATTGGACTGGTTATGCCTTTTTTTCAATATTTGCTTTGTTTATGCCGCTCATCCCTTAAGGATAGATATGTGGTGTTCATAACCGATAGTTGTCCTGTCAACAGATAATCTATCCTGAGCTGTGGATCTCTGCAGCTCCTTCAGAACTACCATGAGCTCCCTGGCTGCTTCTCTCATTTATGCCCTCCTTTCTTCCCTCTCAGTCTAGGTGGACATCCATGTCTTGGTAGGTTTGCAGTTGTGCCATACTCCATTTTCAGATGTTAGGTTGATCAGAGCTTTGTGAGATATTCAAAGCTTGGGATATTGTTGTAGAACCTAACTCTGATTTATACATACTTTTATATTCTTTGTGTGAGTCTGTTTTCTGTTATTGCCTGCCACTGCCACTTTGCTGCTATTGCATAGAAATTTCCCCATCGTGGGACAATAAACATTATTTCTATTCTATTCTATTCTATTCTATTCTATTCTATTCTATTCTATTCTATTCTTTAAACTTCACAACATTCTCCCTGACCTGCTACTGGGTTCCTTGGTGTCCATGATGCTGGTTGTTCTCTAATGTTCTCGAAGGAACCTCTGAGGTCTTCATAGAACAGCTGGATTTGAACTGGTGGACTTTGTTAATGAAAGAAATTTGTTGCCTTGTGTTTTTATAAGGGATATCAGATTTTTGGCTACCTCAATCACCAATTTAATCAAGAATGGAATTAAATATCAAAGGAATCAAATTTGTAGTATGATCATTACAATGTTTTTTGATAATTCCTCTATCAAGATGTGCATTCATGATGAGGAACACTTGAGGTAACCACTTGTCTTTGCTTGTTTGTCATCTGTGACACTGATCGTTCATTCCAAGTGGCCACAGGTATGGAAGAGTCCTTCAGGATATCATATCATCCACAGAGCTCTCCTCTGGAACTGGGCAGCTTTGAATTGAGCCCAAAGTGACCAACAGTTGCAGCCCCTCTCATGTCTGCTCTTAACATGGCTCTAGTAAGCTGTAATGATACACTGCCCCCTGGTGGACTCATAGAACATAATCCAGTGAGGGTATTGCACTGCATTGGCATGGCAACTAGCTCTCTGTTCTTCCAAAGCAAGTCAAACTTTAGTTGCTTTCAAATACTCGTGACTTAGGTTGTTAATATATTCTTAATTATGTTCTTATTTTCTTAAAAGGTCATAGCCTTTTGTTGTAGATCCTATGAAAACAGATGGTTGTGTTTACATCTTAAAGAAAGATAGAAACTACTTTTTAAAGTCAGGCAAGGGAGCATTTAAGGATTCATATTGTTTTTTGTTTTTTTTCTAGTTTTGGATTTGTACTTAATGTACTTAAAGGGGTGAAAGTTATCTGGACAAACATTCTTTTCACAATTTTTTTTCTTTATTAAATTATCCCCTTCATATACAGTTAGTGTAGTTAATCTTTTCTGTGTCAGGTTCTACCACCTAAAACCATTTAGATACAACTCATTTTGTGCTCAGCTCAGGTCTAAGGTTGGACGAATAACAGAATGAGATGAGGGAAATCGTGCTCATAGGTTTACATACCCTGGTAGATTGTCTGACCTGATCTACATTTTCTCAGTTAGTGGTTAATACTGACAGAAACCATACTGACAAAAACTATCCAAATGACTGATGAAAAGTTTCCATGGTAACTAATTCTTGCTCCCATGTATTGCCCCCTGTAACATCAAAGGCATCTTGAAGTATTTTGTGCTGGCTATAGATAAAGAATCTTATTTTCTTGCCTGTTCTTTCAGGCAAAAAGACAACAGTTCCTGTAAATTCTTTGGTTGTCTTACATCTGCTGCATGTTTTAGATCTTCCCAAAGTGGCTCAGTTGTACTGGGGTCAGGAGACTGAGATGGCCTCTTAAGAACCTTCTCTTTCTCCTGTTGTAGCCAATGACAGGTGAAGTTGTCCTTGTGTTTTGGATCCTTGTCATGTTGGAATGTCCTATGTCCAGCTGCCGGAGAGATGAGGACAAATGGTCCTCCAGTATTTCCTGGTTACATGCAGCATTTATCTTGCCATGAGCTCTGACCAACCTCCCTGTCTGTTTGTATATCAGCTTTCCACCTCTGTGTTTCACTATAGAAATGATGCACTTTTCATTATGGGGCTTTTTGACTCCGTTCCACATGTAGTGTTGATGGTTGCAGCCATAAAGCTTCATTTTGGTCTCAACATTCCAATAACTGTGTTACAGAAGTTTTGAAGCTTGTCTCTGTGCTGTTTGACATGTTGTAATTGAACAGCTTTGTGGCATTGGAACAGTGATGACTTTCTTCTGCCAGCCACACAGCCTACTTATGGTTTTGTTTCAACTCCTTCACCCACCGATCAATTCCAGTTTGAACTCTGCTGCTCAGCATTCTCTGTTCCTTTTCCTGTTTTATAAAGTTCATCTACCTTCTCCTCCTGATCCTTTGATTCCTTTGCTTTCCCCATGTCACTGAATCCAACAACATCAGTGCACCACTGGATCAATATATTATTTTTGATAAAAAGTAATACAAGCCTAACATCTAAAGGTGCTTCTCCACTCGCAAGTCTCACTCTAACTGGCTAATGTCTGGTTCGGTTTTACCCCAGTTGTGAGCATCTCCATTACGGCCTGTTGCTCGGTCTGTGGCTGTGCGTATGGGAACGCAGGAGGGCTGTGAGTGAGCAGCAGTTGTGGACGATTCTCTGCTGATGTTTGCAGCGACACTCAGCAATGAAGAACCGGGAGGTTGTGGTTCTGATGGACTCAAATAAACACAAATATTTGATTTTGTCTTATAGAAATTCACTGCTGGCCCAAACAAAATGAAAAAAATCAGATCAGCTGGTTATTTTGATATAAGCTACATTTATTTATATTCTGGCACTTATTTTTTGAAACATGCAACCTTTTCGATTTAAGTAATGGAGTCAAGGGATGTCAACCAATATCCATGCATGAGCTTTATTTCAAAGAAAAACCCAAACAAAGAATAAAATGGGCATCATGCCAAACTAATGGTATGTAGTGCTGGTGTTTCTCATCAAACCGGCGCTAAACTGTAGCTCCGAGAGAACGCTGCCCAGAGCTGCAGCGTTCCCCGCTTCTTCATTGCTGCCTGTTCTTCAGAGAGGCGAGCTGCTAGCAGGGCTGCTAAATCACGCCCATTCTGCTCCAAAACTGAACGCACGTGTTCCTGGTGCCGCTCGAGATTAGACTCATGATGACGAGCCGCCACACTGAGCAGCTCTCTGATAACAGACGGCATGTCCACCGGCCCACTACTATGCTATATGAGAAATTATTTGCCAGTCAACTAATGCAATCGGCTGTCAATCAAATTGTTTCTGCTTAATATGCAGCTTGGCATGGTTTGTATTACTCCTGAAGTGTGTATGAAAAATGGAGAAGAGCTGGACAGAGCCACGCAGGATCTGCTAATGGAGATGAATCTGGGCGGGGCGGACTGGGGCAGAACCAGTTAAGAGGCGCTCTAGTGGAGAAGCAGCTTAAGGTGGTCAGTCTGTGCTGTCCTTTTCTTATTGGATCCATAGTATAACAGGTACATTTCATTTAAAGGCTGCAGCCTACCAAAACAGATTTAGACAACACACTTTAAAATTTAGGTTCTAATCAGGTTTTGTGAACTGTATTTTTACCTTAGTTCTAATTCACAAATCAAAAGAACTCAAGTGGCTCTTTTAGTTTTAAGCAGTTTCTTCTGCATGGATACAGTTTATTACAGTCTATGATGCAGCCTATAATAGCCTGTACCAGTGTAGAGTCCAGTCTGGTTTCAGATCGAACAACAACTCAATCTGGATCTTGTTCACAGCGCAGAAAATGTGGATGGAACTACTGGCTTGGATGGATAAAAAGTTAGAATATTGTGGAATTTGGTGTAACAAGGTTTGGTATTGGTCTGGTATTTTCCAACAATGTGCCAGTGTACCCTTTGCACTGACGTTCACATTGAACTTGTGATAAAAAGAGCTGTTTGTGTCCCAGAGAGCGACCTGAACACAGCAGCACACAGCAGCAAAGTTCTTCGTTTATTAATTAAAACCAAAAATAGTTATCTGCCATTTCAAAGAATGATGGCAGTGCATACCCCTAATTGTAAATATTAATATAACCCCGATATTTCATGAAGAAATTCAAAAAATATCCACATTGAACTAAAAGTTGATTAAACATTCATAATTCATTAAAACATTAACAAAGTATGCCCAGATGGTAAGGTCTAGATGTGGAATGTCATCAATGCTTTGTCATGTCCATAAATAAAATGTTTTTTTGATTTTAAAAAAATGTAAACCACTATTTTATAATGTAATGACCAGAATTAATAAATTAATTTTAAAAATCCATAGTTCATCAAAAAATTACCAAAATTTTCTCAGATGGTTTTGTGGAATCATGTTATCTTTCGATGACCCATATTTCCCATATTTCTCAATAAATTGTTAATTCATGCAAATTTGATCTTATGGATAAAGAATGTTTTAACATACAGACAACAGCAGGTGTTTTAAATGGCTTTAGGTATCTCTCTCTCACACACACACACACACACACACACACACACACACACACACACACACACACACACACACACAGGTGTTTAGATTCAGATCATTTTCAGATACACTCTACGTTGGGACACAGTTGTCACCAAATACAACTTTTCAGTGATGTTATAACTGTTATTATATATCTATATGTTGTTTGTTGCTGTGGATTCCTGGTTTTGTTTTTTCTCTTTCTGCAGGTCTAGAGGCAGACTTCAAGAGTGTTGACTTGTGTTATCTCTGTGCTTTATTTCTCTCCTCTGTGTCTATCTCCGTATTTCCCTTTAAACCTTTTCCCCACCTCTCTCTCTTCCCTTTCTCCTTTCTTGTTCACCTTTTTCTCCATTACATTTGAAATAAATGCAAAGCAATTTCTAATAAAGTTTTATATATATATATATATATATATATATATATATATATATATATATATATATATATATATATAAAACATATATATATATATATATATATGTTTATATATATATATATATATATATATATATATATATATATATATATATATATATATATATAAAGTGAAAAGTGAAACATTATGGTGAAAGCTGTAATGTTCCACATATACTTCAATATTACAAATATTTAATTATTACACACATATACTTCATTATTACAAAGTAAAACAGAACAAATTACTCAGTTAGTAAAGGGAAAGTGTACTATAAAAGAAAGCCTGTCTAGTTGCTTCGATTTTAAATAGATATTACCATGTAACTCACATTGGATTGTATATTGTCATTTAACTAGTTCATGAGCTAGCAGCAATACAGTACTGCATACTTACCATATAAAACATGACATATTACCCAGTTAGTAAAAGGAAACTGTACTGTAAAAGAAAGCCTGTCTTCCTTGGTAACTGTAACTTACTACGTACGTACTTGGTTATTACATTGTAATTAGGGGACTGTAAAAGAGTTACCTGTGCACCATAAGCTAAAACTTTTTTCCAAACAAAATAGCAATACCCCATGTTTCTTTGCATATTCAGTTATTAATTTAATAAATTAATAACTATATATGCTAAAGGGGGAAATCAAATCTGATTAATATGTTTTGTAGTTTATTGTCAGGATGGTTTTGATAGTGAGCCAGATTTCAAGATGTTTGGCCAAACAGAGGTTGAGCTATAATTTCCTAGCCTTCGTAACAAACTTTGTAAATAATAATGACACGCATTAGTATAGAACTGGGATTCTGGCTTAACACTTTTTGCTTCATATATTGAACATATCCTGAATGTTTTTGCTCTCTAAATTCCATGAGTGATTTTTAGTGACTTTTTCCAAAGCTTAAAAGTTGGACCGACATTTCTAAGCATAAGTCACACCCACTTTGACCAATCATTACCATACTGATAAGATAGTCTCAGTGTTGTATTCTGAAGAAACCAACCAAGTTTCATTTTACCCACTTATGGCACCCCTAGTGTTTGATCAGGTTGAAAATTCACACATACACTTTATTTCACCTTTTGACTTGAAAGAACATTTTGCTCTTTATGGCCTACCATTGGGATGAAATGAGAGGAAACAGGATCACAGGCGCTCCCTTAGGAGGTCAGGGGTTCAAATCTATCAGCCCAAAAGTAGCCACATCCAAACAAACAAATACATACCTCTATTAAAACACTAAATAGTAGTAGTAGTTTAAGTTTGTCAAACGTGTAAAAAAAAAAAAAATGTAACAAGATAAAGAAATGAAACATATTTGAAAATGAGTAGGAGGATGTACAAACTTTAGTCCCACTCTTCTCCAAAACTTGAGTTCTTCTGTTTCCTTATTCTAAATGAAACAGCAATGATTTCAATCAGACTTAAACAATAATCAGTTTCTCTGCTATTCCATATAAAGTGTGCAATTAAAGTATCACTGATGTATTACTTTCTAGAAATAATTGTCCTGTTTTTCTGGTCAATAAATACAATCGCACCATGAAAGGTACACCTGTACCTTATTATGTAGATACATCAAATTATAAAATTCTATCGGCTATAAATTGCCTACATAGCCTACAGCTAAATAAATACTAAATACAGGTACAACACGATATTTGGAGTATATTTCATAATCAAATTGGACAAAATGTACCTAATATTTGACTTACCTGCCACGCAGCTGCAGTGTTGACACTATCCACGATCATGCAGCGGGTCAGTGATTCTCTGCACAGGCTTGACCTTTAGGCTTTAATGAAGCACACAGGGCTGGTGGGGCTCATATCCTGGTATATTAAACCTTTCACATGTCCACGCAAAATATTTGAAAACTTTTAGCAACTTGTCGGCTTCCGGTTACTCTCAATCAAAGGAGGCAGGTGTTTGTTCACTTGTCAGTCCAGCCGGTCAAACTACAGGTCCGGAAGGCTGTTTCCATACACAAATTTATTTTTATACCACTGCAAGTCCTTGGGTTGAAGCGCTAACACATATAGAGAGTGTGAACTCACTGTTTCACTGAAATGAACAGTTCAGTTCAGAAGCAACCCTATAAAGAGAACGCCAATTATGAAAAATCCATACAGTTGACATGACGCCACCTGTCAGTCAATCCAGTGGTTTTATCAGCAACTGGCCAATCAGCAATCACAATTTGTCACAAAGTAAACATCTCTTACCTGAAAGAACTGAACCTCCGACAAAGTTGTCGGGGTTTATCATTAAGAATCCACTGTGGTCATAGAGATTTGGTGAAAAGTAATCTAAAAAAAATGGTTAAACATTCAGTGGGGAACATGCACTTAAGACACACTTTACCTGGAGCATTTAGAGGGCAGAGTAGAGTTTGTTCCATTCCCAAAACCCAAATGGAGTCTGGAAAAATATAAAAGATGGGCAAATGCCAATGGCTAACCACTGAGCTGCTGAATACAACATTGATCGATGGTATAACTACCACCT
This sequence comes from Anableps anableps, assembly GCA_014839685.1. Classification (NCBI taxonomy): domain Eukaryota; kingdom Metazoa; phylum Chordata; class Actinopteri; order Cyprinodontiformes; family Anablepidae; genus Anableps; species Anableps anableps. Next base: position 350,319 of record CM026066.1, on the reverse strand, counting down.
GTATGAAGGAATTTATCATCATTACATCATATGCTTAATGGTTAAATCAAAGATTAATGCATCAAGCTGGGTCCAAAACAGTAAATGTGAGCTGTGGCTACAAATTGGTTTTCATCACAGTTTCTTTGTAAAGCAGCAACTTTTCAGGCATGTGGCACAAATAAGTAGGGCGATGGTGGTGACGGTGGTAGGAGATTGTCCTGTAATTGGCGGGTTGCTGGTTCAAGGCCGCTCCATCCATTTCCATTGTTGGGTCCTTGGGCAAGACACTTCACCCACCTTACCTGCTGGTGGTGGTCTGTCAGCTGTGGCTACAATCCAGCAGCTTGTCACCATCAGTGTGGGTAAATGACTGAATGTAGTGTTGTGAGGTGCTTTGGGTCCTCTGGACTTGATAAAGTGCTATTTAAGTACAGGCCATTTACCATTCATACACAGCCTGACGTACATGATCAAAACATAGTTCAGATTTGCTTGTTTACGTACTTAATTAACTACTAACCTGCTTTTTGCAAGCGCAAAAGGCGTCTGACACAACCATGCTGAGAAGGAAGCATCGATACAATGACAGAAAACAAGACTATATTTGGAAGATTAAAAATAAAATAATAATAATAATATTAATAATAATAAAATAGATGGCAAATATCCTCCAGCAATCCCAGTTTTGAGCAGCAGAACTATCCAATAAATCAGGCAGATCAGTACGTTATGACACAACACTGTTATGGCTGAAGATGAGGGTGCCCTGGGTCGAAAGCCCAGAAAAGGTGCCACAGATTATAGTTGTCTGCTGCATGTCCTACATGTTTTGCAGGCAAAAGATGTCTGAGTGGGACAGATTAGTGTAGCTGGACTGCTGCCAATATTTATGCAGTAAAACCAAACCGAAAAACACCATGATTAAACTTTAAAATTGTGCCATGTTATTTAACTAACAAAAATTAATATTAACAGCCACCAAAGAGCAGAAAACTATTAAGTAGCCAAAGAGATATTTAAGATAAAACAAATAAAAAGAATCCCCTCCCCCCCAAAGTTCCTTAGTGGAATCATATGAAACACATTCATTTTTTTCAAAAGCAATAAAGTGCTCCTCAGACCCTTGGCCTTTAACGTCAGTTTCTGCATGGTTTTCCACAAATATCTTCACGGACCTGATGTATTTCAGTTCAGTTCAATTAAATTAATTTCTATAGTGCCAATTCACAACAAATGTCGTCCTGAGAAACTTTACAAAAAAAAAAATTCAATTATACATACATTCCAATTTATCCTAGTTATCAAAAAGTTCAGTAGCTCAATTAATTATCTGAAGTAGTTCAAAAAGTTTCTAAGAAACCCAGCAGAGCATCAAGTCACTGACTTGCAGCATCGCTCTTCCTGGACGAGCAGGTAGCGACCGCATGGCGTTGTGTCGTTGACTTTACAGCAGTCCCTCATACTGAGCATGCATGTAGTGACAGTGGAGAGGAAGAACTCCCCTTTAACAGGAAGAAACCTCCAGCAGAACCAGAACCTGGCTCAGTACTGCCATCTTGTTGATAATTAACCTGCACTGATCTTGCCACTTTTTGTGAATGCTCCAAGTATGGCTTTTGTCTTCATTTGAGAGTTATTGTCAGGGCTGCACAATATTAGAAAATTTTGCGCTGGCAATAACATTGGTCAATATTACAAGAAAGATGTTTAAGATATTGCCATGTACGCCTTTTTTCCTCTTTCCTCTCCTCCTCATCTGTGCTTCCTTCACTCTGTGGCCTTTAGCATTTTGGGCTCAGTATCCGGTGTGAACATCTGCTGTCCAACTTGTAGAATATTACATTAGCATTAGCATGGAAAATGCAGGTTCATAACGCTGGAATATATTAACAAGCAATTGTTGCGGTTTTAGCAGTCCTCTGCGATGGTGATACAATCGCGATATATGATATATGGTGCAGCCCTAGCTGACACAGCTGCTGTTGGTGGAGTCAACACACGTTATATCCCTCTTTTGAGACTTTGTGACCATGTTGTTGTTTTGATTCAAAGAATATGATGTCATGTGCCTGACTTTGAAAACAATTGGATCACTTTAAATTGAAACTACCCAGAATGGTTCATGGTTTGGGGTTAGGAATTATTTCTGTACCTTGCACAGCACAGAAGTGAGACAAGAACTTTAAATTCACCCAGCTGACATCTCTTTTTCTCTCTAATGCAAAAAAAAAAAGAGTCAGAGCATGTTTTTATGTTCCTCCCCACATATTCTGTGATGTTGTTAGAGTAGCAGAACCTGGGACTGTAGGAAAACCATATAGAAAAAACACGCACGTGTTCCCGACCTCCTCTAATTAGTAAATTCATCCCTCATTGTATCCTCTCGTCTTTCCTAGTTGTGAAGCACTTCTGTGAAAAAACAAGAACTAACATTGAATTGATCCTGCCAACCTGTATTGTGTTAGTATCAAAGTGTTCGAGACACTGGAATGTTCTGTGAAAACCCATTAAAAGGACACAAGTGAGAGCATAGTGCTATAAAACCCTCAGATGCAAGAAATGCCTTCCAGAGCTCACTGAACATATCAACGCCCAGCAGAAACACAGACGTTGGGGCTCAAAGTTAAGTTCCAACTGGGAAAGAAACAAGTTTGACAAAGAAAAAAGGCTTTAAAATGATTTTGGGGGTGAAACATGATCAGTGGGTATGATTCAAGCAATTTTCATGTTATTTCTAAAGTGAAATAACGAGTGAAATCCTCATTCCTCCCCATGTTGTGCCCCTCCACAGAAACCTGGGCTACTTTGCCAAGCAGCGGAGTCCCTCTGCTGTCATTCTGAGCCTGTGGGAAGCTCGCCACCAGGAAACTGCTGACCTTGACTCTTTGGCCAGCGCCTTGGAGGAGATTGGCAAGATCCACTCCAGAAGCTCCCCAAAGGAGCCGGATGAAGCGGAGCCTGACCTCAATCACACACAAGCAGGCGGTCTTTACGGTACGGGCCAACCTGCGGCTCCAGAGGGCCAGGATTGCGTTCCTGAATACACGGGCTGAGGGGAAAGGTCGGCCGGCTCTAACTGGCAGACAGACGCACGTGTGCGTGAACGCACACGGCCGCTGATGGACATCGCGCTGCTGCTTTGGTGCGCTACAATGTCAGGAGGTTGTCTGTGAGCGGACAGTGGCAGCGGTCAACACGGCGAGCAATCACAGCGGGCGGCGGTGAACCAGCTCCTGCTGTGGATCTGCCCTTCTGTTTTTACGGATCTGTGGACAGACTGTAAATCTTTGTTTGCCTTTCCGCTCATTCCTTCAGCTCTTTACTTTAAGCTCATGTCTTTTGATAGTTCATTAGTTTTGAACGAAAGGATTCTTTTTTCTTTCATTCTTATTTTCAGAGACACCTCCCACCCCCCTTTATCTCAACAACGAGGAATGAAATGGTCATTTCTGTATGTTCATTCTTTTGATGTTTTTAATCTGAAGCAGCATATTACTAATATCGTTGTGAAAGTGAACTTAAAATGCCAGATATTCAAAAGTCTTTTTTTTTTCATATCTGTAAAAAATTGAACCTGTCTGGAAACTCTAAGTCTGCCATTTCTAAGGCATTATCATACACAAAAACAGCATTATCTCCAGTTGAAGTATGAGTAACATCAGGATCTAAACTAGGAGCAGAGATGAAAACAATAAAAACGTGCTATAATGTGGATGAAGAAGATTCCTCACTGTGTTGCTACAGTTTGTTACAGTTTCCTACGTTGACTGGTAGAAGGGAAGGAAACTGTAAAACATCATTTCCTGGGGATGGAGGGGGGCATCTTATCGTCTATTTACCACCATTAACACCCACGGTTGACCTCATATCAGGCACTGACACATTTTGACTACACCACCCAGCAACCACACACACACACACACACACACATGCAGACATGTGTACTGACATTTGGTGACTTGAGAGGCCATGTGTAAATGTATTTGACAATAATGACAAACAGGATTTCTGTTTGTGTCACAAAAACAGTGAAGTCACAGCAGTTCAAAGGTTGCAGAAGTTAAAGAGAGGTTTTCATGCGCATAACTCATTTAAAAAGATGGCTCTAATATATAAAAATGCAAAATCCTGATGACAGAAAAATGGATGTATTTGGCTGAGGCCCGGTATACACCAATAAAATACATTTTTTATGCTTTTGGATTGTTTTTGGAAGATTTTTTAATTTATATTTTAATATTTAGTACATCCGTTCAAACATTACAAAAATACATTTAAATAATTCTTTTGGAATGTTTTGTGGAAAGATGTCATCAGTCTATTTTTCACATACTCACTATTACTTTGTGAACTGAGATTTTGCTGGAAACAAAAGCTATTTTTATTACAGCTATCTCGATGTTCCCCTGATTCTCCTTCTATTAGTTTGCTAATGTACTAGAAACATTTGGGATCAAGGTCCTGTGATAACAATTATAGTGTAGATGTCATAACTTGACACAAGAATGAGTGGAAGAATGGATTAATTGCCGATCACTACTGTAATCCAGAAGAGGAAACCCACACGTATTTTTGTTGTTTGGTCAAGGGCCAAAACAGAAAATGAGTATATGAAGATAGTATGAAAACATTCCACACCACAGCAGTGCAAGAATGCCTGGTAATTATAGCATGCAGGAGTTTGAGGACTCGTCAGCTTGTCTTTTTCTAAGCAATGTAGAAAGGTTCTCAGGTTCCTGGTAAATTACGGCAGCAGTAGAAAGTAACTGATGAACATATGAAAAGGGAAAAAGGGTAACAGTTGGTGTCTGATGAACATCAGGTGTTCATAAAAATCAAGGAGATGTAAACTAAACACCACTAGGCCCTCAGCTTGTACCAACACATTCAAACAGGCCACTGCCTGGGGATTTGTGATGTGTTATTATTATTTAGTTCTACATCACCTGTTGCTTTGCATAAGGCTGAAGGTCCAACAGTTAAAACAAGCCTTTGTTTTGTTTTCATAAAAAGAGAACCTTTCAATTTTTGACTGACTCATTTGTTTATGCTAGCCATCTGACCTGTGTAGATCTGTTCAGTTCAAAGTGGATGCCAATTTTTAAATAATCCACAGTTTTTGTGAATCTACCAGAAGACAAATCCTGTCTTGCTTCACACAGTCCTGCAGCCTCTATGTTTTCCTTTCTGTACCTGTGGTGATGCGGTTATGTCAAAAGTAAGTGAAACGAAATCAACATTTCAAATTACTTTCTGTGTTGCTGTAACAAACCTGTTCCGAACAGACTCCCCCAAAACTCAACAGTTTCCCAATGATAGCCATGCTCATATAGTTCTTGTCTTGTTTTGACATTTTTTTTATGTTACCGTTGTATTCTCCTACTGACCAGCGGGATTATTTCACTACTTAGTGAACTTCCTACCCTCTCATTAGGACTTTTTTGTCAAATGAAGGTAAATGACTTCTTCAAATATCTCTAAGTCCACATAGGAATGTACACAATTATTTTTACAAATGAGTTTTGTTTTTCTTCATGTACCCATGACACACTGTATAAAAGAAGTTGTCTCCATAAAACTTAGAGATGTAAATGAACGTCTGTCATGAGCAGACCAGACTGGCTACACTGTGGCAGTAAACTACTTCGATGTTGTGAAGCTTCTACCCAAAACTGCACTTTGCCTGCAGATCAGCCGGTTGTGACAATAGATTTCATTCTGAGAATTTTCAAAATACCAGTTTTCATGGAACAAGAACCAGGTTTACATAATGGGTGATAGTTTGAAGCACACAGAAACATTTGGGTTTGCCAAATTACCCATGTCCAACAACCCACAGCTGGATTAAATGTGAGCTCGCAGTTTCACCACAAACTGCCAGCTTGCACCCAGACAGTCTGCTGTGTGACATCAAACAGCAGGCTTTTCCTAAATCTGTTATAGTTCGATTCAAAAGATACTTTGGATTCTTTAACAGGTCATGTGAAATTGTTGTCAGTAATATTTCCCTTATCTATAGCAGCAGATGACAGCTAACAGCTACTCAGATTAAACCTCCCATGTTGGCTGTCAAACAATTCAAACTGCAAATGTTCACATCGACAGGCGATAAATACCCGTTCACAGAAAAAACCCTGAGGTAAGTGTGTCGGTGTTTTCTCAGCCAAATAACGTCCATGTCATGTGACACTAAACTTAAGCTAGCTATGGACAACCAACTGATCATGATTCCACCAGGACAAGACCTGGTGACCTGGAGAAGCACAGCCGCATACCAGCTTCAAAGACATTCCGCAATCAACAACCAGCTGAAAAATCCTAACGTTTAAAACACTCTTGGCGTACTTGGCATGGATCAATACACCCAGCGGCATCAACCAACAAAGCTTTAGCATGGTGACAAGACAGCAAGAAATGTAGCACCCTCCTCCAGCGTAGGTTTAGATTGTTAATGTCCACGATATCCTAAGGATATCGAGCTTTTCAGTTCTAGTTGTTCTAAACAGGTAAAAAGCTAAAACAAGGGATTGCTCGAGCAAGCCCTTTAGTCTTAAACCTAAGCATCTTGTTTTTTTCTGCCTTTAAGTTTCACAAATCACTACTAAAAGAGACTATAAAATAGCAAAAATTTATTTGGGCTAATTACAAATTTCAGTAAAAAGTCAAATTACAAACCATAATAAAAATCAAAGACGGAACAAACCATTTTTATGTACCTTCTCTTATATAACAAATGAAGGTGTTTGCTTTTCTCCTCAGATAAGAACAATTATTGATGAAGATCTTATAATTGATTCACTATCTCGCCATTTGAAAACATAAAATCTTCGCTTCCTAGTTTTTTCACCCACATCAACTTTTTCTGTGGCTACATCGGTTGTTTTATTACTTAGTTTTCAGTGAAAGAGACTCAGTTGTATTCGGTAAATGTACCTCAGCTTTTCATCATGTGTTACTTTAAATACGTCACCAATTATTTCTGACTCGCTACTGTATAGAGTGGTTTTGTCCCGCTGTGCTGATGAAATCTCTTTAATTTCTGAATCATCTCTATGCATTTTAAACTAATTATAGAACTCCTCTTGTATGATTTAAGTGAAAAGTGTGAAAAAAGTTGTCTTTCTTTTTTTTCCCCCCCGCAATCAACTTTGTCAGTTTTTTGTTGTTCGTGCAGCAGAAAGAGTGTTTCTGTAGGAGCGAAGCTTGTGTTGCATGGACAGTGTCCGTGCCCCTCGTCTCCTGTCACACTGAGCGTTCACCCCCAGCCTGGATGTGTCCCTGCCATGTCTGCTGTCTCATTAACCTCAAACTGATGCACACATCCTCACTGTGTATAGTAACCCTGTGGTGTCAAATATAATCCTTTTTCATACGAGGAAATGTTCACTGTTGTGTCACCGGAGTTGGTCAGCCCCATGCTCTTCGTTGCTACACGCATGGCCTTCGGCTTCATATCACTATTCTTGTGCCTTGTTTTACCTACTGTAAATGGTGAATGTTGTAAAGTACAGACGGGAAGAACAAAAATAGAACAAGTAATCATACTGACATACATTTAAAGGTATTAGTTGAAAAGTATTTAAGATTATAATATTTACTAGGCTGCAGAGCTTTTCTAGTGCTAAACATCTATGTTTGGTAATGCCAGGGCAGCTTTGTGGTACTCTGTATCTATAATTACGGACATTTTGGATGTTTTCTGTACAGTAGAATTTGCAAATGTATACGCAGCCTTTTGGAAATAAATGTACAGCTGAAAGATCATCTTGTCTCTCATGTCATTTTGGGTCATTTTATATCATCTCACTCACAAGATACTGTATGTGATATGTAAATCTCAGAATTCAAACTCAGACTGCATTACCCTCCGTGTGGAAAAACAAATGTTTGGGACTGAAAACAACCACTGATTCCTCGATGGAATGAGGAGCTTTTGGACCATTTGGCTTGTCATGTAAAAATTGGATACATAAACACGGTCTGCTGATAAAGCCATAATTTTTTGGTTATTTTGTTTTCAAACAGGAAAATGTAGCTGTAATTTCAGAATGAGTGTACAAATTAAGAAGTCAGTAGTTAACACAAGTTTTCTGCTTCTAAGTGCACAGTTATTTTACAACTTTTACTTTTGCACAGTTAATATACACACATTGGACACTAAGAATTACTGTTGCCCTCTTCACTGACCTTTCGAAGGCCTTTGATACCGCTGATCATGGCATTCTGTACCAAAAACTGTGTGATTGTCATACGGTGGAAATTTGCTATTTTTGATAGTGTAATTATGTATATATTCTGTGCATGATTTTTACTGATTTATTTTATTGCATGTTTTTGTATAACATTGTCTTTAACCACTGTGGACTCCTTGGAAAAGGACAAATTGTTTGGTGATTGTCACCCGTGAAGTTGTGGGTGGGCCTGGAAGCGGCCTGTCAGCTGTTTAACAGACCTGCCAGAGGAGCTGGATGAACACCTGAAAGGTGGAGCACTGAGACTGCACGGGAGGAGGAGCACATCGCTATGGCATGGTTGTTGCGCCACCAGGTTGCACGTGCAGTGAATCTGTTCTGGGCACACACATCTACATAAACAAACAATAATTAGATTCTTGTACGTTTAAATTTCACAAATGCTCGCTCAATAGTGCTCTGGCCAATGCACAACTCTGGACAACTCTCACTCAGCTTGCTCTCTGCTGGGACGCAGCTCTGGTCCTTGCTAGCGCAGCTCTGCTTCTCTGCTGGCCACTTTAGTTGCATGTAAATGAACCAAACCACCAGCCAATCACAGACAAGTCTTTTTAATCCAATCAGATTATCCCTAAGAAATACTGCATTCCTTGGAATGAAAAACAACCTAATGCTGCACCAAACGGTCAAAATTATTAAAAAGAAAATGGGAGAGGAAAACATAATAAAATAATAAACACTTGAATTTTATAGCCTGAGAATATTTAGTTAAGCAATTCAAACTTTATTTGTATCTTTCTTAAGGGACTGTTTTTTTAATTTTACTGTAGATTTTTGGAGATTCAGATGAAATCTGGAGACTGTTTTTCTCTCATCTTTCAGTTATTTCTATATTTCAGATTTTATGTAATAGTCTCCTTGTATTTTCACAAAGGAACATGTTTTCTCTATTTTCTTTTAATATTTTCACATTTTAGTTTATAGTTTTGAAATGAGATTGTGAATTTTCATGTCAGTATTAGGCAGTTTTAAGAGCCAGTGTAATTTACATTATCAGTCCATCTGAGTTGATTCAAAACTTAACAGTGTCATATTAAAAGGGGAAACTTTAACGATGAAAGTTTGGCTTTTGCTCACCAAGACTTGGAATCACAGCTCTTCTTTTGTTTTCCCATATCTTTATTTCAACAGATGAAGAGTTCTGCAGGTGGAATTTTGGAAAGAGCGATTTAAAAAGATGGAAATGGCCTAAAAATAGTCTTCAGATGAAGAATGTCTAGCTGTGATTTCGTCTGGGTCTTCCTCCAAAAATCCACAGTAAAATTATGAAATATATATATTTTGGATATAGGTCTTCCTTCACAAAAATACAAAAAGAGTTTTGCATTTATGAAGTGGAAGAAATAAAGTCTTGAAAATGAGACAAAAGCATTTTTCACACATCACATAGTTGCTTAAGAAATGGAGAAGTATTACCTAAACTGCACAAAGTAAGAAGCCTAAGAATATTTGTATGCTTAACTAAATATTCTTCGAGGATAAAATTTAATTCCTCATTATATTATATTTTCTACTCCTATTTTGTTTCATAATTTTGTCCTTCTGGTGCATTATTTTTGATTTGGTGGCTATGATTGGTTGTTTTTCATTCCATCTGGTGCAGTGTTTCCTAGGAATAATCTGATTGGATTAAAAAGACTTGTCTGTCATTGGCTGGGGGTTTGGCTCGTTTACATACTACTAACTCGCGAGCAGAGAAACAGAGACGCGCGCGCGAGCAGAGAGCAAGCTGAGCAAGAGTTGAGCGCGTGCCAGATTGAGCGAGCATTTGTGAGATTTAAAGATCTAATTGCTGTTCGTTCACGCAGATATGTGCGCTCAGGTCAGACTCACTGCGTGCTCAACCTGGTGGCACAAAAATCACGCCATACATAGCAGCCAGGTGCAGACGAATCGATCGGCGCAACTTGGCGGTCCATTCCCGCAGCAGAGACGCCAATGAGTGGAAAACAACGCGTTGGACTGACAGCTGGGCAGAGAGGAAATGCTGTCCGCATCTGTGAGTACCGTCTTCCACTGACGTCTGCAGGGTTCGGCCTCACTGAGAGGGTCGTAGAGGAGATCGGTTGGCCCTATGGGCGGTGCTTCTGGCCAGCGTTTGTTTGTGTTTGCAGGGCTGTGACACAAGGGAGCCCACTGGCGAGTGAGAGGGGCCTTTTGTGGATCACAGCGAGTCTGCGGTGTGACGGAGCCAGTCGGGACTGCTGAAACTATTTACTTCTATTGTGCTCCGGCTGGGAATAAAAACTGTGTGGCCAAATCTGTACCAGTCTCTGTTTCCCTGGGTTCCGACTCACTGGCTCAAAGAACATTTTGATATAACACTAAGAATACCATCTTAGTGCTTACATGATATTGGCTTGACTGATTGTACTCTCAGTTGGTTTATCTGTCAAACCGAAAGTAGTGTGTTAAATTTAATGGATCCCTTCCTGGCCTTTTGGATGTGGTTCATGGTGTACCTCAAGCGTCAGTTTTAGGACCCACACTGTTTACTCTTTATATAAATATATGACAACACACAAATGCATCTGTCCATTTAGATGCCAATGATACTATCATTTATAGTTGTGCTCACACAGCTGCACAGACTTTAGAGCATCTTCAGTCTGCTTTTGACCACATCCAGTTACAATTACAACTCAGAATGCTATTGAACACAGATAAAACGTACGTCATGCTGCTCTCTAACAGAAAGAAAGTGACTGCTGTTTCCAATGTGTTTTACCCTCGAAAGGTTTCTTTTTTGAGCTTGTGTCTTCTTACAAATATTTGGGCATTGTGATTGATAAAAACCAAACATTAAAAGCTCAGGTTGAAAATCGTTTTTTAAAAACTAAGACTAAAATTAGGTTTCTTTTACAGAAACAGGACACTTTTTTTTTTCTTTTAACAAAAGGAAACAACTCGTTGCTGCCACCTTCCTGCCTCTTTTAGACTACAGGGACAATGGTACAACTTTATTTACAAATCAGTTCTTGGCTTGTTGCCTTTTATACTTATCTTCCTATATGTCACCCAAACACACCAGTCCCAGTCCCTAGATATCATGAGCCTACTCTGTGTTCTCTCAGTCCGTACAGAATTAGGGAAGACGTCCTTCTCCTACTCTTCACCATTAGCCTGGAATCAGCTCCAAAAGGAACTTAAATTGTGTGATCTAATTACTTTGGAGGAATTTAATATTTTCTAAACAATATTGAGAAAATAGCAGTAGGCTCCTGCTTTTGTTCTTAATCATACCTTTATAATTAATTATCTTACTCTTGTTGACACTTTTCCTTAATATGTACTAGCACTGTTGTTTTGTATGTAACGTTTATGATTTTATGATGTTAGAGCAGGTCTTTCTTAAAAAATGTGAATTTGTTTTCTCAGTGGGATTTAACTTGTATGAATAAAGGTCAAATAAAAAATAAAAATAAGCAGTTCCATAAATTTTACAGCTTGTCCTTATAATGCAGACAGACACCTGAAATATGAAAAATATCTTGGTAGCATCTGCATCAAATTTAGTTTCTGTTATTCACAACCACAAGCTTCCCAACATTTTAGTGGGAATTTTGTGGCAGTGTGGTGTGCTTTGTATCGACCGCCCGCTGCCAATACTGTGTAGAACCACATTTTACTGCAGTCATGTGCAGCTCCAGGTCTGTTGGGGGACGTCTCTGCAAGCTTGGAGCATAAGGTGAAAAGTATCACAGGAAAATTAAGGGCATTGACGTTATTTTTGTGGGGGGTGGGGGGTGTTAAAGGTTTTTCCGGCTCTATTGGCCTTTATTTGACAGTGGTCAGACAGGAAAGCAGGTTGTGAGAGAAGAGAAGACATGCAGCAAAGGTCAACGGGCCGAGACCCAAACCTGTGACGGCCATGTAGAGGACCAAGGTCTAAGTACATGGGTCACACACTTTACCCCTGTGTCAGCGCCATGCCCTGTTTTTGTGTTTAACAAAAGTAACATTTGTTTTCTTGTTAAAGCAGGATGTTATTTGGGAGGAAAAAAATGCTGCATTTTTTTTAAACTTGGAAAAATTATGATGCAGTAAAAAATCAGACACTTGGGACTGATCAGGAAAACAATGTTGATTACTGTGAAAAGTTATAAGTATGCAATAGTTTGTTATTGCTCATTTCTTACTTTATTAAGAACTAGTACACAATTAAATAGCTTGGAAATCACAAATGGCTGCATTTAAGAGCTTATAATCAAGTCTGCAATGATGCTTTTAATGGCCAGTTGAGCAGGAATTATGTCATTTACAAATGGTACTTTAATAAGCCATCATGACCTTTAATAAGCCATCATGACCAGGCAGACCTGTGACATCCCCATATTTTAAATAACTTTCATTATTTTTAGAAGACACGATTTTAACCATAACTAAGGCTGTTCTTGGGGTCTAAAGCATCATCACTGTTTTGAATTCAGTTACAAGTTTGAGGGTTATTAGCATAAAAATGATGCATATTGTTGTGTTATTGTTGTCTTCTGACCATTGCTATTTGTCCCGTAATCTGCGGGTTGCTGCTTTGAGCCCTGCTCAGTCCATCTCCATCGTTGTGTCCTTGGGCAAGACACTTCACTCACCTTACCTGCTGGTGGTGGTCAAAGGGCCCGGTGGTGCTGGTGCATGGCAGCCTCACCTCTGTCAGACTGCACCAAGGCAGCTGTGGCTGCTATCCATTAGCTTGTAACCATCAGCGTGTGAATGTGTGCATGAATGACTGAATGTAGTGTAAAGCACTTTGGGGTCCTCTGGACTTGATAAAGCACTATGTAAGTACAGGCCATTTACCATTTTACCACTGTCTGTGCCTAATCCCTGTTTACTCTGTGAGTAATCCTTTGATGTGTCCGACCCCTGCATCCTGTTTCTGGATTCTGATTTCAGCCTCATGGACTCTGGACCTCAACCTGTCAATTGTCTCTCCTGGTTACCGACTTGGACTGATTATTTGATCACAGAGTATTAGATCCTGGACATCTGAAAGACTCGCTCTTCCATGGTGAAACTTGCTCTCTGTTGGAGAGTGTTGAAACTCCTTCATCTTGTAGCCTTGTGGAGACCAGAATAAGCTCTCAGTTCCTCTTCTATGTCCTTCGGGTTATTGTCCCCCTTAGGGGCAGTATTATGTATTTTCCAGCCACATAGAATCATTTTATATCACAATCAAGTAACTATGTTACCTTCAGTTGTTGCTGTATTTATCAGATGTGACTTAAAAGAAACTTGACTTCATAATTTAATGCCTTGAAATTGGGCTTCTGTCTCTTTATGAAAGTCCTGCTCTTTCTGAAACTCCACTTTCAGGAAGTCATCACAACATCGCTCCTCTATTAGCCCTCTATTAGCCCTTTAACAATGTTTTTACCAGCATTTCACAGAAAAGCAGCTCGTATAATGAGCTCAGCAGATGCGCAATACAACCAGGTATGGCTAGGTTGAAGGAGCTGAGTGGGGAAGTCACGGGGGAGTGGTGCTCTGTGAGGCGGAAGCTCCGAAGCTTAGAAACTGCAGCCATGAGGAAGAGCTAGGTCTCGAAGGTGGAGCTCGGTCCCACCAAGTGTTTTGCACAGCTGAAGGGTTGCCACAGGAGATTAAACGATTTCTCAAACATGCATGAAAGAATCAAAGCAATGTTTTTGATGAGAGAATAACATTATAACATGATGTAAAGCTCAAAAAAGTCAATTTTACATAATACTGCCCCTTTATGTGTCTTAAGTGTCTACATCCAGCAGTTGTTGAGGAAATCAATAAAATGGATTTCTTGTTATAACAGCGCTGTTTCCACAACAAAATCTTTGATATCACTGTGTTCAAAAGTCAGATATGAGTTCGCATATAAGCCACACCCACTTCATAGTTATAATTAAAATATGGTCTTAGGATGTGTTTTTGAACATCTGTGCCAATTTTGGTGTAAAACCATCAATCTGTTTTGCAGACATCAACTCTTAGACCCTGTAGTGCCCCCAATCAACAAAGCTGTATAAAGCTCAACACACCGTCATAACATCTCCTCCCCTATTAGGATCTAAATTCTTGTTTAAACATTTGTGCTAGCTACGGCTGAAATGCTTGGTATCATGTTGCTTTTACAGTTTTCGTTAGTATTTGGGGTTTTTTTGCTGCTGTGGCACATGGGTAGAGCACCTGACCCATATACTGGCTGTCACAGGTTCGAGTCCCAGCCTGCTGACCCTTGCTGAATGTCTTCACCCTCTCTCATAACCCATGTTCCTGTCACTCCACAAAAATCCCTAATAAAAACTGGGTTTTGTCTTTGTAGCAATTTTGAAAACAGTCTATTTAGGTGAAAATTGGTGTGGCCTATGTCATGTGATGCACAATCATCCAAGGATTAAACTGATAGAGTTTTTGAGAGTAGGACTTATGGTTTAGTTGTTATTGGCAAAAATACAATGTACTTCACAATAGCGCCCCCTGGGTATTTTAGGGGTGTATATATATATATATATATATATATATAAATATATATATATATATATATATATATATATATATATATATATATATATATATACATATATATATATATATATCTATATATATATATATATAAAAAAATATATATTTTAATTTTTATATATTTTTTTTTTTTTTTTTTTTTTTTTTTTTTTTTTTCTTTTTTTTTTTTTTTTTAAATCTAAGTAGTGGTTTTTTTCACCAGACTCCCTGTTCAGATTTTTTCAAGCATTTTCGGGTTTTCTGCCCAGCCCCTTTTAGCAGAGAAGCAGAAGAATAACAAAGTGGAAAAAATCTGTACAATTACAATAAGGTTCCCTGCTCCTCTGGAGAAGATGAACAGAATATGCTTTACGTTGCCAGTTCTGCTTGGAGTCCTAATAATAGAGTAACTTAAAAATGCTAAACCCCTTAAAATATCATAGGGATTACACAGGAGTCCATTCTTGGTCATTTTTTGTTGACCAACTAGTCAAGGAAC
This sequence comes from Anableps anableps, assembly GCA_014839685.1. Lineage (NCBI taxonomy): Eukaryota > Metazoa > Chordata > Actinopteri > Cyprinodontiformes > Anablepidae > Anableps > Anableps anableps. The sequence continues at coordinate 335,112 of CM026066.1, read as the reverse complement.
CAACAGTGTCTACAATTGGTCAACAAGAACAAAAATTGTTGAAGAACCAAAAGCATAAAGTCAACAAGAACCTTTCTTTTTGTTGACTTTTATTGGAGGAAATGTTGGCCGTTCCAGTCATTGTTAATGTGGAAATACAATTTCTTGCAGCTAAAGTAATTACTTTTCCTCCCAAAAGCACAAGTTTAGATATCACCACAGGGTTGCATTCTCTCCCTCCTTTTACTTGTCTTATACACTAATTTATGTCAAAGCCAATACACAGGATGGCATATTCATATCATTTTTACCTGCTGTTACTGTTCTTTTAAATACTTCTTGTGGAGTGCTGCAAGCGTCTGTCAGTTATGTTTTTATGTCTATACAGTGATGGGTTTTTTATATCATATTTACTCTATTTATTGTTGATGAATGCTTTTTCTGCTGGCTGTAATACAGATTGCCCCCTGGGGATATTAAAGATATCTTGATACCTTGATCAGGAATCTACTTGACCCAGTGTGTCTAAAAACTCCAGTGTGCCAGAAACTTGGGTGCAGTTATGGACTCAGGACTAAGTTATGGGATCTGCTTTACAGGTGTCAACAATAAATAAATAAATAAATAAGCTGCATCTCATCTAAAATGCTGGTAACAGAGTGATGATTAGCATAAGGGAAAATTAATCATATCACACCAGTTTTTAAACCACTGAACTGGATCTCTGTGTGTAAAAGTATAGAATTTAAAATTGTGTTATTTGTCTGTAAAGCACTCAATATTCTTCAGCCAAAATAAACTTCAGAGTTGCTGGTCAATTATAAACCGTTATAAACCATTTCAGGCCTTCAGAGACCTGTTAACCTAGCATTCCCAGGACCAGAACTAAACAAGGAGAGGCAGCATTCAGTGTCCTTGCTGTTCAGCTAATCTTTGCAGAGACTGTTGGTTCCTTTAGAGCTGGGAGCATTACTGTTTACTGCAGCTTACCCAAAAAGATCAAAGATTGCTTTATCAGATCTATTTTGTCTTAGTAATTTATTCTTTTTAAATTTATACTTTCTCTTTCCTTTCTATTTATGAAATACTTAAATTATCCCCATTTTTCTATTGATCTTTATTGCAGTTCTCTTTACCTCTACTCCTCATTTTGAATTGCCAAGTGTCTCAATGGTGGCATGCAAAAAAGAAAAACTGGTCTTAGCCTTACCTTACCCAAACTGTAGGTTGTCTTTTTACCACTGACTCACACTTCATGACTAAGACATTTTTTCTGAGTCCCTGTGAACATTTCTGGTGTTTGGCTTCTTGGATCCAACTTAAAGAAGATTAATCATGCATCTGAATGGCTGAGTGAGCAATGGGTCATGTTGACAGAGAACTTGTTCTACAAGTCTGATAAAGTGGTGCATTATGAAATAGCAGGCCTGTAATATTTCTCTATTCTGTTCTGCCAAACCTGAATTTCTGACAAAAGAACCCTGGCTTGATTGACTTCTAAATATTTTTATAAATGCAAGAAGAAAACATCAAACCTTGTTAGCAGTACTCAAAAAGTACAAATAAGAATCTCATAGAGCAAAATAGGAGCATGCATATAACCACATTGTAAATGTTTAAGCACAACTATTTATGTGGAAATCACACAGGAATGATGATAAAGAGTTCAGCTGGTGTGGAATGTGCAGGTGACTTTGGAGACAAGAGTTTTCTTTCTAACATAGCCAGCAAGCATAGAAAAAGCCTGTTTACTGAAGGGAACTAACAACTGCTGTGTGAAAGTCAAACAGGCAGTCCTCGTCATGGAACCTGTGCGTTCAGAGACACTTCAAAGGCTCACTTAGTATGCTCTGTAGGGAAAAATATGTCTGCAAATTATTCATGACAGATTCTCTTAAAGAAAGAAAATGAGTCATAAATAGTTGACACCCACGCCTTACCAACTTTGATAGATTCCTTCTGAAAGACTGTTTATATTCCTCTCCTTGTCCCTTTTAACACGGGCCTCCGACAACCCCTGGCAAAAATCTGGAATCATTTTCTTGGAGAGTGTTTAGTCACTTGTTTTCCAGGCACAGCACAGAACAAATTTAATTAGTACCAAACATTTTAAATTTGTATAAACATTAAATGAGTCTGTTGTGATTTCAGGTAACTCAGCACTGAGTTATTGGAAAGCCATCCATCCATCCATCCATCCATCCATCCATCCATCCTTTTGCTTAATACAGGGTCAGGGACAGCAGCCTCAGCAGGGACACCCAGACTTCCCTCTCTCTAGCCACTTGGGCCAGCTCCTCCGGGGGAATCCCCAGGCATTCCCAGGCCAACATAGTCCCTCCAGTGTGTCCTGGGTCTCCTCCTGGTAGAACGTGGGAACACCTCACCAGGGAGGCATCCAGGAGCCATCCTAACCAGATACCCAAGCCACCTCAACTGGCTCCTCTGGATGTGGAGCAGCAGCAGCAGCTCTACTCTGAGTCCCTCCCAGATGACTGTGCTTCTCACCCTATCTCTACGGGAGAGCCCAGACACCCTGTCGAGCAAACTCATTTGGGCCATTTTTATCTGAGATCTTGTTCTTTTGGTCACTACCCTGAGCTCATGACCATTGATTTAATTTCCCTTTGGGATAAATAAAGTATTTTTGAATTTGAATGAGGATGATGATAAGGGTAGGAACATAGATCAGGAGCTTTGCCTTTCAGCTCAGCACTTTCTTCACCACCACAGGCCAGTACAGCACTTGAATATCTGCCTATCTGGCCTGTGGTGGGCCAACACACATTCATGGGCCGGCACTGGGCTGTCATAATTTAACCAAAAACGTATATTATGTATGATTTTAATCGACTGCAACCGCCCATTGGTTGATTTTCTTGAAGGACGTTGTGTTAGTTCAACGAAATCTCTCAGTCCTCCTCGGCCAACGCCTCCCCTTTGACATTACATTGCATTGCATTTTGCCATTTGAGCTGACTGGAGTTACAGAGGAGTGAGAAGTTATGGAAAAACCACAAAAGCGTAAGGGTGAAGCTAAAAAGCCAAACAATAAACATTACATCTAGTCAAATTTCATCATCAAAATTATCAAGCAGATATACATCAAATATGTTGCTCAATGTTCCACTTCCTACTAATCAAAGGCAGCTCTAAACAGGTGGATTTCAGCCTTGATTTAAAGGAACTCAGTGTTTCGGCTGTTTTGCAGTTTTCTGGGAGTTTGTTCCAGATTAGTGGCGCAGAGAAGCTGAAAGCTGCTTCTCCATGATTGGTTCTGGTTTACAGCTGGTACAAAATGCTGCTGCATGGTTTTTAACTGCTGCAGGTAAACAAGAGCACATTACTCCAGTTTTGGCGTCCCTTCATTAGCTTCCTGTTCAGTTTTGAATCCATTTTAAAGTTCTTTTGTTTTTGTTTTTTTGTTTTTTTTTACTTTGAATGGTCTTAGTCCTTATTTATTTGTCTGAACTGCTTCACCTTTACATGCCATCACATGGTCTTAGACCATCTGACCAGATGTTTTTAGCAGTGCCGAGTAGCTATTATAAATCTAGAGGAGACAGCGCCTTTGCAGCTCTGGCTCTTAAATTGTGGAATGAGCCGCAGCTGAAAGTCAGGCAGGCCCCATCTCTTCCTGTTTTTAAAACTTGTTTAAAAACACTTTTTTCACTTTGGCTTTTAACCCAGAGTAAGCTACCATGTTTGTCTTAATGTTGCACTCTTTTCTTGTGTTTGTGATATTTTGATTTCTGTTTTCTTATAGTCTTCTTATTGTTTTATTGTTGCTTTGTTTTTTTATTTGTACAGCACTCCGGCCAGCTGCTATGTTGTATTTTAAGTGCTTTAGAAATAATGTGGTATGGTTTGGTTCTGGGGATGCAGAGCCGACCAGAACCAGAAGGCCAGAGTGGTCTGGAAGGTTGATACGACGACATCAGGTCTTTAATGTATTTTGGTGCTAAGCTGTTCAGTGATTTATAAACTAACAGAAGTATTTTAAAGTCTATTCTCTGAGCTGCAGGCAGCCAGTGGAAGGACTTCAGAACTGGGGTGATGTGCTCTATCTTCCTGGTCTTAGTGAGAACACCAGCAGCAGCGTTCTGGATCAGATGCAGCTGTCTGATTGACTCTTTAGGCAGACCTGTGAAGACGCTGTTGCAGTAATCAATGCGACTAAAGATAAACACATGGATGAGTTCCTCTAGATCTTGTTGAGACATTAGTCCTTTGATCCTGGAGATGTTCTTCAGATGATGGAAGGCTGACTTTGAGCCTTCAAGCTGAATTTTCTGAGTAAAATTTGAAACTTACATTTCCTCTTTTTCTTTTTACACACTGAGCACCATCTGTTTGTCTTAACTACATCATTCTGTACTTTTATTACAAAATATTCTCTGCACCATACAACCATATGTTGTATCAAAGCAGGCTATCCTCACAAATCCACCAGGTAGGTCACACTAAACGAGTTATCTTCATAAGCCTGAGTAACCACTGACTATTCAGTTTAGATCAACAAGACCCAGAAAAAGCCACACAATTTGTTTATATAATCAACTTGTTAAGTCCAACACAAGTCTATATGCAACCTTAACCCTAACCTGTTCTGTCACTTAATAAACTACTTCCTAATAACAAAGTGGTGATGTCCTCCTAAATCCTACAGTGAACCTGAGTACAAACCTCCATGTAGCTTCAAACTGAAGCCAGCAGCACAGAATAAAGCCAAATGAAGAACCATCTATACTTCTGCATGGAGCCAGTGTGATATATGACAGAAATAATTCTTAGAGAGTTCACATTAATGAGGTTACCTGCAAGCTCTGAGCACTGATAACAAGATGTCTGCTAATATCATTTACATATTAATATACTCTAATCACATCATAATTTTTAAACACAAAAATAGAAAATACACCATCTACTTGCCCAACTCTTTCTAAACAGGTAAAAGGTAAAAAAGGGGGTTTTAATGTTACCCAGCTCATTTGGCCTTATTTATGTATTTAAAAGAAATGTTTAATGGACAGATGTAACTTGTCTTCTGTATTTGCAATAAAAACATAAATCAAATGGAAGCCATCAGGAATTATTGTGTAATAACTACATTTATGAGATACATTTTAATTTTTTTTCCTGATTAAATCGAGGAGCTACATTTTAACCATTCTCCTGGCAGCTGGTGGCAGCCATAGAAGACATAGCGGGGAAGTTATGCCATTGATGATTTGCTCTGCTCAGACAAAACTGAGGCAAGTGAAGTTTTAACTTTTGCATCTCAGGTTTAAGAGGCACATACACTCGTTTTGTTTGTTACCTGGATGGTTAGGCGACCAGTCACCAGGTGTACGGTTGTCTGGCAGCGGTGGAGGAGAGAGGACATGCTGCACACAGCGCAGCGCATCCTGGTGTCCACCTGTCCGCTTGGCACGCAGTGCGAGTTGAGAGAGGCAGGCACGGTGGGACATGTCACGTGTGTGTTTGGGGAAGTTGGGGGTAGGGGGTAGTCTTGTGAAGCAAAATTACAAAAATGTGGGGCACTTTTCAGAGCAGAAATGCTACCTTGGGCCACACACTGTTCACTGTAAAGAAAAAAAGGATATAAAAATGGGCATTTTTCTCCAGAGGGAAAAGAGCAGGTGCTCTAGCACCACCTAGAGTCTATCTGTGCACGTCCCTGGATTTTGGACTAAGGTGTGAATTCAATTTAATTCCATTTAAATGTACTTTATTTATCCCAAAGGGAAATTAACTGTTGTTGTAACACATTTAGTTAAGGAGTTACTATAGATGGTGATGGCTGTGGGCAGGAAAAATCTCCTGTAGCGGTCCGTTTTACAACCAAACTGAAGAAGTCTCTGACTGAAGAGACTGTTTTCCAATGACAGTCTCATGAAGAGGATGGTCAGAGTTCTTCATAATTTTATTAACTTTATGCAAAATCCTTCTTTGCATCATCAACTCCAGAGGTTCCACAGTCGTCCCCAGAACAGAACCAGCTTCTTTATCAGGTTATTGAGCCTTTTTAGGTCCCTGGTTCTGATGCTGCTGCCCCAACAGATGATGGCTGAGGAGATGAAACTCTCAACAACAGACTTATAGAAGATCTGCAACATCTTGCTGCAAACCTTGAAGGATCTTAGCTTCCTCCAGAAGTCCAGTCTGTTCTGTCCCTTCTTGTAGACGCTTCACTGTTGAGTCTCCAGTCCAGTCTGTTGTCCAGATGAACACCGAGGTATTTATGTTCCTCAACCACCTCCACTTCTTTTCCCATGATGGAAACAGGGTTTGATCTGACCGTTTCTCCTGAAATCTACAATAATCTCCTTAGTTTTGTTCACATTCAAGATGAGATGATTGTTTCCACACCATGCCACAAAGAGGTCCACCAGGTCTCTGTACTCAGGTTCTTGTCCATCTCTGATCCACCCAACAGCTGCAGAGTCATCTGAGTGTTTCTGGAGATGACAGGAGTCTGGCTTGTGCTGGAAGTCTGAAGTGTACAGAGTGAAAAGGAATGGTGAGAGTACAGTCCCCTGTGGTGCTCCTGTGCTGCTGACCACCTGGTTAGACACACAGTCCTTCAGTCTCACAAACTGTGGTCTGTTTGTCAGGCAGTCATGGATCCAGGTGATTGTCGAGGCCTCCACCTGTGTGGAGTTTCAGACGAAGCAGATCAGGCTGAATTGTGTTAAATGCTCTGGAGAAATCAAAGAACATGATCCTCACAGTGTTGCTGCTTTGTCCAGGTGACAGTGGGTTTGTTGAAGCAGGTGTATCATGGCGTCTTCACCTCCAACTCCATGGCGACAAGCAAACTGCAGGGGGACCTGATATGTGCTGGTTTGCTCACTCAAGTGGACCAACAGGAGTCTCCAGGACCTTCATGATGTGTTGTTGTGTTTGGATCAATGAACAAATGTTGCATAAGAGAGTTACTAAGTGGAGTGTGGCCATGGGTTTGGCCATCACAGTCAGTGAAATTAATAATGAAATGTTTTGGGATGTGTAATATTAATTTCTATTGGATTACTATTGCAACAACACATTATCAGTAGGGTAAAACTAACCTGTCTCACGACGGTCTAAACCCAGCTCACGTTCCCTATTAGTGGGTGAACAATCCAACGCTTGGTGAATTCTGCTTCACAATGATAGGAAGAGCCGACATCGAAGGATCAAAAAGCGACGTTGCTATGAACGCTTGGCCGCCACAAGCCAGTTAATTAACTAACCCTAACCCTAACCCCCACCAGCATCAGAGCCAGGGACCTAAAAAGGCTCAACAACCTGATGAAGAAGGCTGGTTCTGTTCTGGGGACGACTGTGGAACCTCTGGAGATGATGATACAAACAAGGATTCTTCAAAAAAATCAAGAAAATTATGGACAATCCTGAGAATCCTCTTCATTAAACTGTTTTACAACAGTAGAGTATCTTCAGTCAGAGTCTTCTCCACAGACTGCCACAGGAGATTCTTCCTGCCCACAGTACATTCCACATTTTTTTGTCAGAAACCATAACAGTATCAGAATATAGATACTTTAAGTCTAAGACAAAGAATGCAGGATCCTTATTATTTCTTTGTCGCTCAGACAGAAAACTACTGTTCCACCTTTACAAATTCTTCCGTAGAAGAGCACATTCTGCTATAAGTATAGAATAATCTAGTCCAGGTTTGACAAGCCAGAGTATTTTAGTTCCTAAGCTAGAGCGGTTCCAGTGTGGTCGAGGCAAAAAAAAGCACTGAAATTGACTTTAAATATGTGTTAAATAAACAGTAAAGCAATATTTAGCACAGATGGTTTTAGTTGATGTATCTTAAAAAGCTGGTGAAATGTTCTGGTGATTTAATACACCTGAATATCCAAAGTACAGCCTCTGGTTCACTGTAACACTGTAGCAGCTCCCCCACAATCCGAAGCATGGTGGTGTTTCTGGTTTGTTATATTGAGTTCAGCAGCGCCTCCTGCTGTACAGGCATATGTACTACCCACAAGACACAAACCGTTTTGCTCCCCTTTCAGTGAGACAAGCGGCGCAAAACTAGCCTGCTAAAATCAAGCCCCTTGTTCTACACTTTGCTTTCTCCAGAGGGTCTGGACCATCAGCTAATGGGACATGATTGCTTCCTGGAGGTGTGGGCTCTGTTCAGGTTTTAAATTTTAAAACCTGAACGACGCTATGAAGCATACCAGAAACTGCCTGTGCTGTAAACAGCCATCCTCCACTGCAAAGAGAGAAGTGCCGAGCTGAACGAGATGGCTGCTGGTGTTATTTCAATATTTGGAAGTGTGGACAACACGGACTGAACGGCGTTTGTCACTTCCTCTGCTGCTGTTCCTAAAACTACAACCCTGTATAGGCAGACTACAATTCTAAAACAGGACAGAAAATCAACATCATGGTTCACAACTCCTTCAGAATTTCATCCTGATTGGCCAGGATGAAATTCAAGCCAAGAAGGGAGCTGAGAATCGAAGGCAATGGCCAGGCTCATGCAACACCTCAGCATGCAAAAAAGAAGTTGTGGCTTGTAAAGCAGGATTTGTGACTCACATTAGCAGTTTTGTGTAGTTGAATTCACTGACTTGTGTCTGTGTTAAAAAAAATAATTAAAAAATGTATCCGTGTGAAGATGGTAGTACTGGAGTTTGAATTAGTTTTTCTCCAAATGTACTGGACTGAGTGGGGCAAAAATATTAGAGCAGGACTTTTATATTTTGTGACTTGTAGAAGGGAATCTGTTTTCCTGTACTGAAGAATCTGTGGCGGTGTAAGAGCAGTTTTGTGTCTGGGAGTTATAAAGAAAAATTCTCAAGTTATTTTTTTCCAACACAGGTATGTGGATTTGTTTTGCACCATTTGTTTTGGATCATTTTGGCCAAAACTGAAAGTGTGAGATTTTTTTAAAGTGTGGCTAAAAGAATGTGTGTCTTGTACTTAATAATTTGAAGAGGTGTAGCTGCTGTTTTGCATTTGTGGAAGACTGAAAAAAATCTACAGTTATAAAACTCCTATAGGATTTTACTCTCTGACTTCACCTCCACAGTTACAAGGCACAAATACTCCATACAGAGAGGTGGTCTTACCATATAGGCAAAGTGGGCAACCGTCTAGGCCCCCCAACCAGTAAGGGGCCCCACTCGTTGGGGACCCCTAACATTGCCCCTGCATTATGAATGTATGTTTGAAATAAAATAACTATCAGCTTATCAAAGTTATCAAAGCAGATCAGGATGCGATTTGTTCTGTGTTTTCACGCCTGTCATTAACACTAAACATAACAAAACTGAACAAAATAAAACGCAGGAAATATTAGGGCCAGAAATGCTGTCGTGGCAGGATCGACGCAGGACTCCCCAGCCCGCCATGGACAGGTGGTGAGCTGTTGTCACGGTTGCCTGTCCACACGCCTCACACCCGGGCCACGCCGCTCTCATCACCTGGTACTCCACCACAGCCTCTGAAGGGAAAGCTCTTGCAAAAATTCACACGTGCGAGGGAAGATGTACATCCCTGAACAGTGTCGGTGAGGATTCATGTAAGGCAAGTTTTTAAAATGTGTCAGCGAGTGTTTTCAGTGGCGTACGGTGGGCTGCCTGATATTAGCCAGAATGGATCAGGAGAGCAGCACCGTAGAGAAACAACGCAGAGGAGCCAGGATCAGAGTCACAGTTCTTCATCCCTCAATGATTTCCTGATACTGATATGGTACAGAACATTATGTTATGATTGATTCAGTTTCCTGTTGTGCTTTTAGTAGAATATTGTGCTTTGATTAACTGCTTAGGATGCTGATCTTAAATGATCATTTATTTAATACACAGCGTATAAGCCAATATAAATATGTGTCCATTTGAGGAACAAATCATGCTAACAGATTAACAGTAAATAAATAAATATTGTGAAGAGAAAATATGTGGGTTTTTTTTTAAAATATATATATACATCTCCTAGATTAAAAACATTTCTATTTGTGTTTCATTTAGAAATGTTGATATTTAGAGGAATACAGTGTTCAGTGTTTCATAAATTTGATTGTTTTTATTAAATTGATGGAATTTCACCGTTTGGATAACCTGACTTCCTATATGAACCAATAAGACAGGCAGCAGACAAATGATGTTTAATTCAGTTACCCATTTTGTTCAAGCTTAATGTGACAGCAGGCAAGTAGGAACTTTTTGGGGAAAAAATTACTTTTTGGAGTCGTTTTACTCCAACATATTCTTCACTTTTTCTTGAGTAAAATTTCTGGCTCCTCTACCCACTGTGAGTGGGTAGAGGAGCCCAAGGTTACAGCAAAGATGCGTCTGCTTGACCCTTTTCTGCTCCTAAAACTTGCGATGTACTCCCCATGAAAGTGTCACATTCACATCATTTGTCATAAACATCTGCCAATTTAAACTTCTCAACGGAAATACAGCAGTAAAGGTGATCACAGTTTATCTGCACTAAGCTTGCTTAGATTTAAAACCACTGTATGATCATTGTTCTGTGACTGATGTTACTCATTAAAGCTGCAGTATGTAACTTTTATTTAAAAAATATTTTTCAACATATTTGTTGAAACTGTCTCCATGTCGTGACAGTTTGGTATGAGACAGATAATCTGGGAATAGATTGAGCTCCACCACCTCCTCCCTGAGCTGCTATTGCCATCTAAAGAAATGCAGCACTCCCGACCTAGGCCCAAAATTGACAAAAATAGGAGTTCTTCTCTACCCAACAGGGATTATGACCTAATTTTTTCCTAATAAAATGCAATTTATGCAAGGATAATGTAAGTTTGAATTTAACTCAGAAAGTTCAGCCTAAAGGCTGGTTGTGCGTCAGTTACCTTTTCATCATTCTACAATAATTTTGTTGTATTAATCCTAAAAGTTTTGCAAGATGCAATTAAAATGCATCCTTGTTTTGAGTTGATTTTTTTCCTGGGTGAACATTATTAAACATCTGCATCAGACAGCATATGGCTATTGATTTGAAATAGGTAGATATACATGATGGTGAAGCTGTGACTGTAAAAAAATCTCACACCACTAAGGCAGCCAGTGACTCCATGTGCCACACAAGGTGCCCCTTTTCATTCAAGTACCTGTCCCCCAAACCGTCGTGCACGCCACTATATTTATATCTATATCTGTATAACAACTAATCACAACTAATATAACAACAATCACAACTAATGTGAATGAATGCATCCCTGAAGAAAACTGTCCTCTCAATTTTACAGAAAAACCCATTCTTGCCATATCGTCAGAACTGATCTCGCCCCAGATCCAACGGATGAACACAGCAATGTAAATTCAAAGTTCATGTCTTATCTTGAAAAAGCAGCTCAGAGGTTTGGTTTCGGCCCCTTCGCTGGCCTTATCATCAAAAACACACTTTCCAAGAGAGTTCCAGGGGTAAACAGTGAAGAAATTCACAGCAGCAGCAAACTCTGAGTGATTGGGAAAATGAAAACAGGCCGCAAGGTGTAGAATGAAATGGTGATGAGTGAAGCGCAGACATATGGGAGCACTGCATGCTCTCTGTTACTCAGGGTGCCAGGTAGCCCATGAAACCAAGAGTTACTTAGCTATGAGACCAATCTTTGAGCCCACAGTATAACCTCAACCATTTAGAATTGTCCAACCATTTCGGCCAGAGCTGCATTTGCCATGATTGGCAGATAGAAACAGGTTTTATTCCACCACACTCAAGCACTCATCAGCCTGTTTTTGTCACCACAGCCCATTACTTCCGGATGGTCTTCATATCTGTGCTCTGCAGACAGCTGCTTGTTAGATAAAGCCTAATGACGGTTAATGAAACTATAAAAGACACTTGACCTCTTTTTCTGACTCTCTGACATTAAGTTGGTCTCAACTTTTCCTGTTTTAGGTCAGTTTGAAAATTCCAGAATAATGAGCAGGGAACATTTTTTAGAGTTTTGTTTATAAACTTTCTTTAAAGTCAGAAGTTTACATACATTTCCTTTTGGGAATCCTTCCCCAAGCTTCTCTCTATATTTTGTTGGAATTTTTCCCTGTTCCTCCTGACAGAACAGCCCACAGATCTTCTGAAGGGGCTCAAATCAGGCCTTTGTGATGATCAGTCCAAACACTGACTTTGTTGTCCTTAAGCCACTTCTTAACTAGTTTGGTGGTATGTTTACCATTCCAGGTAAGGGTTCTCAAAATGTCCAGAAAACGCCAACTTCATATAAACCTTTTGATAAATACCAATACCAATACCAGTACCAGAATGGATATTCCATTCTTCACCTTTTACTGATAGTACTTCTCTACTTTGAAATTTGGTGCAGAACATCTGCTATCCCCAAAAGCATCTAAAAGGTGGACCCCTGTGACCCCAGAACACATTCACTGTCAGTCTATTCATCTGAGAGGATCTCATGCCCAGATAACTATTGATATGCATCTTCCCTCTTGCATAATACATTGAGATCTTACATTTCTGCATGGAGCAGCAGAATACATTGATTAAAATTGGTTACCGCTGTGTGTATGAGCCTTTTGTGGCCACATATCACTGTGACACATTTCTCATGGACTGCCACCTCAGGGCAATTGTATCTGATACTAGTTTGAAGCTTTGGACTTTAGACTCCTCATATTTTCACACAATCTAGCACTCTGCAGATATTTCATGTCAAGTATTTGCTTGTTGGTCCAGAGATTGTCTAGTGACCTGTCCAGAGTCTATATCGTTCTTTGTCCATTGACCACTGGCCTAATGGGCACAACCCTCTCTGCATCTCAGCTAGGACCAAATAGGGATGGAGGGATGGATGGGTGGGTGGATGGATGAAATCTGTGGTTAGTTTTAATACTTTCATATGAACGCACAGTTCGCACAGTTGCCTTTATGTCCTGGGTTTGAATCCCAGCTCCATGGCCTTTCTGCATGAATTTCGCATATTCTCTCTCTGTCCATGTGTGGGTTCTCTCTGGGCACTCAGGCTTCCTCCCACACTCTAAAAACACGGATGTTTGGTTAACTAACAATGAATTTTTCTGAAAAACCCTGTTATGTGTAAGTTTGTACACATATGGTTGTCTGTGATGAACGGCCAACCTGTCCAAAGTGTATCTTGACTCTCATCCATGACCTGAGGAGAGGAATTTGAGGAATTTATTATTTATTTCACAGGCACAGTGTGTAAACACATTAATCTTTACAAAAAGAAGACATGCTTTACATCAGATTTAGCCTAGAGCTACTTTTTTATCTGTAGTCAGACATGGTAGAGGAGCAACAAATTGTACTTAAGTAAGCACAATCTCAGCATATTTTTGGTCAAGTAAATGTAAAAAGTAGTCATTGAAGAAGTTAGTCAAGAAAGGATAAAAAAGTATTTGGTAAAAATGCTAGTTAAGTTCTGAGTGACTAATCTGAACATCTAATTTAATGCCTAAAAATGATGTAATCTCACAGACAAAATATACAGTTTGGTGCAAGTTCAGGTATTTTATAGACTGAAATGAAAATATGTATGCAAATAAATAATTACAAAATCAATTCAGGCAGAAGAAACATTTTTTAACTTCGAACTGATGAAACCAATGCCTATAGTAGGTAGTGAATATGATGTTAGAACAAGGTAAAGTGCTTCCAGTGACAATGTTTAGGCCGACTGTATAGGTTTACCTCCAGACAACCCAGCAGGCTGAGCTGATAGAAAATAACAGACAAACAAAGCTGGTGTAGAAACAAGGAGTCTCACTTCAACATAAGCTGTAGGTGAGTGTCAGTGTCTGGCACATCCTTGGTTGAAACATTCTGATCATTATTATTATTATTATTATTATTATTATTATTATTATTATTATTGAGTAAAGTAACTGACGGTGGGTTGACAGCAAGCCCAGCGGACTGTTTCTAGGTTACTAGCCCCGCCCTGGAACTACGTCAGCCATGACGCGCAGATCACCTGCGGCAGAGCCGGAGGAGCAGAGGAGCAGGGCACCTTAGAGCCCTTCGAAGAGACTGAAAGTGAGTTGTTGCGACGTAGGAGAAATGATGAACACTAAGGTAAGGGTTTTTTAATGTTTAATGACAGCCCTAAACTCCTGTTGCCGTTGGTTTGAGGCAGATATTTAGTTTCTTTATTAAAACCGGCGTTTAGATAAAGTTAGTTTGTTTGTTATCAAGCCCTGAGCGCTTTTAGCAAACTCTACAAAAAGACGTCCCAGCTACAACCAGTGACGGTCCAGAAAGTCGCTTGTTAACAATGGTTTTAAGTCCCAGTGTTGAAGGGAAACTGGTCCGTGTTCAGAGTGGCTTTGTTAGAAATGTTTTTATGGGTAATAAAGTTTTAACTCCGAGTCTTTCAGGCGTTTATATGCCAGGACTTGTCTTCTCCGTCTTTACGCAGGTGTGAAATTCAACAAGTCGGCTCCTCATTCATTCATTCTCTCTCTCCGCTCATAGAAGACAGTGAGTTGCTCAGTGAGGGTTGTTTTTGTTTTTTTGTTTTGTTTTTTAGGAAAAAAAAAAAAAAAACCCATTAAATTTGGTATTGGTTTTGTTTCGGAAAAAGCTTTTCAATTATTTAAAGATATGAAAAAGCTTTATGACATTCTTCTGGTCTTTGTTTCTGCGTGTTTTACAATGAAATGTTAGTTGGGTTTACAGTTCAGCTGTAACGCGCCATGTTCTTCTTTCTGACTGAAGGCTGTAAATCAAAGCTCCTGTCAGCACGTGCTTTTACAGGCAGGAGGGCGTGCACACTTTCTTCCCGGGAAGTGCCTGAAAGAAACTGAGGTATGACATTCAGGGCGTGGACAGGGGAATGACTTTGCTTTATTTGGTCAAACCTGTCCAGGTACTCAGGTTGAGAGTTGCTGGAGGGCTGCCTACCGCGGTGCCAGGGCAGTTTGGTCTTTTTTTGACAGCTTGGCTGTGATCTGTTGTGATAAGCCAGCTGAAGGAAGTCGTATTTCCACGACTGTGGCAGGCCCATTGCCTGATGGGACCTAGTGTTGCATCATGTCGCTGGGTCATGGAAGTGTTTTAGGAAAGATGGAACTTTTTAAACAGGCTTATTGCAGTTTGTTTTTTCATTAACTATTTTTTTTTTTTGGATAAATGACAAAATTTCCTCATTGCCAAATTAATGATTTCATGGAAGCAGTCTCACTTAAGATCAGCACTAAGACGCAGAATTCATTTGAGAGACAGTAAGATAGATAGATACATAGAGCTAGCTATCTTCCTACCATATATCATGGAATAGAATAGAACTATTTTTTATTGCCCCACGATGGGGAAATGTCTGTGCAACAGCAGCAAAGTGACAGTGACAGGCAATAACAGAAAACAGACTCACACAACAAATATAAAATATATATAAAAACAGAATAAGAAATATTGTACAGTAGGGCAAAATTTCAACATGAATACTGTGTAATTATATTTAAAAAAAAAAAAAAAAAAAAAAAGTACTCCAGTCCAGAGGAATCGTTTTTTGGGGAACCAATAGGCATCCTTAAACTGACTGGTGCCATGCATGGAATACGACAGCCTTTCTTTTATTGGACGTCCTCCCGGAGCTGCTGGTTCGGAGTGAACGGCGCCGAAGTGCGCGGCTGATGTATGTATGCAGGTGGAGCAGGTAGGCGTGCAGATACATGGAACTCAGCGGGATGCACTCCAGCGCTACAGCTGATGCTTGGCGAACGAACCAGTAAAAAAATTTCATGCCATCCTGGTCGCAGCCGATGTTTGGCGGAGCGTACCGTGGCATGTACATAGCTAGCATATGTTTTTCTTTATATGACAAAGGTGCCAAAGATCTGTTACTCACATGGACACAAACACTACAAAAAGGCTATGTAAAGTGAGAATTCAGCTATTAAACTGACTGAAGATGAATACATAAATTAAAGACTGAGTATTCTTTTTTTTTTGTGTCTTTGTTGGCCCACTTCTTTTTTATTATTGAATATAATTTCAGATTTTTGTGTGATTTTGGTCCAGGTTGACTTAAAGCTGCAGTACGTAACCTTTACAAAAATGTGTTTTCCATATTTGTTAAGTGTCACCATGTTGTAACAGTTTGGTCTGAGACAGAAAATCTGTGAAAAGATGGAGCTCCTCCCTGAGCTGCTATTGCCGTCTAAAAAATGCACCGCTCCCGACCTAAACCAGCCAATCAGAGCCAGGAGGAGGGGCTTAGCGCGGTCAGTCACCCTCATGTACGCGCTGCTAAATGTGCTAATTGTGGAGAAACATCTTACCGTTCCAGGAAAAGTGTTTATCCGCCGTCATCGGTGACCATGCTAACTAGCCTTAGCATTAGAGGCAGACTGTGTTGTTATGATTCAGCTGTAGCGTAGCAGAGAGCGGAGCGGGGGAGGGGATGTGAGCAGCGTCTACACAAGGGTGATTGACCCCGCTACAACCCTCTCCTGGTTCTGATTGGTTGTTTCTGAGTGAGCTGTGTAATTCATTAGTTAGTACTGGGAGCACTGAGAGAAGGCAGAGGAGCTCGATTTTTGTTTTCACGGATTACCTGTCTTATAATATAGTGTCACGACGTAATGATAATTTTAACAAATATGTAAAAAACAATTTTTCATAAGTTACATACTGCAGCTTTAAAAAAAATGAGCTATTATTGTTACAGGTTAACTTTCCAAGCTAGAGAAAAGTAGTTGTTAGGGATGAACAGATATGAAACTTTTGGCTGATATTGATATCCAATATGAATACTGCTGTTATGGCAAAATTTACCAATATTTTATTTTATCAAATTTTTTCTTCAATTTAATCATCAGAATAATCGACAGATTACTTGTTTACTAAAATAATTGTTTACAACAGCCCTAGTTTGCTTCACATCTGGTATCTGACTGTATGTCTTATGATTATTGCTGCAATCTGAACCTTGGGACACCCAAATCTTGCACTTTATCTAATCTGCAGCCTTGGATCCGCCACCCTCCTACACAGTCCCCACACCCCAATGAGATCAAATAGCAGCCAATGGTTTTAGAATATTTAGACAATATTCAGAAATGCTAACTGGTTTAATGAGCTGATTCAGTTAAAAATGTTCTTCTTCAGAACATGACACAATCAGTGGAAGAAGGCCTGGGAGAAAAAATGTTTGGGTTTTTTTTTTTTTTTGTTTATTTCATTCAGCTGATGTTCTGTAGCTGAAGAGAAATGAGGATAATTAACAGTGTTTGTCTAGGACTTGGCTTGGAGGTCATTAAATAAATGAGATGGGTTTTAATGCAACAGATTATTTGTTAATTTACCTTTATGTCAGCTATATTTTCTATAGTTTTAAAATTCTTCTCAAAATGTTTTTTTTTTTGTCTGTACAGGTTTAGAAAATGGCTTTCTTTGAGCCTTTATCTTTCTTTTAATTTGACTTTATCCATATTTTTTTATCAGCAGTGCATCTGAAGAGAAAGTGGCAGTAAGCAATTTAATGTAGAGTGTTCTGTGTTTTCCTGAAGATTATGATGTTCTAGTTTTTGAATCTGTCCCTGGTGTGTGTGACCAGGGTTGTTTGTTCTCTTCTGACTCATATCGGAGAGGATAAACTTCAAGTCCCCACCCACCACCTTTTCTCCTTGGAAGTGTCTGATCTCAAAGTAAACAGTGGCAGGAAGATGGGGTGTGGCCGGGGTGGGGGCTTAGTTCTTAAACCTGGCCAGGTGTCTAAGCTGAGCAGCTTTATTTCTGTGGTGCTTGAAGACAGTAGGATGTTGTAATGCCGTAAACCTTAAAGGTGGATCATTAACGCTACCTGTTAATGTTAATTATTGGTTAACTTGGTGTCTGATACGTTAGAAGGAACTTTTGTGTTCTCTCAAGTGTTTGTTAGAAGAAAAAGTTTTCCAGATTTTAGATGAATATTTAAAGAAAGCAATTATTATTGTAGTGGAGCTTCTGTTGACATGATTTTCATCTCAGTGTGTTTTGATTATAGATTAATTATCATCATAAGGCTTACTATAAGTTAGAAATATTCCTCTCACTCAGGTTCTAGTTTCCAACCTTTGCTATTAACCATCAGTCTGTTTTCCTTGATGGAGCAGAGCAGTGATATTAGATTTGAAAGTGAATCCTACGCTAATGTACTGCTGGTGTATTATATTTCTACCACATGCATTAATACTTGACAGGAGGGCTGTTGTAAACGATTATTTTAGTAATAGAGTAATCTAGTGATTATTCTGACGATTAATCGAGTAATTGAATAAAAAAAAATAAAAAAAATATTGGTAAATTCAGCCATAGCAGCAGTATTACTATTGGATATCAATATTGTCCCAAAAGTTTCATATCTGTTTATCCCTAACAATTACTTTTCTGTAGCTTAGGGAATTAACTTGTAACAATAATAGTTCATTTTTTAAGTCAACCTGGACAAAAAAAGAGACAAAAATCTGAATTATTCAATTTAACAATAAACATAAAACGGCTGACAAAGACACTTAAAAAAGAATACTCTAGTCTTTAATTTATGTAGTCATCTTCAGTCAGTTTAATAGATGAATTCCCACTTTGCACAGCCTTTTTATGTGTGTCCATGTGAGCGACGGCTCTTTGGCATTTTTGTCATACACAGAACAACATATGCCAGCTATGTGCATGCCACGGTGCGCTCCGCCACCTAGATGTTGCCGCCGGGATGGTCTGAAATGTATGTTCCGCTTTGACTGTAAAGCTCCACTTGCGCTCAGCATCAGCTATAGAGCTGCCCACTGTGTCCCGTCTGTCTGCGTGCATATCCGCTCCACCTGTGTACATGCACTTCGGCGCCATTCGCTCCAAACCGGCCACTAGGCAGCAGCTCCAGGAGGACGTCCAATAACAGAAAGGCTGTCGTATTCCATGCATGGCGCCAGTCAGTTTAAGGATGCCTATTGGTCCCCTGAAAAACGATGAGAACTCGGACATGTCCGGGGAAAAGAGGACGTTTTGTCACCCTATGTTGTGCTAATAGCACTTAGCATTCGTCAGCAACTCGTTGGCGGAGGTGAGAGCGTTGTACAACACAAATAATCATCCGGCTGAAACACTTGGCCCTAAATAGTAAAACATAATTTAATGAAGCTTCAAGGCAGATAATTTGCCTTGAGGAATTTCAGTAATCGAGGTGCTCGAATCAGTCGATGAATCGTTACAGCCCTACTTGACAGTGATGAGACTCATTCTTTAATGTAACTAAAGCAGCTGAAGTGTGTCCTGTTGAATATGAAATTCATAATATGCTTCCTCTAACTGGGCCAGGAGCAGAAAGCTCCAGAAACCCACCTGGGGGTTATTTTAGACATGACATTTTTCATTTTTGTTGGTCATAGATTTATGAAAGACAGGTCATGTCTGAAGGGATCTTTAGTTCCAGACCAGTAGTTTTCAAAGCTGGGGTCGGGACCCCACTGGGGGTCACAAATATGCAAGTCTGGAGTCTTGAGGTCGCCTTCTGAAATAAGAAGTACATGAAACGATGAGAAAGCATTTGCATTTTGGAAATATGTTGTAAGAGCAAAAAATCAGGACTTGTAAACAAATAAAAGTAACATGATGGTCAGAATATTGACTGTTGATGCTGATTGTTATTGAAGCACTTTTTAACTGTCGTCAGTCTCTGCTCTGATCTTCTGCTGCACTGAGACTCCATCCAACTGGCTGAACATTACATTAGCATGAAATGGAGGATCATAACACTTAGAATATATTAACCAACAAAAGTCCTTTGTGATATGAATTTTGCACACTCTGATGTTGTGATGACAGTCTATTTTCTAAATACTGTGCAGCCCTGGGCTGGTTTTTGGCATTATGGCTAGTCATAGTTTGTTTTATTTTATGTGGGTCCACTAGATGAGTCACTGCAGCTATAAAATAGCTTAAAAGTTGAAATTGGAATCAAATTTTTTTTAAACATGTGTTTTCATAGGTTTGGTGGGCTTTCTTACCTCTTGTCCAGTTTGTGGTAGCATATCCACAGAATACACTGAAAATGGGCCGGTCCGTTTCCTGCAGAGCAGATACAGAGTATCCACACAGCAACATCTGCTGTTTAAAGTGTGCAGCCGGTAAGTAACAGAGCATGAAAGCATGAGGTAAATGCTCAGCCACAATGCTGGATGAATAGATGAATATGGACTGTTACTTATGGTTTTCAGGTCAGTATGTGCAAACCCCCTGCACTGAAACAGGGAAAAAAGGAGTGTGTGGGGAGTGTGACTATGGAACATTCACTGAGCACGCCAATGGGCTGAAACAATGTATCAAGTGCACCCAGTGCCCTCCAGGTAATTCTTCTTGACAGTTTTGTGCTATTGATTAAAATGTCTGTTGAGGAAAATCAATGCTGTGCTCTGAGCATCAACTCTGACTTAACAAGGCCTGTTAAATGCTGCTCTCTCAGATCAAGAAATAGTCAGGGTGTGCACACACACCCAGGATACCATGTGTCAGTGCAAGCCAGGGAGATACTGCCATCCAGACGAAGCATGTGAAATATGCAAGACATGTTCCAGGTAAGTGAACAAATTATGTTATTCATTCAGCTCAGATGCTGGTAACAGTTTCTTTGCTGTTCACTAACCTGCTTTTCTGCCTCTAAACTAGATGTAAAAGTGATGAGGAGGTGGTGAAGAACTGCACATCTACCAGTAACACTGAGTGCAAGAAACTCCAGCCCAAATCCAAACCAGGTGCAGGTATTGATTGCTAGGTTGCAGTTACATGACTGATGACATGCGAAATTCAGATGGGAGGCAGGAAGTGATTTGCTCCGGTTCAAAACACAGCAAAATGGATGACAGCGAGCACACTAATGCCTTAAATGGGCTGGCACAGATGAGATATCGTGAAAAAATACACGTCCATTTAGGATATGACCCATAAAGTCTTAATAAAAAAGTCTTGTCATATAATCTGGAGGATTTACCTGGCGTGGAGGCGATTGACATAATAAACTATCTGGTGCTGCAGACCTCACATTATATGGCGAACCACATGAAAGCTTTCAAAAGCCTCAAAGCCAACAATTATTTTGTTTCAGGTTGGGTCAACCATGTAGGATCCAAAGAAGCCTTAAATGGCTGTGGCCTTGTTTCTGGCTGGGTGAGCAGTGAGTTGGGCTGTTTTAAGTAATTAGCCTATGATAACAATGCTAACGCCAACAACGAGTTAACCCCTGTCATTTCTATGTGCTTGGATCTACTTGTAATAATGTATTTAGCTTCTGTAAACCCACATTCATGCTGGAGTTGTATGTTGATGTTGATGTTGAGTCATACTGCATTTCTCCAATGTCGGTCAACCATTCACAGAGATCCCCATTAAAAACAGCGCTTGTCTGTTTAAGTAATTGTCCAATAAAATACCTGAAAATACGATTTTAATAAATGATACCATTCTTACCCGTTAGAAAATGGTCGCTGCAAACTCTTGCATTGTCTGTTTCCGCACCTCCTGTTTTTAGCTGTTGATTGTTGATCCACTTCTGCAATCTTTTTTCTGTAAGTATTTTAAAATTAACTCCCTTATAACAAACAACTTTCAGAACACGAGAAAAACGTTTATCTTTCAATCGATTAGAGCGGTTGCAACAACCGTACACGACACAGAAATGAGACCTTTTGATGCTGAGTCAACAGAATGAACCGGGGTTTTATACAACTGCATTTACTTCCTGCCTCCCATGAGCATTTCGTGACATCGACACCACATCATCTGAAACCCAGCAATAGTTTGTCTTCCACACATGAATATACCAGATACTGTACAGGGTGTCATTCTACCTGTGTTTCTTATCCAATAATATGAGACTGCAGAAAGACGTATTCACACTGACTTGTTTGATTTCTCTACACAACATGTTGCTAATGTCTCCCTACATGTTGTGTTCTCCTCCAACCAGATGCTGCTCTGACTGTAGGAGTGGCTGTGCCTATTGTGGTACTTTTTGTTGGTTTCATAATATTTATCATCTGCTGGAAGAAAAAGTATAGAACAGCAGGTAGGTTGGAGAAATGAATCTCTTAAATATTCAAACCTTAGGGGTGATAATATCCACATAGATAGATAATAATAGCAAAACAACTGCCCCATTTTCCTGTTCACTGTAAGTTTGTTATTGGCCAGAGTGCAGCTTGTTTGACTGAGGATTGAACAGTAAAAGCTGATCATGAGGTAGAAGCTTCAGGTTAACGACTGCAGTCGGACCTTTCAACTCCAGGCCTCGGGGGGCCGGTGTCCTGCAGCTTTTAGGTGTGTCTCTGCTTCAACACACCTGAGTCAAATAATGAGCTCATCAGCAGGACTCTGGAGAACTTGACTGAACACTGAAGTGGTGATGCAGGTGTGTTGGACCAGGGACACTGGCCCCTCAGGCCTGGATTTGAGGACCCCTTATCTAAACCAGTCTCTCCTCTAAAATTCTAAAAAAAACTTTTAAATAAAGATTTGCACTTTAAAATATATGTGTAAAGTTCCACTTTGAGCATGAAAAAAACCCATTTTATGTATTTATACATAAAAAGCATAAATTGTCATCCGTCCATTATGTTGCACTCTTATCCTTGCAGGGTCACGAGGGGGGCTAGTGCCTATCTCCAGTGGTCATCAGGCATGTCTACATTTTTTACACAATGAAATGGGATTAAAACAGGATGAAGTACATTTGATATAGTTGGCTACATAAAATGAGCACATTCTCTCTCTTTCACATACACACACAGGTACAGATTTAATTAACCAAAAATAAGTCTAACAGTCTCCTGAGACATTTCTTCACTAGACAGTGCCTGCACATCAGCAGCATCCAAGCCTTGCATTGTGTTTCTGTTGTATGTATGTAATGGAAGAGCAGCCAACATTGTACTTGCCATATAAAGCAAACCATTTAGTGACAGGTGTAATGTTTGGGGAAAAAAAATCAAGTTTAGAACACGGCTCATAAGACGCCATGTTTATTTTCCCGCTGCTGCCCAGCTGACTGGAGCTGAACCCAGCTGCTGTGGACCCCAGCCAGGGAGTTTTTTCTCATATACAGCATTGTTACTTTAAAAATATAAAAATTATACCAACTACGAACATAGATGTTGCATTTATTAATATTATTAAAGCCACTATTATTTGTAGCCCTCACTATTTTGAGGGCTGCAGGTAATGAGCCATATTAGTATGAGCAAACACTGTGCATGAAAAAACTTTATATTTAAGAAGACGTGTGAATGTGCTGTTTGTATTTTTGAGAAGCTGAATTACACCGGACCCCCTGGTCTCACCCAAGCCATCGTTAGACGATCCTGGCCTGACCGGAGCCATCATTAGATTATCCTGACCCACATGTCCATGTCACCACTGACTTACAACCTGCAGCAGAACCTGTTTCTCTTTTAATCCAACAGTGTGTCTGCTTTTTATTTGCAGAGCAGCAAAGACATGTTTATTTTCATAAATTAATTGGAATGTTGCTTCCTTACAATATGGCAACTATTCTGCTTATGCCTTTTGAAACTGGGTGTGTGCATTTCAATGTTTCCTTCATAGCAGCCGGAAGCATCTGTGGTATCTGGGTCTTTTGGCCGTGCCACACTGACTCACCCAGCAAGTTCATTCTTGCTTCCAAAGAGAAGAACCATCTTCTAAACGGTCTCTTTGAATCGATGACTCCTGATGAAGCCAACAAACAACCAGGATTCAGCTACATATGACTAATCATTTTACATTAATGTGAAGAACTACTACAGTAGAAATGTATTGTGTATACTGAGAATCTGTTAGGTTGCATTGTGTTTTAAACCTGACTAACATTAAGCTGGTTATACGGGTGATGGTGTTTTCATGCAGATGATCTCATTGCCATGGCAACTCTCACACATTACACTTCCTGGTTACACAACATAGATGAACAGTAATCCCAAAGAGTAAACATGGAAAGCATATTTGGGTCATCGGCTGATCCTCATTTGAAAGATGGCTACTGTTTTTCTCAGTAAACAATATTTTTTGTTCAGATTCCATCAGTCAAACAAGGCTGTTTGGAGGTTCTGTCCAGTTTAACTCCTCCAACACAGCTTGTTGCTTGAGATTTGCATACTAGATTATTTCTGCTCATAGATACAAACTGGGAGCAGATTGAGGCCACAGAGCCAGATTCCTTACTCTATCTGTTTTCTCTCCTCAGATTCTGACAATGTGAAACCGGTGAGTCACTTTGATTTGGTCTCCAAAGACTAACATAACAATATTTTCTGAACTTATCTAAAATTGTGAAGTTTAAAATATACATTTGAATGTGTGTCCCATTCTTTCCAGGATTATGTTTCAGTAAACGAGCAGTGCAGCACAAATCCAACCCTCCGCAATTCACTGGTAAACTGCACATTTAAACCTCAAGTAGAGGAAGAGATGAAAAAACTGTGTGAAAGCAATACCAGTTCTGCCAGCAGCTCTCAGCACAACCTAACTGCCCCCGCTGCATCTCTCTCCTGGGAAGACCCCAACAGGAGGGTGAGATTAACAGCTCATTTTCACCTCTTCTTCACCCAGCCTTCTGTCACTGATGCTTGATTTCTCAGCTCTGCTTCCTCTTTTCTAGAAAGCAAATCCTAGAACCTTTAACTGTCTGCGTCCTAACATCTCTAGCTTTTGTCACTTTAAACAAGTCAGTCTTTTGCCTAAAATGTATGCATCAAATAATATTTATATTTTGGAAATTTAACACCTCAAATCCTTGTATGTATTAATTTTCCTTTGATAGAGAAGACACCCCCACCATGGTTGGATTTTTGTATTGACCGGTGCTTAATCCTCTTTCCCTAACCATTACCAGTCAGTACCCACAGCACAGCTTTAACCCAACCCTTACAATGGGGGTCCGAGCTTTGGTCCCCATAACGCCCACCAGTCTTCAGATGGTAGGTGATTAGGCCAGGTCCTTAATGGGCAACATAAGCAAGTACACACACAGAGACACACAGACACACACACACACAGACACTATCCAGCGTCAATAACGACACACTTATTTCAGTAGAAGCTATAAAGTGACATTTTGCTGCATGGAGCAACTGAAGATAAAAGTAGCACCATCTGGTGGCCAAACATAAAAATTGCAGATCAATAAAAGTCCAAATGTCAGAAATAGAATTTTTTTATTTTTTTATTTTTTTTTTTTTTTTGGGTCAAGATCATGGCACAAACAAGGATTCCGACTTAGGTTTCAAGCACTCTCAGCATACAGACATGAAATATAAATATATAAACCATAGAGGAAATGAAATGAAGGATAAAATGATTTGTTAACCTCTGGTAAATTAGAGATATAATCATAACATAGACAAAAAATGACAATGGAACCAAAAGTCCCTTGGATGTCTTCAGGGTCATTGAGCCCCAGCTGGTAAATTAGTGAGTGACCTATTATTGCTTCAAACTATTAATCTTGGGCTATTTCATTTTCATTGGTCGGCCTTTGTTCCATTACCTAAAAAAAACCCTTTAAGAAGGTTTCTGAAGCATGAAGCGGACATCTTCAGGTCTTTCCAAATGTTCACAGCATGGTTTGTTCTTCTGTTGTTGCATGTTCTAGTAATATTCAGCAGAGAAGTATTAGGACCTGGACCTGTCAGAGTCCTTTGTGTTCTAGCCTGGAGGACATTAGCCTCAGAATGATCCACTGTTAGCAGTAATATTAGACAAGACAAAAGGTCCAAATAAAGAATCTCTGCTGATGGTTAATGCAATATGTGATAGCAGTCTAAAATGTCTCAATATTGAAATGAATTATGATGAATACACAATTAACTAAAGTGTCGACATCTTTGTGCTTTGAATTATCGCAAATTTAGACCTGAGATTAGTGGTAATCTATCCAGCTACAGGAAACAACTGTAATGACTTGACCACCTTCCCACCACTCTACCTTCTGAAGCTTTTCAGGCTGCATTCAACTTGCCACAGTCCCTGTCTCTCCCTAACATGCATGTTTATTCTGCTTTTCGGACTAGATCCACTGTAAGTTCAGTGTTGGATCAACTTTGAACTCCCCATACCACTAATGTACCTTACAGCCAGAAAGCCTGTCGTACCGCCCCCCTGCATCAAGCTGGCTTGTGATGCAGAGCTCTGTTAATAACCTGAGTCTGTCTTGTTGATTTCATCTCAAACTCACATTCCAACATGTTGTTGCTTATGAATGATTGAACATCAAATCTGGCCTCTTACATAAATGAGCATTAGGAAATCAGTTTTGGTACATTAATCTGTGTTTCTGTGTGTTTTAGGAAGAAGATCTATTTCCCAACCTTGTTCCTCTAAATGGTAAAATTCACTTCTTTTCATGTCTTTCATTGAAATGGCCACTCAGACCAGCACTAAATACAGCACTAAGTACAACAAGCTTTTGTACAGTCTGAGCTATGTGATGCTTAAAAAAATCTTTACTGTATATATGCAGACCCTTGAACGAAATATTCATACCTCTGTAACTTAACAGTTCAAGTTGTTAATGTCACAAACTCAACATGTTTATTGGGGTTTTTTGGGGTTAGATGAACACAAATTATTGTATATTTCAAGTGGAAGTAGACAGATAAAACTTAGAAAAGCATATCTTGTGTGTACACAGTTTCTGTTACTCTGATACCCCTAAATAAAATCCAATGCAACCCTCCTGAGCAGCAGCAGAGATTTAGAATTAATGGGAACATGAATTGAAATCTAATAGATAATCTTTCAAATAAATTATGCTAGCTTTTGCTCAATCCTTTCTGATAAATTACTATTAATGTGTCAAACACAGCTTGATACTGTAAAATAACTATAAGGTGTTGTTCAGACTCTGACTGTAAGATATCAGCAAAGAGCTTCTAGTATGATCCTTAGTATGTGCAGAAAATGCATCAACAAGCACTTGGGCTGGATTAGGACCAGAAACATTTGGAGATTCTGCAACAATAATCTGAAAGTGATATTTTCTTTATGCCTTCCTATAATACAATGTTGGTCTCTCACATCAAACCCCATAAATAAATATTTGTGGTCAAAACATGACAAAATGAGGAAAAGTTGAAATGGTATGAATAGTTTTATAAAGGCTTGTAATCAAACACACTGAAGACCAAGTGGTATTTGAAGGATTGTTTTCCTGTTTGTTTCCAGGAGTTGAATCTCTCAAGGAATGCTTTGGGTTTTTTGAGGAGCTAAACATGGATTTTCACAAGAGGTTTTTCCGTCAGCTCAGCCTCAGTGACAACATGATCAGAAGCAAAGATAATCTTCCTTATGAAGACCGAATCCATGATCTCCTGACTCACTGGGTGGAGAAGGAGGGGGAAGATGCCAGCTTAGAGCACCTGCTGAGAGCCCTACTGGACTTGAACCAGAGAAGAACAGCTGAGACCATCATGCAAAAAGCCGTTCAATGTGGTCATTATAAACAGGAGAGTTTATCTCTGGAAGATGATGATTAAAAGGTGTGTTTGTGGGGGGAATAATAATAATAATAATAATAGTAATTATTATTATTGTTATTAGGAATTTTTCCAGGCACATTGTGCTATAAAATGGCACTATCAAGTTGTTATGTTACCTTCAGTTATGGAAATGCTGTGTATGTCAAACATAATTTGAAGGAAATTTGCCTTTCCATTATAGCATATCTGATGCTTTGAAATTGACCTCAGTTTCTTTAAAGGGTGGAGGGTGGGGGGGTATCAGAGAGGAGTTAGTGTTCAGGTCACATCGTCTTTTTACTTGTTGAAGCTTCTGTCTTCCTCCTAGCAGCCTAGCAGCAGAGCTGAGGTTCTCCCAGTGGAACAAGGACAACCAATGCTGCATGGCAAACCTGAATCATAGTGTTACTGCTCAGGCCACTGAAGTATGAGGCAACATGTGATATAATAATTTATAGCTGAATACTTCATCTGCTTCACCTGGAAAAACCAAATTGTTACCCAGACGGGAAATCCTGGCTACTTATTTCTGGTTTGTTTGCTGTGTTGCTTGAGAACCCAGACAGAAAAGAAAGGAGTCTACAGAAATGGGTTCAGGCTGCTCACTGTCAGTGTTTTTAGTTGTTGCCTGATGTTCAGCTTTTATATTACCTGGTGGATGAGCATTCAAAGTGATCAGTGAATATTTATTGAAATGTCTGTGACCTCACTATTTCATGTATTTATGCACTGCAAACAGGTTTAATTTATTATATCAGCCTTTTTCATACCTGTATATGCATTGAATGTTTTCCCAACCATGACTGTGCTTTTTCTAGACACAAAATGAAATGTTTACTTTTTTAGGTATTACTTATTATCCTTGAGGGAGAACAGCAAAACAGTAGAGGAGCAATCCTGATTTTGTTCTGTTTAATATTTGGTTCCTGTTTGTTGAAGCTTAAAGTTCATATTTGTTTTCATCTGTATCGTTTTCTCTGAAGTGTGCTGTTTGACTGTCTGCATGGTCCTGCTTGGACCCGTCTGCTTCATTCCGTCAGAATTAGTTTACTTGTGTCAGTTCCAATAACTTCCTGTTATCCATGTGCGGTTCTGCTCATTCTGATGTAAAGAGGAAACAAACTCCTCCTCTTGTTTTTCTTCAGTTTAGCATTAGAATCAAAGATTTAGCTTATAGTTGGAGTAAATCTGTTCACTGAACACCAAATGTTGTGTTACTTGAAAAATGGAATTCCGCTTGCTTGGTGGCCACATCATTGAGCCTCTCCCTTCCTAATGAACTGGAAACCAGTTCACCTTCAACCATTGATGCAAGATGTTGTCACCATGTACAGGATGAATAGTTCAGTGACATTATGACGAACTGGAAAGCTTTATTTCACATGAATGTGGTATTTTTATGGGGTTTTTTTGACCAGACATGAAAACAAGTCTGGAAAAATGTCATACAGTCTGTATTCTGTGCTTTGCAATAGTCTTTGCTCCCCTGGCACTGTTTTCCATCTGGTCACATTAGGACCTCAAACTTCAGGTCAGTTAATTGGGATTTTGGTTCAGAGACCAACTCAGTAATACTCTGATAATTGGAATCAAAAATCTGAAAATTGTGATCTCCACCTGTATTCAGCTCACCCGGGTCAATTTTTTTAATAAACTATCTTTTGTACTGTTACAGCTCAAAGTCTTGGCGTATCTCTGCCTGTTCCTTGAGAGGAAACTTGTTTATTCTTTGCTCAAGGTCCGTCAGGTTGAATAGAGAGGGTCTTTGAACAGCATTTTTCAAGTGTTGCTACAGATTCAGTTCGGTTCAAAAATACTTTATTTATCCCAAAGGGAAATTAAATGTCATAACTCATATCATCCAGGTATCTGCAAAAAGTCGCTGTGGACTCTGACTGAAGACTGTTGCCGTGTGACCGCCTCATGGCCATCATGACATGCTAACAGCTTCATATCCAGGCAGCAGAGACGATATTCCACAGTAACATGTCCTGGATGACACCGTCAGTTGTTGGCAGCTCTGCTAATCCACCTCCTTTGCTTTTGCTACTGCTCTTTAAATCTCTGTTGGGTCTTATGGTCAGAAAGCCAAGCAGAGAGATAATGGTGTTTGGGATATGATCCTTGCTCATTATGATGTATGGAGGAGATGGTTGAACTTCCTCCTCCTCTCTCTGATCTCACTCTGCATCCATGAAGCCTCCTTTTCAACTCCTCTGAGATTCAGGGTCATAGTTTAGGGATTATTTGAGCTTTTGAGATGCTGATCAGCTGCTCTTAGTTGTAAAACATTTCGTCACTACGGTTACATATCATAACTGCCCAAAAAGTGTGAACAAAAATCCGTCCAGTTGCACAGCATCCAGAACCAGAGGGACTAATCGTCTAAATGTGATGATTCTGATGCTTTGTAGCAAGAAGGTCCTGGGTTCAAATGCAGCCTGGGGTCTTTCTGCATGCAGTTTGTGTTCTTTCAAGGTAGCCCTGCTTCCTCCCACAAGACTGAAAATATGACTGTTGGGCTGTTTACTGTAGTTTGTGTGTGTATGTTTGCATGGTTGTTTGCTCTATGTCTTCGCCTGTGATGGACTGACCACCTGTCCAGGGTGTCCCCCGCCTCTCACCCAGTGACTCCATCGACCCTGCAAAGACAAGCAGGTAAAGGCAACAGATGGATGGATGGTTGTGGTGGTGGTAATGTTAAAAAATGAAGTGTTAAAGAGATATGAATACTTTTGCAGGACAGTGTACATCATGGTTGAAACCATTCCCTGCATAGGCCAAAATGTGTCTTTTCCTGTAAAACTATAATTTCATCATTACCAGCAGCCAATTGTAAAAAATGTGGGTAATTCAATTTCGTAAACGTTTTAGATAAAATGAAAAATCTTAAATAATTGTTGATTCCATACTTTGTTTCGTTCTGGCTTTATGTTTTAACTCATTTATTAAGCAGCTCATTTTAAAATGCGCTCCACACAATTCTGAAGTAACATCCAGTCTTACAGGTTATTCACCAAGCTGTGAGGCTGTCACTTTCATAATTCCACTGGTCCGGTCCTTTGATAAACTCATGGATACTGAAGAGAACTGAATGTGACATTGGCCGTATGCAGAGCTTGTCCTTCTCAAGTGACCATAAGAATCCTGCAACCCAGGATCTCTGTCAAGTCAAGTTTATTTGTATATCACATTTCAGCAGCAATGCAGTTCAACGTGCTTCACATCATAAAACATCAAGTATACAGCAAAATCATCGAGCAGATATCAATGCATCAAAATCATGATGATTGTCAAGCAAATATCAAGCAAATACAAATCAAAATTACTGATCAATGTTCCACATATTACTAATCAAAGGCAGCTCTAAACAGATGGGTTTTCAGCCTTGTTTTAAAGGAACTCAGTGTTTTGGCTGTTTTGCAGTTTTCTGGAAGTTTGTTCCAGATTTGTGGAGCATAAAAACTGAAAGCTGCTTCTCCGTGTTTTATTCTGGTTCTGGGGATGGAAAAACCAGAAGACCTGAGTGGTCTGGAAGGTTGATACGACAACAGGTCTTTAATGGATTTTGGTGCCGAGCCGTTCAGTGATTTATAAACTAACAGAAGTATTTTAAAGTCTATTCTCTGAGCTCCAGGGAGCCAGTGGAAGGACTTTAGAACCAGGGTGATGTGCTCTATCTTCCTAGTCTTAGTGAGAACATCACCAGTAGTGTTCTGGATCAGCTAGTGAGAATATGAGCAGCAGCATTTTGGATCAGCTACAGCTGTCTGATTGACTTTTTTTGTTTTTTTTGTTTTGTTTTAGGCAGACCTGTTACAATACTGCTGCAATAATCAATGCAACTAATGATAAACGCATGGATGAGTTTCTCTAGATCTTGTTGAGACTTTTTTTCAGCTGCACGCTGACTCTTGATCGTTCCTCTTTAGTTTCCAAAAATAATAACTTCAGTTTTATTTCTGTTCAGCTGAAGATAGTTTTGGCACATTCAAACATTGGTTTGTTCTAAGCATCTGTTCAGTGCTTGGATGGGTTCAAAGTCACCTGGTGACAACGTAATATAGAGCTGTGTATCATCTACGTAGTTATGGTAACTGATCTTATTACTTGTTATAATCTGAGCTAGTGGGAGCATGAAGATATTAAATAGGAGGGGTCCCAGGATTGAACCTTGGGGTACTCCACACCTGACTTTTGTTCAGTGTTGTGCACCTTTCTCCCTGGCAGCAGCAGGTGGGGACAGTGACTCAGCAAGTGGACATGTTGGGACCTGCTGAGCTTGCAGATGCCACTGGAGTTCCTTCTGTAAAAAAAAAAAAAAAAAAAAAAAAAAAAAAAAGTCTAAGTTATGGCTGGAAAGTCATGGCCCCATTGTCTGGAAGGAGGGACTTGTCAGACTGCTTTAATTAGTGTAAATATCTCACCTCAGTTTAATCCTGTAGCACTACGTGCAGACATAAATACATCCATGCATTAATCTGGCTTCATGAGCTGCTCCGATCCGTTTCACTCACCAATCATGTCAGCAGTCTGCTGCCTCATTTTGTCCTTCATTCGGCAGACTGAGTGCTGAGCTTCGCTTGCTGTTCATTTACTCTGAAGACAAGTGTCTTTTTCCAACATTAGCATAACGAATGCTGATGGGCTCACAGTGTCCGTCATTTCAGATAGCAGCCCTACAGCCTGCACTCAGAGCGCAAGTCTTTAATAGAGGTGTCACAGTACTCTTCTGTTAAATGATGCTTCTGCTGTAACAAATCAGCTTTCTGACTCTCATTCATCAAACTAATGTTCGCTGAGAATATTATTAAGCGCTCTGTCGCGGTCGTCCAATGTACCAGCCAAACTGCCATTCAGGAAAGCTGATTTGGTTTGCTTATATTAAAGGTGTGAGAGCGTGGCTGCTCAGGGCCTATATTATGCTTCATTACGTCAAATAAAAATGTGCTTGACTTTGAATATTCAGTCTATTCATTGCTGAGGCAGAGTCATGATGATGCCATAAGTAGTTCCTTTCAAGTAAAAAAAATCTCTTGGTATTCCTCCAAACTGGAGAGAAGTAAAAAAAGAAAGTGAGGAAAAGTGGTCAGTTTGTTCTCCAGCAGCCGGAACCAATGGAAGCATGATGACAGAGATGGCTCAGCATAACCTAAGCCCTTAGAACTAGGCATGAGAGAGGCAGAGCCAGGGAGCACCAGCTTTCCAAACTATATATAATACCCTGGTTGTTTGCTAATGTTTATTTGACATAAAAAGGAAAGTTTTAAGCCTGGTCTAGAAAGTAGACAGGG
Source organism: Anableps anableps (assembly GCA_014839685.1). Taxonomy (NCBI): domain Eukaryota; kingdom Metazoa; phylum Chordata; class Actinopteri; order Cyprinodontiformes; family Anablepidae; genus Anableps; species Anableps anableps. The sequence goes on along the minus strand of CM026066.1, from coordinate 302,384 downwards.
TGTCTGCCTCAGACTAAAACTGGGAGCTGGTTTCACAGGAGAGGAGCCTATAACGAAAGGATCTGCCTCCCATTCTACTTCTAGAACTTCTAGGAACTGGTGGTGCACCTGGTATAAACATGGGTGGCTGGTTCATCAGAGAACTCAAAGCGAGACAGTCCATGCAGCCCTCATCCTAAGCCTACAACCTCATTATCCCCACAGTGACGGGCTGACTTATCGACAAATGATTTTATTCTGGCTGCATCAAACAGTGCACACTCCCCTCACCATCCATCACCAAGACGTGAAGGAACCTGGTCCGTGTGTAAAGCTGTCTAAATCAGGCCGTCTTCACAGCCTGAGTGGCCGCGGCTCGTGAGAGACCAGGTTACCATGGCTACGCTGAGACGGAGAGGCTGTGGAGACAACAGCTGTTGCCCTGGTTCTTCACCAGTCAGAGCTTTATGGGAGAGAGGCGACGAGGAAGACACTGTTGAAGAAGACTCAGATCAGGGCTGGACTAGAGTTGCCAAAAGGCACGTGGGAAGAGACTCCATGGTCAAGAGGAAGAAAGTTCTTTGGTCTGATGAGACCAGAATGGAGCTTTTGGTCCACCAGACAAGTTGGAGGACACCAAACACTGAACATCACCACAAACACACCATCCCCACTGTGAAGCATGGTGGTGGCAGCATCATACAGTGGGGATGCTTTTCAACAGCAGGTGAAGCATCCAGCTACACAGAGATGGGTTGAAGACAGCAAGGTGGAGGTTCTGGAGTGGCCCAGTCAAAGGCCAGACCTGTTCCCCAGCAACCTGACAGAGCTGGAAGAGTTTAGCAGGGAGACTGGAGGAAAACTGCAGCGTCCAGATGAGCAGCCTGACTGAGACCTGACCACACTGACTCCCTGCTGGGGCGGCAGCCAGAGGCAGCTACTACATACTGACTGGACGGGGGAGGAATATTTATGTAAGCACTTATTTTATGTTAACTATTTTTATTTGATTGTCATCATTTTGTGGAGATCAGTTTTCACTTTGATATTAAAGGTTTTTTGGAAAGATTTTTGACAAAAAAGCCAAATTTTGTTGCTCATGATTAAAGGAGTGGTGACATCATTGTATAAACTACTTCATGTGGTTGATTTTACTGCTTAAGTCAATTCTCCAAAAAATTTAATTTAAAAAATGACGTCACCATTTTGTAGGGGGTTGTTTTGGCAGGCCAGATTTCCCTCCTCGGTAAAAAGCTTGGGTACGGTAATGATATGAGGCTCTACCTGGTTGACTTCATTCTGATTGGCTACAACCGTATTTGGGGAACTCTTCAGTAAAATGGCTGAACTTCGTCTCAAATTGAGGTTATAACTGGGCGCTGCTTCCCCATGAATGAACTTCAGCCACTCTGGTTCTCTCATCCTTCAGGAGTAAAGTGGAAACTTCCATCCGTTTTTGACCCTCGGACAGAACAGCTCCGCTTTTTAGTGGCCATGCTCTTCTCAAGGGGAGTAGCCAGATATGCTAGCACGACTTAGCCCTTAGATTAGCCGGTGTATCAGCTGGGGGGAGGAGGGGAGGCCGTTTGCTTGATGGTGTGCTCTCATTGGAGAATGTGAATTCCATAGGAAGATAAGCTGTTCTCTGATTCGTCAGTTTTTGAGCAAAGAAACAAAGCTGACTGCCTATCAGCAGGGCTTTTGATCCCAACTCTTGACATTCACACGGCCTCATCAGAGCACAACAAATCATATTATATCCCCAAAACCACAGAAAAACGACATCTGTTGTCATGACCCCATCAAAGCAATAAAGGGGTGAAACATCCAAGAAGTGAATACTTTTTATAGGTACTGAACAGAAGATCTTCAACTTGCCTGCCTGGTCCCCTACATGGTTTGTGCCAAACAGCAAACAGGACTGGTCACAAATGAATTTCTTTCTTGTCACTCTTCCATGATGGCCAGACTTTCAAAGAGCATGAGTCCTTGTTGTCAGCAGATTCTACCACCAGAGCTGTGGATCTCTGCAGCACTTCTGAGGTTATGGTGAGCTTCTTGGTTACTTTTCGGTCTCCTGCAGGCTCCTTAGGTAGGGTAGGTAGCTCTGCCCAGGAGCGGGCTGGGGAGAAAAAGTGGCCTGGGAGTTACTGATAATGACAATTTTTATTCTGAGATGATCAATGTAAGTTTTCATGATGTCCAAAATAACAACTTGGAAGCAGGTATTAAATATACTTTTCATTAAGGCCACATTTCTTTGTTGAAATGTTTTTTAAAATTGGTTGGATATAATATTCTAACCTTAAAGATCATGTTTTCATTACTGTAAGCAGAAAATCATCACATTACCAGAAACATCAGTCTGAGTGTAATTTATTTCACTTAGTGAATCAAGTTTTTCTTCTCTTCAACATAATATTTTTCTTTTCAACAATATTCTAATTTATTGAATTTGACTATTTGGTTTTAGTGCATGACTTACTGAGTAAAGATTATTGTTATTCTAACCAGAGTGCTTTGCCTTTGTTCTTGTAAATGCTCCTCAGGCAGCTCTTCTCCTTCCCCCAGAGCAAAATCTAAGCTTTGGTCCCTCTGGCTTTCTGTTGGCTCAGCGGGGTCATCCTCAACCACAACCTTTGCAAGAAATTAGTGTTGTTAATGTGTAAAGGGTATGTAAAAAACATGCCATATCAACAAAAATATTTTCAGCTATTTAATGTTGCTTATAGTGACAGTGACTGACATCAGCGCCCCAGAATCTGTCGACTCTTGCAGTCGCGGTAGTTCAGCCCACTAAGCCACTGGCCCACCGGGGATTTCCTCTGTAGCCCCGTATGCCAGTCCATCCCTGGCTCTGCCATGGTTAATCATCTGCAAATAATGTCTTGAACAGAGCTGTGAGATGCTCAAAGTCCAAGATATCCCACATCATAGCCACGTCTCCCTCCCTGACCTGTCTGCTGGGTTCCTTGGTCTCGATGATGCTGCTTGTTCTCTAATGTTTTCTAACAAACCTCTGAAACCAGAAACAGAACCAGAGGAAAAGAGAATAAGTACAAATGTACATTTTTAGTCTTTTTTTATTTGTTTATTTTTTTATTTTTTTTTTTTTTGGGGGGGTAATTTCATAATGTAATACTCTGCAAACTATGTCTATTATTTCTCTACTTCACAGTTATCCTCTTTTCTGTCTTGTTCTGTCACATTAAATACATTGAAGTTTGTGGCTGGAATGTAACATAACATGAAAAAGTTAAAGGGGTTGGTGTGAAGACTTGAAAGGCATTGCAACCAGTCTGAGCTGTTGTTTCCAGCATGTTGCTTTGCCCCCAAGTGGCCATAAAGCATCATTGGTTTGGCTCTGAAATCATTTGCCATTTGCTATATTTCTTAGTTTGGTTCTGGTTTCCTGTGATTAGTGGACCTGAAGAAGCCCAGCTGCCACTCTAAAGTCTTCATTCCCATTTCATAATAAGACCTCCGAAGGTGCTGCCCAGCTGCCTGAATCTTCATGGAGCTGCAGGCAGAGACCCAAACCCCTCAGAGTGTGAACCAAGGAGCCAATAGGACCTCTGAGATTAAATCAAGAGTGCAGGCAGCGATTGGATCACTCTCAAGTTGTTTCCTGTGGCTGCAGGACAAAAGCAGTAACACAGCAGGGCTCAGTGAGCTTCCCCCCCAGTTTCAAATCCCATTTTCCTAACTATTGTGCCTACATGCATGCAACAAGAATAAATTAGATTTGCTTTTGGATTACCTCTCCCAATTCTCCCCACACCAATAGAAGTGCTGTTTCCGAAGGTTGTTGGGTACTTCTGAGCAATGCTGCATGAATAGCAGCTGATTGTGATGGAGGCTGTGATGATCACTCCATTCAAGCCAAGGAAGACAGGGAGAAAACAGCCTGCCAGTCTTCATTTTTAAAACTTTGTTAATCAGTGATGAAGAGGAGGTAAAGAGGTTGCACGATAACATTTTCATCCTCAAGGCTTCTCTTGAGGAATAACCAAAGTAAAATAGAACCCTAAAATATGAAGCTTTAAGAGGATGAATAATATTCTCCACTGTCCTCAGAAAAGGAACCCATTTCTCCTGTTGCTCAGCCGGAGTTTGTCAGACTGATGTGAAACCGTGCTGGGAATAAATAGAGAAAGGTAGAAGGGACCTGTGACAGAGTTCATGATGACTTTCTCAGCCTGAGAGGAAGGTGGCAGATTTCTGATTCCCAGAATCAGCCTTCTGTTCACTGACAACAGATCAATGTGACGCCACAGATCCAGACCTTCACTTTTAACTTGGCTTCAGGACTGAATTGTTCATTTCACTTATTCCACAGCTCAATAACTCCAGCGCCGGTTCCAGTGGGGTTCTCAGTGGGGAGCGGCTGCTGTATAATCTGCTGCTCTAAAAGTCAGATGGATGAACACATTTATTCTAGATATGACTCAGCATACTTTTTACAGACATTTGAAACAAGATAGATTTGCAGGAAATTTGGAGATAAAAAAGCTTTTATCTCAAAATGAAAACTGTGATCTGAATGATACACATGTGGCATGAAGTTGTGGAGAACTCTGATGTGGAGTTAGCTTATAAACCAATGTATCCAGTGGAGTACTAGAAAGCCCTGGTCTTAGTCCAATGGAGAAGTTACAGGGAGATTGTAAAAGGCGTTTGTCAGTGAGGCGACTTTCAAACCTAACCCAGTTCCACAAGTTCTGTCAGGAGGAACGGACCAGAACTCCAGCAGACTATTGTTAGGAGCTTGTCGAAGGAAACCCAGAAGGTTTGACCAAAGTCATAAACTTTAACAGAGAATTATCCATGATCCTGAACAAATGTATGTAAACTTTTCAATTTGAAGAAAGTTAAAGAAAAATCTAAAAAATGTTCTTGCTATAGTTTTCTGGCATTTAGTAAATCGGAATAATTTTGGTCATTCTGACTGATTTAACTTCATATGGTGAGAAAAAAAAATGTGTGTTTATATATATATATATATATATATATATATACACACACACACACATACACATATATATATACATATATATATATATACACACACACACATATATATACATATATATATATATATACACACACACACACACACACATATATATATATACACATATACACACACATACATATATATACACACACATATATATATATATATATATATATATATATATATATATATATATATATATATATATATATATATATATATATATATGTACACACACACACACACACATATAATACACATAATAATAGTCTTGATGATCTACTGTTTGATTTCTTTACATCCTATTTTTCATTTGAACAATGCGGTCTGTGCAGAGTGGAAGGCTGCAGCTCAAGCCTTGAATTTTCTAAATAAACACAGGGTTAGATAAACTGATAATGTAGAAGATCAGGCTGCCCGACAAGCCGGTGACAGACAAAAACACATCTCCCATAGTGGCTTGCGCAGGCAACACGGAAACTGGATAGGTGAGGATGTTCTTTTTTTTTTTTTTTTTCCCTGAAATGAAAGTAGTTCACCTGTATCCTTCACACCTGAGCTTTATTCTGCACTTCTTTCGATTCTCTACTGGCCTGTGTTTATGTGGTCTGTCTGTAAATGAGGCACACGATAAAACTGTTTTAAGGTTAGTCTTTTATGAACTTTTAATTTGGACAATTCGAAGTCGTCTCGCGCCTGGCACGTCGATAAGACATCGTTAAAAATGGCAATCACTGGTTAATCACTGACACATGTTCGACATTAGAACCACCTGTGCGTATTTTCAGTTTGTTTTTGAAGCTTTTTCGCTGAACTTTTATGCTACAATTCGACAAATTTGGTAAAATATCATTTTCGAAAAATATGACTCTTGTAAAAGTGGAATAGTTTCTGTTTTTCTAAAAACAGTGTTCTTTGTTGTCTCTCTTCCTGAACTGCCACCTGTGTCATGTGTCTCGCGCCGCGATGGCAGGAGATGCAGCAGAGCGGAACTCAATCTCCCAGCTGCCCCGGCTCGTACCCCTCCGCCTCTGACTGTTTTCCCCTCGACAGCCTCAGCACAGCTGCGTGTGGAAGTGAGACTCCGCCGCGGCCGGAGAAAGACGAAGCGAGCTCGCATAGCTATGTGAGTGTCTGAGCTAGCTCTGGACGGGAGAGGGGGAGGGACTACTCTAACTCCTACATGATGTGGAGCTAAGTTCACTCTTAGTACAGTAATGTTTATGCGCTGCTGTCAGACACCCCAGCGGCTGTTGACGAGGTAAGGTTGTCACTCTGGCTCTTCTTTCTAATGGAGGAGCTGGGTTCTTTACCACAACCTGGGAAAGACTGTTTGTTAATGCCCTCTGACATGTATCTGTGCTTATTTCTGAATAACAGCTGCTTAGATTAATAGAAATGCTTCTTTCTGCTTTGTAGAGTTGACACTTATTAGCTGCTTACTGTATCAAAACAAGTTCAGAAAAATGAAGTCAAAGGTGATTGACACTGTTCTCCCTCTCATCTCCCTTTAAGATGAGGTCCACTGTGATGTTCTACCTGTGCTTCCTGCTGTGCCTGGCTCTAGGGCTGGCCTGTGTGGTGTGTGTGTGTGTGTGGAACAGCCGGTGGAGAGGCGGATTCGCCTGGGACGGTTCGGCCCTCCAGTTCAACTGGCACCCTGTTCTGATGGTGACGGGCCTGCTGGTTCTGTACGGCTACGGTAGGTAGGCTTTTCAGTTCTAGATCATGCAGAGTTTCACTTCTCTTTCCTCACATCTGGTTCTTCTTTTGATGATGAATGTGTGTTTGTGAAGCCAGATGGTTATGGGCTTTGTGTTCACGAAGGTTATTGTGCATCATGTGAGTGTGTCAGGTGTTATGTGGTGCACTTCTTAACCGTATCGGTGAAGCGCCTCCCTGACTGCAGGGTGATAATCCTCATAATGCAGAACCTGCACCATCCAGCCTGTCTTCTACTGTGGGTTGATCATCACAGTTACTCCTCTCTGTTACTATGCAGTCATGTGAGCAGCCATTCAGTTAATAATAGGAAGTTAGCACTTCTGCTAGCTTTGACCTTTATTAAACATGGTATACCCAGGCATGTGCTGGTAGGAGACTAGTTTTACAGTCTCATATCTGTTACACATTAAACAGAAACAAAACTTGTTTCGTTTCTGCATGTTTTTGACCAGCAGGAATGGCCAGATGGCTTTCTTGTTAGCAGAGGGAAAAGTATGGTAGATTTCTTTCAGCCAGCTGACTGGCCATGCACAGCAACAAGGGTGCTGGGTTTTGTCACTGCTCTAGTGACTGAATATTTAGTTTCTTGAACGAAATCCCTAGGTGGAGGAAACAAATTCTAAAAATGTTTGTCCTAAAAAGCGACCCTTGAGGAACACCCCTGGCAATGTGGCAGGAAATGTTCATATTACTGAACTTGGTACCATCTTTTTGGTACAAAAAATACCATCATGAGCTCTAATAATTTGTGTAATTTTTGCTTTGAAAACTTTCTTTGACAGAAGTGTGTATGGATCCAATTTAAAATTAGTTGTTTGCTTGGTTGCCTTTTGTTTGTGGTCGCAACACTGTTCAGTTTAAGTTCCCGTTTTGTGTTGGATTCATAACTCAGTTTTAACATTTAAACATTTATCTGAAAATGGCCAGGTAACAGGAACTACACTAAAGTAGATTAAAATGGACTGAGAAAATAACCTAAGGTCCAAAGAATAACTTGAGAAAGGCTGAAGGAAATCTTCAATCTGGAAGACTTTGACTTTCCAGGGCTTAAGCTCTATCGGGATGCAGAGAATACAGAAAAACAAATGGTTTTAATACCTGAGACACTGAGCGATAGATAATGCCAACATTTCCCTTAAAATCATGATGAATGTGATATTAAATAACGATTCAGTGAGTGGTGCTGGAAGCTGTGATTTCCTGTCTTCAGGAACATGGTGACTGTAGATGCAGGCAGGTGGACAACATGTCACCACATACACCCTCTGATCAATAGATCAGCAACCTGAGTCTGTTTGGCTGTTGCCTGTGGACTAGGGCTGAGCACGGGAATAGCTGGTACAATTTACCTCAGAACAAATGGTTTGGGTAACGCCATCAGAAAGCACAAATTGCATCTCCATAGCTTAGGGAGCCCTTCAGATCAATGCAACCATAAAGCCAGGGAAACTAATCACTTAATTTCCAGGAAATCTAAAGCTATTGTTTTGGCCTGAAAAATCAGCATGAAGTTACATTGGATCTCTGGAATCACTGTCCATAGGAAAAAGGTTAAGGTCAGGATTATTAGCACCCCTGATGAACTCACTCAGATCTCTTCATATTTCCATGGAAATGACCATAATAAAAACTTGTCATACTTGTACTTGTTTCTTCCAAAAGAACAAAGGCAAAATCTCCACAAAGTGTCATCAGTAGATTTTATTGATGTTTTAAATTGTACCAAGAAAACTGAAAAATGGCAAGACCAAAACTATTAGCCCTCCTGAGATTTACTGATTAACAGTGTGGTCTCTCTGTCTGACAACTGACAACGCCTCTCTCTTTGTACTGTGTGCACAGTTATTAGACAGGTCTAATTTTTGAGGATTATTTTTAATTACCACCAACTACAGTGCTCTCAGTTGGTCCAAAATGTTAATAAACCTCAAACGTGAATGTTTAAGAGAGTAAAAATGAGGTTGTGGCTTTCTGAGGAGAATATCGATGTGCGCAGTTACTGGGTAACTATTATTGTGCAGAATTATTATGCAATTAAATGAAAAACACATTTTCCCATCTCACTTTTTAATTTTCATCTCTTTAAGTGAGAATTATAAACAAACGACTCAAAACTTTCCAATAAACATTGTTGATATTTAGAAAAAAAAGTCAGTGACCAACATAGCCTTTCTTCTTTTTAGAAAGGAAGGCTATGTTGGTCACCTGGTTGGAACTGAAAAGGTCCAACCAGGCCATCTTTAATGATAGAATCCCATACCAGTACCCCACCTCCACCTTGCTGGCGACTGACTCCAAGTGGAGCTGTGTGCCTGTTACTGATACACCCACGGGACCATCCATCTGGTCAATTAAGAGTCGCTCTCATATCATCCAGAAAACCTTTGAAAAATCTGTCTTCAGATATTTCTTGGCCCAGTCTAGATGCTTCCGCTGATGTGTCTTGTTCAGTGGTGGTCGGGTTTCGGTCTTCCTGACCTTGGCCATGCCTCTGAGCTCTGAACATCTGGTGCTTCTAGGTATTCCAGATAGGTTGCAGTTCTGGAATACAACAGAACTGGAAGATAATGTCTTCCTAGTAGCTTCATGCCTGATTCTTCTCAAATCCTTGGCAGTTAATTTGCCTTTTTATTTCTCAGCATGTCTCTTGCAACCCTTTTGACTATTTGCAACAAAACATATCTTTGCAATTCCAAGAATGCTACATCCCTTGACTTTCCAGACTCTGTTAAATCTCTTTATTGGCTCATTTTGCCTAAAGAAAAGAACCTGCCTAATAATTATGCACACCTTGACATAGGTTGGTGACCTCCTTAGGCCACACCCTCCCTCAACACACAGATACACATCACCTACTATGATTAAATCCATTAAGCATTCAAGTTTATCCAGCTTGGAGTTAGAAAATATGCCTAAAAATGATAATATGATATCCTGCTAATAATTCTGATCTTAACTATGTCTATTTACTTGACATATCAGTAGATCATTAGGAAATGAGGAATTTCCTGTTTCCGAGCTCTGTGGAAGTTTTTTCTTGCAGGCCTGGAGGCAGATGAACTTGGGTTAGGAGTCTGAAAATTTCACTTTGTAGTGTCACTACATCTTGAGCACAGGACTGTACCTAAAGTGAAATATACATGTGCAATGCTAGCTGCTGAATCCATAACTCAGTCAGCTTCTCTGAGTGAAATCAGTGGGGGTTTTTTTTGTCTGAATGATTCTTGCCTGCAGCACTGAATGACTTCTAGGTGTTGTCTTCCATTTAAACAATAAGCTGTGGCTTTACTTTTACACACACTAACATCTTCCATATTAATGAACCTGGAATTTCACTGACAAGAGACTCGTGCTGGGTTTTTGTTCTAGCTAGCTGAGGTACCACTTACAATAAAGCTCTGGTCTCAAACTTCAATTTCTCCAACTGCTGTTGGAAAAATTGCTTCTGTGTCAATGATAGTTGGTCATTTTTAGCTTCTGATTTGAGTTCAGGGGCTGACCTCACCAGTTCTATTTACCGTCAGAAGCTGGATCAGTGTTTCTGTCGTAATACACAGAACTCCACCAGAACAAAAATGGTCTTCAGGCTGTTTCTACTCAAGTCAACTGAATTGATTTCAAGTGTGACTAACAGATACCTGGAGGACACCTGACCAAACAAGGAAGACAAAGATTTTCTATTCTATGCCTGTAAACCATCACACAGTCTCATCTATCAGTATGCAGATGGAAAAAAAAGGATGACAACATACAGACTAACTGTATATGTCAATCTGAATAAAAATATCTGTTTTTTTTTAGCAAAAGATTTTTACTTAAGCAGAATTATGATGGACGCTGTAGTCATTTTTGGGAATTTGATCATGTATTTTAATGAGTGTTTAAGGATGGGATAATGATACAGCACTCATCTTATCTTGGATGTACAAATTTAAATACACTAATTCAATATTGTCAAAAGTATACATACAGTTGGAACCAGAAGTTTATATACACCCGATAGAAAGAAATATCCATTGTCTGAAGTGTGTGAAAATATTATCTATCTAGATAGATAGATATGTTAGACTAAGAGTCTGCCGACTGTCCCATCGGGTCGAACCACAAAGCAGAGAGTTCCAGGTGTGGGCTTAAGATGCGTCCACAGGTGAGCTTCCAGTTAACTTATCAGAGCTCTCCAAAGCCATGTCATCATCATCTGGCCTTTCAATCATTGTTTAAAGAGACAGTAATCATTCTGGATGCAGACATAGTCTTTGTCTCCTCTGATCAGACTTTTTTTTTTTTTTTTTCAGAAGACCTTTGACTTGTCCATCTGGACAGCTGAACATTTAGTCATGCTTAACATTGTAAATTAGCTTGAGCACAAGACATGCTCGACAGGAGGAAGAGAGAACTTTTATTGTTTTATCTTGTGGTCACCACCCTCTCAGTCCATTTCACTATGAAATGTCCTTCACTGCAGACAGGGACACTTGAGTTCCAGCATGGCAGGCCTCTGTTTCGGTGGTCTTGGACTGTTCCCTGTCTTTCTAAGATATTTGTTTAATCAGTTTGGATCAGATTATTGGAACCTGGGGTACCCTAACCCTGCCCTAAAATGAGGCAGCAGAACAATGATTGCAAACATGTGAAAAGTGAATAAAGCAGGTCAGACAGTTTAAATGAACCAGATCAATTTAACCAAGAGGAGTGGTCAAATATCCAGCTAGAACCAGACCAAGACCTGAAGAATGGAAGCTTTACATTCATCTTTTCATTTTTTCCAACACGTTTCTTCTGACTGGAAGTAAGTATGAAGAGTATGTCAGTCGGAGCCTGGGCTTGACTCTGATAATCTGTGAAGGAGCTAAAGATTAGGGTGATGGTAAGATGCTCTCTAAACAGAGACCTGTAGAATAGCAGGAGAAACGGCTCAGCAGGGACTGGACTGTTGTAAAGCCAATATCTAATTATGAAGCATCTCAATACATGTTGACAGTTTTCAATAAAACCAGAAATTTGGACCTTTAGTGAACTCTGTGCCAAGGAGGAACACATTAGCCATAATCTGAGTGTCCAGTGGAGCCACAGCAGACTTCACCCTCCAATATTTGGTTTAAAAATGATGAACGTGTTTTTCCTTCTGTTGCCTTCAGGAGCAGTGGTGTACCGCGTCCCGTTGACCTGGGGTCAGAATAAACTGCCCTGGAAGCTGCTTCATGCAGCTCTCATGCTCTGCTCCCTGATCCTGTCCATCTTGGGGCTCTGCGCTGTCTTCGACTTCCACAACACCAAGAACATCGCCAACATGTACTCATTACACAGCTGGATTGGAATTGCAGCTGTAGCTCTTTTTGCACTGCAGGTACCTGGCTTGTTTTTTAATCAGTGGCCAGTTTTTTTTCTTTCCTTTTGTGCCTGTCTTTTCTGACCCATCTCTGTGCAGTGGGCAGTGGGTTTTGCAGGCTTCCTCTTGCCCTGTTCTCCCGTATCGCTGCGTAAACTGCTGAAACCCGTCCATGTGTGGCTGGGCGGCACCATCCTGCTGCTCAGCACCGCCGCTGCCATCTCAGGCATCAACGAGAAACTCTTCTTTGTCCTGTGAGTCCGAGTCCTCTGTGTTACTTTTCTGATTTTATCCCTTTAAGATCAGATCGTAACGTTCAGTCCTACCATCCGCTCCTTTCCACAGGAAAGCCAACGTCAGTGGAGCAGAGCCATACTCCAGCCTTCCAGCTGAGGCTCTGTTAGGAAACTCATTGGGGGCTTTAATCGTAGCCTTTGGCTTGGTTGTCCTCAAGATCCTGTCGAACATCAAGTGGCAGAGACCAGACTCCAGGCCTGAGGACATGGCTTACACGGTGAGAGGCTCTCTACAGCTCATATGGAATAAAACAGCTGATTTGATTCAGTCACATATTAATAACAACAACACTGATCTACTTCCTCTTCCAGCCGTTGCTTCAAGAAGAAAATGATTGAAAGTCGAGTAACTTCAGCCAGTTTGCTGCTAAATCAGTTCAGTCCGAAGACACGACAATGTTTGGTTTTCTGATGATTAAAGTTGAAAACTGATCAGCTTGCTATTAATGTAAATATTTATGAGTTCTATTTAAGGTTTCTTTTTTCACCCAAAGAATAAAATAAAGTTTTTCATCTGATTTCTTAATAGTCCTTATTGTTTATGTTGGATTCTTAGTCCTTTCAGAAGTACACATAGGTTTGAAAAAGTATCAGTTTTGAAAATGGTTTCTTTCATGAAGGGTAAACAGCTGTGGGAAGCAGCATGGCCATGTGTGAACAAGTTCTTGCACTAAACCTCATCATGGATTCTCTGTATTGTCTTTTCCACACATCAATACATATTTACAAACAGCAAATAACTTTGGTGTCTCGCAGAAAGTGTAGCATCACAAACATAACATCCCCTCCCTCTATATACGTCACAGGAGAGTTGGGGTGGTCAGAGTAGACAACATGGCTGGTTCTAACAACTATTTAGCATCTCTGTGGAGGAATGTTGGCCTCTTCCTTAACTCAGGTGAGCTTCAGGTCACAAACTGATGAGATGATTTTGTGCTGGAGCAGATGAAATGGTTTTATCAATACAGCTGCTCCTCTGCTTCCTCAAACAGCAAAGCTGTGTCAAAAAACCACCACTGGGTGTTTTTCTAAAATCCTGTTTTACAAAAGACGTAACAGGATGCACACCTTCCAGAATGTTCCACTGTTGTCTGAGTACATAGAAAGTTTTCCTAGAGGACTTTGGAATCACACCTTTTCTTGTCAAACGTGAGAGGACAGAGAGCTTTGCGTTGTCTCAGTCGTCGTTTATAACTGGGGACTCGTGTTGATGCCATTTCTGCCCAGTCTCTCTTGCTTACTGTTGAGTCATGAACTCTTACCTTAGCTGAGGCAAGTGAGGCTGGCAGAGCTTCAGATGTTCTGTGACCTCCTGGGTGAGTCTTTAATCCACGCTAGGAGGCTAGCCCCTCCCTGGAAGGTCACTACTGTCTCCTCTAGTTGGGATTAATGGCTGTGACTTTGGTTCACTGAAGGATGTTTGAGTCCAGACAGGAAGTGTTGCTGTTTCAGGTCATTTAGCCTACTTCATGCAGAGTGATAGGTTCAAATTTCAGTGACTTCTTATTAATAGAGGTTTGACAGTATTCAGGCCTGGGTGTGACTTGTGAAAAATAAACAGTTTAAAAAAAAAAAGAAAAGGATTAATCAGTTATTTTATTGATGAAAAAAGACAGGTCCCCTAGGGTCAGGCAGGAATGGTCAATCCCCCCTTTAAGTACAATAATTTGTAAATGACATTTTGGATTAACTCTGGTTACCTTTGCATGATATTAAAATAAGTTTGAGGATCTGAAACCTTTAGGTGCGAAATGTGGAAAAGGGCAAACACCTCGGCACAGCATTTCTTACAATACATATGTTTTGTATAAACTGAACCTCCAGAGTTTTCTATCATCTTTCTTTCTCATTGACATTTTTCCAACTTTTTCTCCCAGTCTGAACAAAATGTTTTGTTCAGGGTTTCTGCTTCTGCATGGTGGTGTCATCAGAAAGTGACTGTTTATTATGCATATAGTTTTACTCCAGAAGGCATCATTTATTGAAATTGTGGGATTACAAATAGGACTATGAGTGAGTCATACATCTATCATCTCTTTTTAGGTTTTGGATCCACCCCCAAATCACTAAAGACTGGTAAACCTATTAATCAATTTAAGTGTCCCCAGATTTCTGACAGGTAAGTATGTTTTTGGGGCCTGCCATAGCAATGCATAGGACAGCAGCAATGCACTGCCACCCATGGATTGCATGGAGGCACCTATTACTCTCCACCTTGAAACTGCTTTCTCCGTTAATGCGGCCCGAACCGAAGCTGCACCCCCACAATATATATATCAAAAATTCCGGCTCGTTCTCCAGATGTGTGCTATTACTCAACTTTTCATTTCGCATTACCATGGCGACGTAATTAGCGAAAAACTACCCCATACAAAGTCAATGGAGCGAGGTCCTGAAGACATCCTAAAAAAAAAACAAAAAAAAAAAAAAAAAAAACAAACAAACCCCCCACTATTTTTGAGGATTTACTGTGTCATCATGGTTTCGCCTACAAACGCCACTCAACACTCAGTTTGTAGATACGTCCGTGCTGCGTTCAGAGGTGAAGACAGTATGTTGACACCTCTGATGGTTTTTCCACAACACGCCTCACACTTTGGCAGGCTCCTTTTAAAATTTCTTAAGAAATTTTCTAGTTTTTATTATTATTCACAGCTGATTTTGACAGGTGTGCCACTGAAAGATTTTTTGCAGATAGGAAAATAATTCAAACAGGCTAACTATTTAATGTTGGTAGGATAAGTATTGGTCCATTATAGAAGAGTGGCAAGAAGAGAGCCATCGTTGAAATAAAGCTGTGAGAAGTTGTTTGCATCAAGCCAACCAAGGAACACAGCAAACATGAGGAAGAAGGTGTTCAAGTCAAATAAGTCCAGAATGAAATGTTTTGATCTGCTTGCTGGGGTGAAAGACTGCTAATCAACCTGGACATATGTTCCCCTCTGGTGAACAGGGGGTGGAGTTCACCTTCCAACAGGACAACCACCCCACCCTCAGTGATATAAGGAAGGGTTCAGATGTTTGTTAGAATGCTCCGGATGGAAGAGAAAATGGTGGTACGAGTCATGTTGTGAGACTCTGTATGAGTTGATCATGACTGAAAGTGTGACAACTGAGATTTCATGTCTGACAGTTCTGCTAAGCGAGGGCAGGATGAGTTGAAGAACTTGCAACACCACTCATGATGAATCACTGAGAAAAGCAGAAACACAAGCCTGACCAGAGGGTGATGGTGATCTACAGCGCAGGCGCCAACTGCATGAGGGATGGAGATTCCCAAGCACCCAGGTGTGCCAGGCACCCTACGCTTGTCATTGCTAATGATGACAGCAACGAGTCATGGAAGCATGGTGAGCGCCCACCAACAAAAACATGAATCGGATCTGCAGTGGTTGAAAGTGAAAATGGTGAAACACATGATCCCCTGATGCAGAGGAAGCCTCAAAGGCACCACCTGTTCTCAAAAGGATCCCAGGAGCAGAAGTCACATGTCAAAAACCCACAAAGCAAATAGTCAAAATGGTTGTCTTTCCTCTTTTCTCTCCAACATGCCCATCAGCTCCAGTTGGAAGATATTTCATCATGAGTGGCCGGGTGTGCGCTGTGATCTAAAGGAGAAGATAATCTGAGGCTTAAAATCATCACATCCAGTTGAAAAGGGTGGAAAATATAAGAACCTCTGTGATTTGAGTAAAAGAGGACGACAATCTGCCACAAGATGGCAGCAGACGGCAGTCCATCTTAGGCTCAGAAGAGGCGAGTGACATGTTGCACTAAGATACCTGATCTAACATAAAACTGAAGGCTCTCAACCAAAAGAACCACTTTCAATCATAAATATGGCATGTCAGTGATTATTTACATGCCATTTTTAGGAAAAAGCAAATAAAAACTGATTTTTTTTTCTCTTCTTTGAAATTATTGTAGTACCTTTAACATATACGTGTGCATTTTCTATCAGAAATTATTTTCTTGGTTGAATGAAAATAATTTCAAATTTAAATCTACTAGGGGTGTGAATAATTTTGGTTCCTAACTATAGCTCAGTTAACAATGAATCATGATTTTTTGTGAGTTGAATTGATGAACCAAAGTAGCTTCATGATGACATACGCAAGAAAAATATATTTTACAATATATTTATCAACAATATATTGCATTTCATAAAGTTTAGATTTCTAGGCTATTTAAAGGGATCTGATCAAATTATAGGTACTGCTGTATTTATCAACAGATACTGATTAATAATTTACTGTAAAGCTTACTTAATCATAGTATAAACTATACAGTGAAAATTATATTGGAAAATATAACAGTATAATATATGTAATAATATACGAGAAATTGCCACTTTTCATATATTCAAACTAAATATATTTCTTAATATATTATATATTTATCTGCCAATGCTAGATTATATTATGTAATTTATAATATATTACCCAATATATTTAAGTATTTTTAGAATAATATATTTTGTCCTATATTTCTGATATATGAAAAGTGGCAATTCCTTATGTGAAGCTTAGGCGTAAATTCAAACTGGAAGACTCTTCCCAGCTTCACCTGCATCCTCCAGTCGCTGTGTAATGTGCCTCAGCTGCAGCCCATCAGCTTTGGACCACGCCTCGTTGAAACCAATCATCGTGCAAGTCTGCTTATAAAGCTCTCCATCCATGGCTCCGTCTGCTCTCACTTGAGCTATAAGCACGCTGGTGCACATTCTCATCTGTCAGACTTTGTCTTAGTCGAACCGGCCGGATCCCCGCTCCTTTCATTTGGCCATCCTGGCCCTTCTGCCCCTCACCCTGCTCGCAGAACCGCTTGTTCGACTCTACCTTCTCCGTCTCTGCTGTTTATCCTGGAGGGGATTCTCACCCAGCTCCGGCTTGTCTCCTCTCAAGTTGCCCGCCTCTGCCCTTTGCCTCACGGGGCTCCTCGCCGTCCCCTCCTGCCTTCGTCAGCGGCAAGCGGACAAGGGAAAAAAAAACAAAACAAAAAAACCCTCTGCTCCCGTTGATCACCGCTTATCTCCTCCCTCCGCTCCGGCTCCAAGCTATCCTCCAGCTGCAACTACTCCAGCGCCGATCTACGCTTCCGGGGCTCCTGCCCCATCTGCAGTCTATTCTTCAGCTTCTCTCCTTCCTACCGCCGATACGCAGCTCCTTGGTCGCGCTCCATATCATCTTTTCAGCTCACCTTCAAGAGAGGTTCCATAAGTTACACAATCTATAAATAATGAGGATTCCTCATTCAAAGGAGATTTCAATAGAATTTGATCCAGATATTGCCAGAGGACAGAACAGCTCAATTTTGCAGGAAGCAGGGGTGTAACCATCATTTCAGAAGTAAGGGTTACACATTCTTCAGAGGTCTATTGAGTGATTTATCTTCCCCTCGTTTTCGATCACCTCTTCTCAATGCACAGATCAGCACCAAGAATCGACTTTTTAAATTTGTTAGTATATAGTTTAAAGAACTAAAGTTTTAGCCTTCAAACATCTACACTATAAGTAGCCACATCAAGTGCCAAATGGCAACACTGATCATGAAATGTTCAGCAAAATGCTGTTCTTGTATGAAAATTATTTCTTAGCACATAAAATGGATTGGAAATGGTATGTCAGGCAACAGGGTATTAAGCATCATAATTTAATTCAGTTGTATGACCATAGAAAGTGCCACAACATGAAATGCATTGACAATTTAGTCAAATGTGTCAGCTCAGCTCTGCAAAATTATTGAAGATGATAAAATGTAATGACCTAGTTTATCTGGTGCTTTTTCAAACATAAATAATGCAGAACTCAAATATCAAGGCTTCCGGCTTCTGTACGCTTCGCTTTGTCTGTTCCAGTGTGAGGAGAATTGCTGTTTGACATAGTCATATAAACAATGTGCCATGAATTCAGGAAAAGTCGCTGATTTGATTAAAGCAACACTCTAGTCAGGGGGAAGGTATGGGTCAATTTCCAAGGTAGCTATTTCTAACTCTCATGAATATCACCATCTGAGTCCCATCTACGTATGCTACTTCCTCGGTCAATTGGCTTGACTCTAACAAGTAGAAGCCTTGGTTACTTTGGCAACAAGAGCTTGGAAATCAATCACAGTCACTCTGTTCTTTACTCCCGTCCCTCACTTCCAACATCCTAAACTAACTTAAAATTAACTTTCTTAGTAAGTGATATATATATATATATATATATATATATATATATATATATATATATATATATATATATATATATAAATTCCCTTCTCACCCTCCACGGGTGGTCTTTCTCAACCTCTGAGCTCGGGTCCTCTACCAGAGGCCTGGGAGCTTGAGGGTTCTGCGTAGTATCTTGGCTGTGCCGAGAACTGCGCATTTCTGGACTGAGATGTCTGATGTTGTTCCTGGGATCTGTTTTAGCCACTGCTCCAGCTTGGGGGTGACTGCCCCGAGGGCCCCGATGACCACAGGCACCACTGTGGTCTTCACCTTCCAGGCCTTCTCCAGTTCCTCTCTGAGGCCCTGGTATTTCTCCAGTTTCTCGTGTTCCTTTTTCCTGATGTTGCAATCGCTTGGTATTGCTACATCCACCACAACGGCTTTCCTCTGTTGTTTATCCACCACCACGATGTCCGGTTGGTTCGCCATTACCATTTTGTCTGTCTGGATCTGGAAGTCCCACAGGATCTTAGCTCGGTCATTCTCCACCACCTTTGGGGGTGTGCCCCACTTTGATCTCGGGGCTTCCAGTCCATATCCTGCACAGATGTTTCTGTACACTATGCCCGCCACTTGGTTATGACGTTCCATGTACGCTTTCCCTGCCAGCATCTTGCACCCTGCTGTTATGTGTTGGACTGTCTCAGGGGCCTCCTTGCACAATCTACACCTTGGATCTTGTCTGATGTGGTAGATCTGAGCCTCTATTGCTCTGGTGTTTAGGGCCTGTTCCTGTGCAGCCAGGATGAGTGCCTCTGTGCTGTCCTTGAGTCCAGCTTTTTCCAGCCATTGGTAGGATTTCCTGATATCAGCCACTTCAGTTATTTGTCGGTGGTACATCCCATGTAGGGGCTTATCCTCCCATGATGGTTCCTCCAGCACCTCATCCTCTGGTCCCCATTGTTTGAGACATTCGCTGAGCACATCGTCGGTTGAGGCTTTGACCTTGATGTATTTATGGATCTTGGATGTTTCATCCTGGACAGTGGCTCTCACACTCGCTAGTCCTCTGCCTCCATCCTTACGGCTCGCGTATAGTCTCAGGATGCTGGATTTAGGGTGGAACCCTCCATGCATGGTTAGTAGTTTCCGAGTTTTAACATCCATGGTCTTTATCTCTTCCTTTAGCCAGCTTATTATTCCTGCAGGGTATCTGATTACTGGCAAGGCATAGCTGTTTATCGCACGGATCTTGTTCTTGCCATTGAGCTGGCTTCTCAGGACTTGCCTTACTCGTTGGAGGTATTTGGCTGTGGCTCCTTTCCTTGTGACCTCATCGAGGCTGCCATTTGCTTGTGGTATTCCCAGGTACTTGTAACTGTCCTCAATGTCTGCTATTGTTCCCTCTGGGAGTGAGACCCCTTCTGTGTGGATGACCTTCCCTCTCTGTGTAACCATCCGACCACACTTCTCTAGTCCGAATGACATCCCAATGTCAGTGCTGTAGATCCTGGTGGTGTGGATCAGTGAGTCGATGTCTCGTTTGCTCTTAGCGTACAGCTTGATGTCATCCATGTAGAGGAGGTGACTGATGGTGGCTCCGTTCTTGAGTCGGTATCCGTAGCCAGTCTTGTTGATGACTTGGCTGAGGGGGTTCAGACCTATGCAGAACAGCAGTGGGGACAGAGCGTCTCCTTGGTATATGCCACATTTGATGGACACTTGTGCAATTGGCTTGTAGTTGGCTTCAAGGGTGGTTTTCCACATCCCCATCGAGGCTGCAATGAAGGCTCTTAGAGTCCTGTTGATGTTGTACATCTCCAAGCATTCAATGATCCAAGTGTGTGGCATTGAGTCATAGGCTTTCTTGTAATCAATCCAAGCCGTGCACAGGTTGGTGTGTCGGGTTTTGCAGTCTCGGGCGACTGTTTGGTCTACCAGGAGTTGGTGTTTGGCTCCTCTGGTATTTATGCCGATGCCCTTCTGTGCTGTACTCATGTATTTATCCATGTGCCCACCTATCTTAGCTGCTATGATGCCTGACATGAGCTTCCATGTTGTAGAGAGACAGGTTATTGGCCGATAGTTGGATGGGACCGAACCCTTTGAGGGATCCTTCTGGATCAGGATTGTGCGCCCTTCAGTTAACCATTCAGGGTGAGTCCCACTTTGTAGCAGCTGGTTCATTTGAGCTGCCAGTCGCTCATGGAGGGCAGTGAGTTTCTTTAGCCAGTAGGCATGGATCATGTCAGGACCTGGTGCTGTCCAGTTTTTCATACCTGAGACTCTTTCTTGGACATCTGCCACTGTGATAGTTACTGGGGCTTGCTCAGGGAGGTTGCTGTGGTCATCTCGTAGAGAGATTAGCCACTGTGCATTGCTGTTGTGGGTCGCCTCCCTTTCCCATATGTCTTTCCAGTACTGTTGGGTCTCCAGCCTTGGTGGGTCTGCTCTGTTGTTATTACCCTGCCATTGAGAGTACACTTTAGCTGGTTGGGTGGAGAAGAGCCAGTTAATCCTCCTGGCTTCATTTGCTCTCGTGTACCTCTTTAGGCGACTGGCCAAGGCTTGGAGCCTTTGTTTGGCAGTTTCGAGCGCTTCAGGTATGGGCATCTGGCTGTACCGCTTGGGTACCGGTCTTTTGATTGCACCTCTTTGGAGCTCTGACAATTGGCTCACTTCCCTCCTTGTTACCTTGATTTTAGCCTCTAACCGTCTTTTCCATGTTGGGTATTGAATCTCATGGTTGCTCCTATAGCCGAGCATCTCAAGGATCACTGATGCTGAGTTGTACACCAGCTCATTGGTTTCCGTTATGGTGTTGGTAGGGATCGTTCTCAATGCTGCATTCACATCTTCAATGAGACTTTCTGATGGTACTTCACTCAGCCGTTGTAATTGGCATCGGGATTGCCTGGTGTTCATTCGGGCCACAATCCTATATATATATATATATATATATATATATATATATATATATATATAATATATATATATATATATATATATAGGATTAAATAAATAAATCTATATCATCTCTATCATCTATCTCTATCTCTTATCTCTCTCATCCTATAGCTATCGGGATTACATACTCCCATCTCATCTCTCTCTCTCTCTCTCTCTCGGCTTCCCCTCCATCTCACTCTCTCTATTCTCTACTCCATTCTCTCTCTCTCTCTCTCTCTCTATCTCTCTCCTTCATATCTCTCTTTTATTCTTGTCTTTCTTTCTTTTTTTTTGCTGGTACCCCCCACCGACTGCCCTGTGTTCTCGCCTCCCCTCTCTCTCCATCTCCCTAAGCGCCACCACCCTGGTGCCCTCTCCCCCATTCGTTGCCTGTTCCCTCCCCCTCCCCAGTTCTACCACTCTTCCTGGCAGAACTAGTACAGCTCATTTAAACGGGTTTGTCTTCAGGCATGAACCTGGCTTATCAACAGGGTTTCTGCTGTGGCCATTCCAACAGCTTTATGCTAATAAGTGTTATCCAAAACCTGTTTGGATATTTGTCTGGATTTATTACCCTGTAGGACTTTGCTTAGATGTTTTAAAGCAAGAACACATTTAATACATGTAGAAATTTGTCAGGAGTATCGTGGTGTGAAATACTAAAGTAAAAAGACGTCCCACTAGTTAAGTTAACTGTGGATGGTATTTACCAAGTAAAGCTTGGAGCCTTCTCCCATCAAGAGTCTGCTGATGTTCTGCAGCAGGTTCAAGCCATCCCACTCGCTGTTTTTTGGGATTCTGCAGTCTCCCAATGGTGATTCCATCATTCCCAAATTGGACCTTGTTAAAAAAATAAATAAATAAAATAAATAAATAAATACATTAGCGTAAACAGTGTGTAAATATATGTATGAAAAACAAATGTACACATACTTCGGCTGGTTTGAAAGGCACTGCTTCTCCCTCACTAGGACTCAAACATGTTAAGCTCTTCAGCAATGTCCTTTGGTAGAACTTTTTTTTTTAACAAACACTGCAGGGATCGCTGGAAAATAATTGACAAATGCAAAGTAAGATATTAGTATAGGCAAACACATGTAGTGTAGAAAGACAAAAATAACTAGTGATTCTGTTTGGACTGCGGTGATCACTAGAGTCAAGTTGACGCATAATTTAAATTATTTCAACCTTTTTAGTTAAAATCTGTCACAAAAGTTACAACAATTTTCCAAACTGCTGTGCAATGAGAGTCTGTAAGCAGCATGTATGGGTGTCTGTAAGCCTATAGCTTCACCAGTAAAAGGCTGCTTCTGTCTGATCAACTACTGCTGGAAAGCAAACATGGCGGATAACGTATCTGAGCCAATAATAAATAAATCACATCATCATCTATCAGTTTTCAGATGTCAAAGTGGTCAAAACTATGCAAAACAAAGCTTTAAACCTCATGTAAGGTTTCGTTATGAACTTCAGAAGCACAAGTGCATTTTAAAGTCATCGTACCCTTAAGTTCAACTCATAGACTGGATTGTCTTTGTAGAAATAACTTCCAAATCATAATTTTTAATAATTATCAAATGTTACAACATTCTTATCAAATACCTTCTAAACAATACTATGAACCATTTTCAATGTTGTTTTATCATTGTTAAATGGTCTTAATTGTTTAAACTGGATTAAAACTTCAAACTATGTCTATCTGGTTATACAGAGCTTTAATTGTTTAAAGATTTTCTTATTCTCCTTTCATTCTTTAGTGTGTCCACTTTAGGAAGAATTTGCTTTTTAAGTGTAGATTCTTTCTCTGCAATAACAAAGGCGAGATAATGTTTACTTACATCCAAAACTCACTGAACATTTTTTAAATGTTTTTAAGATGTGTATGATTGTTGTAGATGTTTCTCTGGTTAAATATACAAGAAGCATTGAAAAGGTTAAAAATGATCAGTCTATTAGATCGGTGCTTGAGGAAATTACTACTTTAAATCAGTATTTTAGCAGAAAAATATTATTTCTAAAACAATCTACCCCATCTAAGGTATGCTGGCATGGTGTTTATTTGGATTGAATGTGCGTGAACAACAGAAATCTCAATACGTCTGAAACCTATGATCTTAAAACAAACTCATGATAGATATAAATGCAGTACTTGTGAACCTAAGGGAAAAGAACTGAGGTCCTAAACCAGAGGTGTCAAACTCTTGGCCATGAGGGTTGGTCTACTGAAACATTTCCATGTGTCCCTGGTTCAGCAGACCTGAATCAAATGGCTGCATCGCTGTCCCAGCATGGACTGGGCTTCTACAAGGCCCTACCAATGACCTAAATTTGATTTGTGTATGTCGAAGCAAAGACACATCTAAAAGGGTTCGAGGACATAAACCACGGAGGACTGGAGTTTGACACCCTTATCCTAAACTTTTACATTTAAATTATCTCTTGGACCACAGGCTTATTTCTAAAACTGACCAGTTCCTGCAATTATTCTGTATTAATTAAGTAAAAAGTATTTGAACAACTACATATAATGGAGACAACACTTAATAAAATGCGGTTAGTACATTAAATCGGTTTGATTCTCCATGTGTCCTTTAAATATGTTGCTAACTTTGAGCTTTCAGAAATTACTGTTCGCTTTTTTTCCTGACTATACAATGCACAACATGGAAAAAAAAAAAACACATAGCTTTCATCGATCAGAATGTATGCATTACATTATATTGTCAACTGTTTATAGCACAATTACTTTATACACATAAAAGAAAACAAAAAACAAAACAAAAAAAACAAAAACGAAAAACTTTAACCTGCTAGCTCCTGCAACATGCTGCACTGGTCAGCCATTCCCTGGCTTTTTGGTGTTCGCAGTTCGGGACTCCACCTGTAAGCTCTGGAGGTCTCTTCGGAGTTGAAGTCTACTATCCACGTCGTTGGTACATTGCTGACTTCATCTTTATTGGTATCTTTTGTCCAAGAAACCGTCGACGTTTTTTATCCAAGTTTCAGTTTTTATTCCATCTGCCTACTCTCCGTTTTTCAGTTTATTTCTTCAGACGTCGTTTTGCCCAAGTGCTCATAATCCCGCCCCCCTTGTGTTTGATTGGATCATTTCCTGTTGCATGATTGGCTCATACCTACATTTAAATTTGTAGACCAATTGCTGCCCAAGGCGCGCAAAGCATATTTAAAAAAAAAAAAAATAATAATAATAAATAAATAAATAAAAAAAAATAATAAAAAATCCACAACACCTTTTGTGTGCTGGAAATACATAAGTTCCAGCAAGAACCAAACAATGGAAGAAAATGTAGGTTATTTTTGCTTCTGGCACAGCCCAATGTAGGTATGTTTTTCTTTTTTTTTCTTCTTTTTTGTAGTCACTGTATTATGTTTATTATAAGCTAAGGGTAAGCTAAATGGCTAGGATATAAAATTAACTTTAACAGTTTATAAATAAAATACTGGCAATTTTATGAGAGCCAAGCTGTTTCATATCATTTGACAGAGGTCAATGTTTTATGAAACCTGATCTTTTTGAATATTTAAATAAAAGTTACACTTTTTGTAACGCTACTGTGCTTGAATGGAGTCACAAAAGTTATTAACTTTAATCAGTATTTTGTTGTATGCTGAAATTATGAAGAGTCAGATTAGATAGATTTGTTGCCTTGTAGAACCACATATTTTATGCTAAATTACGTTAAACTTTTATTCACCAAAATTGCTTTTTTTTTCGTTGTTGCATAAATTGCAGAAAAATACACAATTGTATATATGTACAGTCAATTTATTTTGTGTGCAACCATTTTTTCCCCATCACTTTTAAGACATCCATGTAACACATAAAAATAAATAAATAAATAAAAAAATCTATGGCAACTACCTGGCTATGACAGTAAAAAAAATATGTCAGCTTATGAATATATATATATATATATATATATAAATATATTCTCAAATATATTATTGATAATATCATGGTATATATTTTTAAATACCGTAGTTTCTGCACCATAAGGCGCACCGGATAATAATACGCAGTCTCAATTATGGCGCCCATTTCTGTACGTAACCCATACATAAGGCATATTTTTTTTACATTATAAAGCGCATGCTAAAACATACGGTCTACAAAAAAAAAAAAAAAAAAAAAAAAAAAAAAAAAAAAAAAAAGACCACGGAAGCAAAACAGCGAGTTTGGTTGAACTTTATTCTACAATGTAACACTACACTCACATTATTATTTTTTTTAAATTCTTCTTCCACAAATCCATCAAAGTCCTCATTTTCAGTGTGTGAATTAAACAGCTGGGCAGTTTCGCCATCAAACATGCCGGATTCCCTCTCATGGTTGTCGGAGTCAGTCTCGTTGCCAGGAATGATGCCGGCTTTTGCGGAAGCTCGGACATCAGTTAAAGCAGATACCTTCGCCCAGGCTCCACAATCCATCCGCATATGATGGCAACTCACCCGGCGCTGCCTCCCTTTCTTAGTAAATGTGTGCTCACCGTCTGCCGTCCATCGCTCCCACGCCGCTCGCAGCTTCACTTTGAACGCCCTGTTTACGCCAATGTCCAGCGGTTGGAGTTCTTTAGTTAATCCTCCCGGAATTATGGCAAGATCCGAATTAGTTTGCTATTAGTTGGCGCCATTTCGGGGTCCTGAGAAAAACAAATGTTGTTTTGCAGCTTACAGGTGGTATACCTGCCGGAGGCGTGGCAGGGATAAGTGTTCTCTGATTGGTTTATGGCTGCCAGCGTACGGACTGTACGTATTACGTAATGTTCTCTGATTGGTTTATCGCTGCCACCGTACGTACCGGTACCGTACATATTACGTCCCTGTGTCGGACAGATTTTGGAATTCAGTGCTCACATAAGGCGCACCGGATTATAAAGGGCGCTGCCGTTTTTTGTGAAAATTGAAGACTTTTAGGTGCGCCTTATAGACTGTAAAATACGGTATATCATAAACTTTCAATATATTGTAATATATTGTTTAATATATTACTATGTATTTTTAGATTATATTCCATTATATTTTTCTTTCATAAGGGTATTGAGATGCAAATGTGATAACTGCACAGTATTTTGTGCTCATTTGACCTTACTGTATGGTGTGTTATTCTTAATTTTGTTTTTAAATATATTTTGCTACTTTTATCTTTGTGTGAACCTACATGCCTCCATGTCCTGTCGCAGAATTTCCCCACTGTGGGACGATAAAGGATATTTCTATTCTTCTATGAGTTGCTGCTTCCTGTGTCTTTTCTCTGTTGTGTAGATGTCTCCACTGGGGAGGATGTTTTTGTTTGTTTGCTTGTTTTTGTTATTTTTTTTTTTTATTTTGGAACAAGGTTCACAATAAAGATCTATTTTGAAGAATGACTAATTTATTAAGATAGTAACTGTTGAAAGCCTTAGTTATAATATAGTTTGGGAAGGTTTTACAGGGTTTCTGAGATCCAGTTGTGTGGAAAAAGGTAAATAAATAAATAAATAAATGGCTGTTTTAATTTCTTCCTTTCTAAAATAACCATGGAGTACATTGTTTGTTATTGACAAGAATGTTTAAACAAAGTTGCTTTAATGTTTTTATGTTGTTTTGCAAGTTTTTGATAGTACGTGAAGGCAGCATCCAGGACATCCTCTCACTGCGCATGGACAGAGCCTATTATCAGACAGGCGGCGGTGGGCGGGGTCTCAGTAGCTTTGGAGCCCCCCTTCCATCCGCTGTCGTTTGCATAAAGAGCAGTGAAAGTTGGGAGAGCGGCAGGCGGAGGAGCAGCTGACTTCAGGATCCAGCAGGGAAGGCTGCTTTGAGCCTGTTAACTGGAGCTTCATCTCACCAGAGCGAAGAACAGTAAGTTGAGCTGCAGCTGGAACTTTTAAGTCTCTGAACTTAACACTTTCCCAGCTTTTTTCAAAGATTTATCATTCTGTGCATGACATTCTTATGTGTTGTAATCTGCACTGTTTTAATTTCAACTCAACCTCAGAGAATTATGAAAATAATTTAAAGAACAAGGTGTCTGTTTCTATGCCTGAGATGACTTTCAGTTGACATGGCCTGACTTTAGGACCTCCTGTTTTGGTGTGACATCTGCTGCATTTGCTACATTTCTCCATCAGATAAGTGCAGTATGAATTATTGATCAAGAATCCAAAGTTAGAATGATTTCAAACAGAGACTGCTGTAATCACAAAGCAATTTAGCTGCTTCTTCTTTGTGTCTGCTTGCACTGTTGGCAACGGTCACTCGAAGAGTTGCTGACATTCCTGCAAACTGACATTTTGACCTTTTAAGTCAATCCACAGACAGCTTCCATCCCCTGTGGCAGTCAGCCTTACTGAAGGGGGAAAAAAGGTTCGCATGACACAAGAAACTCCTTAAAGCTTATTTGCACATCAGGTTCTGGCTGGCAGATAGCACAGCTCCTAAAGAAAAACAATACTAGACTGCATGATTCATGTTTCATATTTCAGGCTTTCTGATTCCTAACGTCCCGAATGTTTAGTTTTCCTTTAAACCAAAGGGAATCCTGCACAAGCTCAGTGTGTTCAGATGTTGAGCAGCTCCAGCGTCACCCAGTCTGCATGCCTCCTGATCATTCCCTCATGGCTGTGGGAGCGCGAGCTGCTGAGCAGAGCCAGCTCAGATCAAAGCTGTCTAATGATGGCGGCGCTGCTGTTAGCCGCTCCAGCGCCGCTCCAGCTGCTCACTGTGTGAGGATCAGCTTGTGTAACTGGTGCCACGTTACAGCAAGGAAAGCAGAAGGTCTGCAGCTGATGGGTCAGCCCTGGGCTGCCAGATGTTTTCACACCCAGACACAGGTCAGGGACATCTGTTGTGAAGTTGTTGTGAAGTCACTGGATGATATCAGTTATGGACATGTTTTTTTTCTGTTCACTGGTGGGTGCTTTCTTGGTTCTGAGGTTACGTATTAATCCTGTTTTATGCTTGCTTGTTTTGTCTCTGCATGTGAAGCTCATGAGGCTTAACACTAAAAAATCCATGACCTTTTCTAGCTGTTGGAAGCAGTGACAGAACATTTCAAGCTGTTTGTTGTCCAAGATATTAGCTGGACAGTTGGCATCAAGATGTGAGCGGTCCTTGGGGTTCTTCTGGGTTGTGTGGTGGCGCATCTGTAGATCTGACTCATCCCATGTTCCACCTGGGGAACATGGGGTGGCTTCACCACCTACATTTTAGTCTTGTCATGACATAAATACTGTCTTAAGCTGTTATTGTTGCTTTTACTGTGTTAATCATATCCAATGAGTTTCAGCTCTTTGGTAACAATTAACTCACAAGAAAATGTTGCCTGAAGCTGACTAAAAGATCTGGCACCCTACAAACATGTGCACTGTCCTACAAACTAACATTGCACATCACTTTGGACACGAAATTGCTTCTGGAATCATGGTGGTGGCAGAATCATATTGTGGGAGGGTTTTTTTCCCCCTGTTTGGAGAGGGAAGCTGTTTCAGAGTTGATGGAGAAGTGATGGGAAAGCATGCAGGCTGGGTGAAGCTGTAGCCATCAGGACAAAGAGCTGGACTTCCTTTGCTCCAGAGCAGGGCTCAGCAACCTTTACGATTCAGGGAGCCTATTTATGCCTTTATTCCTAATAAATAACATTGCTCTAGAACCATAAAACTGACCTGAGCCTTTTTGAAGTTTTATAAATAATTGCTTTATCAATTGTTTATGTTTTATAGTTAAATTAAACAAACAAAAATTACATTGAATTGGATTTTAGAACAAAGAAAAATGTCAAACGTCTACGAAAAGACAAAATAATTTTCTTAAAGTTTCTCATTGTGGAAAATGAAGAACATATGTGTAGTAAAAAAAAGCTAAACAGAAAATAATTTCTTGTATCATTATTGCTCTGCCTGAAAAATGACAAAAGCTAAAACTTTTATCTTTAAAGCCATTTCTCAGATTTTTAACAACTTGCGCAACAAAAATTTCAGCTGTATAAAACCATGCACACCTTTCCTTCATACATCCCAATTTGCATGAGATGGGCAGGCTGTCATAATCTAACCAAAATATTATACAGATTTTCTATAGACCACAACCGCCCATTGGTTGATGTTCTTGAATGTCATTGGGCTAATCCAGTGAAATCTCTCAGCCCTTCTCAGCCCACCCCTCCTCTCTCCCTTGACTTGGCTGAAGGGGAGGTGTAACTTCTGAGAATGAAGGAGAATTAGCTGATGGGGGGCTTTTTGTGTGTGTGTATGTACTTGTATATACTACATATAGAGGACCACACAAGGAGGTCATTTGTGGACCTCTTCTTGGTCCTCACTTTTTTGCGGGTCTCCTGAGCTCTACCAAGTTGGTTTAGAGGTATGGTGTGAATAAGGTTAGGGTCAGGAAAAATGTCTGGGTTAGGCATAAATGCAGCTACTACGTGGGATTATTTAACATTGCAGTTTTACGGTTCACTTTTTAAATCACTGTCAAATCAAGGTAATATTGACATGTAAATTATTAATTTAATAAACATAAACTTCTTAATTTGAAGTGGAATTACTGAAAAAGTGTTTGAAAAGCTTCTATGAGCTGAAATTTAAACATCTCAAGATAAATTAAACAAAAGAAAATCTAAATTAGAAGACATTTTAAGGGATAAACATTTGATGAACTTGTCAGACAAAACATTTCATGATGTTAAAGCCATTTTTCTTATGAAATATTATTTCTGACTTGAAATTAGTGAAGGGAAGTTTTTCTTGTGCAGCATTAAACTATGTTACTACTGATGATGTTTGCTGTCATGCAATATGTTTTATAGATGCATTGTGCTTTTTCAGTGTTTCAATACAAAATGTATAAGAACCAGTTGCAAATGCACCACTGCCAGTGTCGTGCCAAAGTAGTTTTCCCCGACAGAATTTGTTTCCCGGCGTCAGGAGCAAAAACGCAGGACCTGCCTCTACCTGCCTCATTTCCTACCTACTTCTTGATCAATGACTTTAAATCTAGATCTGCCAGAAGTAGGAATACTTCTGGGGATAACTTCGTTCTGTTTTTATTTGACTAAATTTTGTTTTTATTATGATTCATTCATGGGTCTATCTAGCTAAAAAAAAAAAAAAAAAAAAAAAAAAAAAAAAAAAAAAAATTAGTGGTTTTTTTTTTTTCCAGCAGATAAAATTTGGTGACATGAAACAATCAGAACCAATAGGAATTTTTATGGGATATCTTGAAACGAACCCCAAGCCGTCTACTCGTTATGAGCGACGTATGTTGAGGATAAATATTTATAAATCGAGTTTACAGAGACGTGATTGTCCTCTTAGGCGAACATTCTTGGTTTGTTGGGTAAAACATCAGTATTTTCACGTCTGCTTGGTTGGAGGCGAACTCCACTGGACCGCGCTCCCGACGCAGGGACATGAATGACTGCCTCGGGTAACCTACCTACCGAACACTCTTTACAGTAAATACGGTGCATTGTGTTTTCGGCTTTGTTGGATCTTAGCGACTGAACTTTCCTGGTCGAGCTGCTGCCTTTGAAACGTAAACATCCCCCCGTGTAATTTAACTCCAGTGGCTCTGGCTCGGAGTCGATCATGTGGCTCGTTATCTGATACCGTTTCTGAACCACAGTTCTACGTAACCTGGGATGTTGATGGCTCCGTCTCAGAGCTTGGGGAATGATTTTTCAGACGACTCAGACCTTAACTTTTCTATAGTTCCTCTCAGCTGCGCAGCATTCGCTTTGTTTACCTGGCTAGCCTAGCCTAGCCACCTCTGACTGCAGTAGATATACAGCTGTACCACAGCCAATCAGAGAAGGGGTACCTCTCCTTAGCCTACCCGAACCTACCCGGTTGGTTTAAACTGCGATATGTTCGCAATGTGAGGCTGTTGTGAACCTCAAGGAGACTTTGAGTGTCGCAGACATTGATTATGGTTGTGGAGACTTTTTTTTTTTTTTTTTTTCCAACCTCCCTACAAGTGGTCGCACTGGTGCGAAATTAGATATTATTTTTTATTTCCCCCCCCTAGATTTTTGTTCCGGAGAAATCCGGTGGAATTTGCGCAGGGGCGGAGCCAGAAAATTTTCATTGGGGTGGCAGGCTGGGATCATTGCTCACTCAGGGTTGGCCAACAACTGATCGGCATCTGAGCTACTTTGGAGCACACCATCTGTAATTTCCAAATAATTCACTAAAGACAAAACATATTTTCTGTCACCTGTGCTCTGCTGGTGAGTTACCTCCACATGGCAATCAATCACTTGGGAGGGTAGGGTGCAGGGGTGGCCAATGATTGGCCAGGGGTGGCCATGGCCCCTCCTGGACTGAACGGCAATAGAAGTCCATTTATTGTCTTCCAGTCATCATACAATGCAGCAGCTTTCAAAATGGCAACTCATTTCTCTCTGCCACATCGAGAAGTCCACCTATAAATACCTTCAGACCACACCTTCTCAATTCAATTTGGCCACTCACGTCAGTCTTTCAGAGAGGGAAAGGAAAAATAGATTAGCTTTCAAATAAATATTATTTACCGTAATTGTTGCTGTAATGGAATATAAAGCAAACAAATCATGCATACACATAAACAATTTCTAAGTTATTTTATTCTTCTCTTAATTACTTTGACTTTTTACACATTGTCAACCAATCAAACTCCTGGTCTTATAAGCTCACTTCCTATAAAAGAGTTGTATTTAAGATGATTTTCCTCTTTAGCTGCAACACAAGATGGCTGCCACAGAGGACACATACGCACAGGGCAGCAGCCAAACATTTTAACAGTATGTTGGTATATAACAGAGGACTCACAATTCATCCCACAACACTCAGCAACCAGTACAAAGTAGCCAGAGAGGAACTCTGTGTTTCCTAACACCCTTTAACCTACAGACTCTTAATGATTGTCCTAATTCCTCTGTCACTCTCAATGAACTAGGAGCTGTGAACAGAAACACAACTTTAACATTTGTCACAGATTTTTAAAAGACCAGGGGTCTCATTTATAAAGCTTGCTTACACACAGAACGGGGCCCGAAACTTGCATACGCCACTTTCCATGCAAAGATTTTGATTTATAAAACACAAACTTGATGTGAAAATGTGCGGTGCCTCACGCCAACTCTGACCCATGTGAATCGTATACGCTTGTTTGGAAACAAGGGCTAAATGGCGACACTGATGGTGAGGTGGGGAATTGAAGCCACATTTCATCATGATTCTATCAGACATAATTACATATCGAACTTTAACCATAGATCAACTTTATCATAAGCATTCAAAAATGCAGTGTGATGTATGCTTGCGCTGCTGAGCCATAACTATACATGAGCACCTTTCCAATGAACATAAAAAGGCTTATAAGGCAGCCTCAATCCTAAACCAAAGTCTGCACAATATTTAAACGTTTTCTCACCATCACAATCCTCTCCCGATGATCATCAGGGTGAGACATACCCGTTTTATTTTTAATTTTTGTTTATTTATTTACCACAGATTAAGCATAAATTATGACGAGATATGAAGCATTCACAGTGATTCCTGTAAACGTGTAAATACCATTGTGACACCGGTGCATAATGCTGTGAGATGGATTCATTGGCGCTGCTGGAAGATGTTCTAAATGGGAGAACCAGGAGGGAATGTGTTGTCAGGGATCACCAAGATCTTCTGGCCCATGATGATGACTGGCTTATCAGCAGATTTAGATTCCCTGGAGCATTGCTCTGGGATCTATGTGCTGAACTGGGTCCAGTACTGGAGAGACCGACCCGCAGGAACCACACCATCCCTGTCCAGTTACAGCTGTTAACTACTCTGGGGTTCCTGGGAACCGGCTCCAACCAGCGCGAATTAGCAGACAGGTATGTGTTTGAATTAATCAAAAATAATGAACTCCTGCCTGAAGCCACTTTAAGGAGCAACATAATTCTGTAAAGTTCTCCATCGGTCTGGGAGATCACCGCCAGCGCTGAGCGCAGTAATGGCTGCCGTCCTGGATGGCGTTGTTAACATGACCAGTCCATACATCAGATGTTCCTACACTGTGGGAGAACATGAGCCCTTGAAAAATTAATTTGTGGAATTCTAACTATTAGGGCCTCATGAACTGATACATTATTCCACTATAACCTGCAGGGGACAGTAGCTACCCTCCCACAGGTGCTGGCTCCTGACCCCATTTCAAAACACCCAGAGCGCAGAGGGGGGCGCACTTTAATATTCCTCACACCAGTGAGTGCTCAGCTGTGGAGCGTGACTCCTAAAATGCCAGTGGCAGTTTATAAACTTTATTTCACGTCACTGAGGAAACCAAAAATGAAGTTTTCAACTCTCCGCCTCACTCACATCACTTTCTGCCTCAGACGAATTGCGTTCTTCCCTCTTTCCCCCTGTTAATCATGAAAAAACATTGATCAGCTGGCTCATTTAAATAAACACTAATGTTCATAAGGTGCTTTGCATCGACCATTTATGGTTGAAAGTGGGTGTGTCGAGGGCAGAATCTGAGGGAGAATCTTGTGTGCAAACTTTGAAGTACATCTGTGATTTATAAAGGAAAATTGCATGTTGGTGTGCGTAGGCAGGGTTTTCTAAATCTGAATTTTAGGGCTTACATACTCTTTTTAGTATGAATCCTACACAGTCCTTTATAAATGAGACCTCAGGTTAGGTGTTCACACTATCAGACTGGTTTTTGTTTCGCGACTGAAAGACTGGGGATCACATACTTAACAATGGGACCTTCTGATGGATCACACAGTACAGCAGTTTCAGTCCAACCAAAGTCAACTGAGCACATCAAACTGATGTGGAAACCCTCGCTAGGGTGAAAATTTTGAAGACACAAATGTACCAGTAAATGTAGAAGGTATTCGGTCCGGTGATATTTCTATCTTACCTGACAGCAATATCACATATTGACTGGATTGTACAAATAAACATGATTGTTATTAGTTTATTAGTTATTTAATATTTTGTATTATAGCTGTGCCGTATCCCAGTGTTTCTTTTTCGCTGCATGGTAATGCAGCTGCCGTTCAGTTGTAATCAGTTTTTGACTGCAACTGTGGTCGGGTCGGATCAGTTCCACTCATACATTTGCAGACTCCAGTCTTCACCTTATCTCATAGATTTTTGTCCTGACTCACCTTGCCAACTGACTACATCTAGTTCAGACTGACGCAGACTTTTTCTGACTAGGAATTTGGGGTAAAATTGCGCCAAATATTGTCCCAAGCTTTAAACAGCTGCTACCAACTTTTAATGACTGCTTCTCCCTACCCATATTTTTAACAGTTCCTGTCAAAATGTTGGCCAACCAAAAACTATCCTACTGCATTGGCATCTTCTTGGTGGTGTTAAAGCTGGCCCTTGCCCAGTATGAGTACCTTGGATACCCGCCGGGCTACCCCGACCCTGAACAGGAACAGTACACCCCCCCAGTCCTGGCTCCAGATACCCCCAGGATTCAGCTCCGACTAGCAGGACAAAAGAGGAAGCACAACGAGGGTCGAGTTGAGGTTTACTACAATGGTACATGGGGTACTGTCTGCGACGATGACTTCAGCATCCACACTGCCCAGGTGGTGTGTAAGGAACTGGGCTACCAGGAAGCAATCTCATGGGTCCCATCTTCAAAATATGGGAAAGGAGAAGGTAATGCACAGACATTCCAAATAGATCACTTCTACCATTTTTAAAAAGTATTTATTGGCATAATATATCCTATTGATTTGTGTAAACTTTGAATATTTTGTAGCAACAAATCTAAACTAAAGTGTTGCATGCTAACAGTGAGGAAAGCTTTATCTCTGTTTTTATCCTATAAGGACCCATCTGGTTTGACAATCTTCAGTGTACTGGAAAAGAGAGGACGTTGGCTCTGTGTTCATCCAACGGGATTGGTATTTCAGACTGCAAACACTCTGAAGATGTAGGTGTGGTGTGCAGCGATCGGAGGATCCCTGGATTTAAATTTGTCAACACACTGCCCAATCATGTGGAGGTAAACGTATCCAAAATCTGCATACATATTTTATATTTCCTTCTTATCATTCCCTTCACAGAAGATGTCTATGGGCCTAGGGGTTGTTTGAGCTTGTCATGACAGACCTTTATAGGGTAATATGGCTTTGCTGTGATAGAAAGTGGAGCTGTACAATAAACAAAAGAACATTGATACATTGAATTATCCAATCAGACCTTACTGTTATACAAAGTGTGGAATATAGCATAAATGTTAAAAAATGTACAAAATATGTTGTATATTGACAAAAGGAGTGACTATAGCATTAATATCAGGAAAAATAACTTCATAAACTCAGATTCTGTGACATGAAGAACTGAAATGTCTTCACTAAATGATATATTTAGGCATGATTACCATTTATTTGTGAAAATAATTCTGACTGAATGAGTCTGAGTAAAAAAAAGCTGGAACTTACTAAAACCTTCCACATCTTGCAAACACATGTAAACCTTCTGCATCTACAATACAGCATCCAGTTCGGGAGACAATGCAGAAAATTGGGTTCAGATTGAGATTTCTATAATATTTTGGTTAAAACTAAGAATTCCTTTGTTTTTGTTTATACAAGCATCATAAAGGTTTCACAAATTACAAACTGTTTTAAGAATCTAATTATTTCAGAATGACCCAATCCAATATTTACCTCATCCATGTATGTTTCTGTTTTCATGCTTTTCTTACTCTAAAGGTCTAATGCTAGAAAAGTTTTGAGAATGCAGAAAAAGGTACTCTACATTGAGTCTTTTTTCAGCTCAGGTTTGATCTCTTTGAAGTGTCAGACACATTCAGAAATGGTGAAATAACCCTTTAGTTTAGTGTCGTCATCTCGGCAGATGAGAAGGTTTTTATTAACTCTGTCAACACAACAGGACAACTTCAAAACGACCTCCCTTCTAACTTTAAAATAGGAAACTCAAACATAGATATAGGATGTCAAGATTAAAGCACTCGACTTCTCTTTGGCAAGGACATCCCACAGGCTTTTAACATGATGAATCTCATAACATCCAGAAAATTCATCATTAGGCCTTATGAGGCCTTTCAGTGAATGTGTGGTAGTGCAGAAAGTCTATAGTGATCGTGTAGTCTTTAAAGTAGTTTTAATAAATGGATATTTCCAGATTTTATAAAAGTTTAAAACAAAATTAAAGTTAGCCTCTCACCAAGACAAATTCTTCTTATTTTTGGCAAAATTAGCAAAAGTTACCAAAGATTAGTTTGGTAGAAAGAGTTTCAAGCACAAAATAGTGTTTTCGCCACAATGCTTTACTCAGTCATGAAGTAGACCACTGGAAAACAGCAGATAGATGAATCAGATAATGATACAATACTCAGGTTGTGTGTATTCTTTGCTGGATTTTATCCAAGGATAAAACTTTAAGATACTGTTTGTCTACAGTGGCTTCCCAGGTTTAGTGCTTCCCCTTTTCCTTTTAAAACATGTCCAGTTTCCTCCAACTTCACTGCACCATCTGCATACAATGCAGCCGTGATAATGGGACAATTGGCACAAGAGGCTAAAAAGGAGTCTTGTGGGTTGAAATTTTGAAGATGAAGCTGTAAGGATAGAAATTACTTTTTCAGAGGGACAGCTCAGATCGAATGGTTCTCAGATAAAAAGTTAAAGAGGTAATGTTCAGATGGCTTTGACGTTTGGAGGGGACAGAGCGTATCACCTTGCCCTACTCTCTGGAAGGTCTCTACATCTGCAGTGATTGTGGGAAGCTCTGATATTGTTGCTAACAGGATTAGAAGTCTGACAGAAGATGCATATAAACAGAAGATGCATATATTAAGAAAATCGTACAGAGTGTGATGGAATTCTATCGAACTACAAGTTAATTAAGACGTTTTATTTTAAAAAATGAATAAAATCCAAGTTTAGGGCTAAAGCTTCCTGATATGTTGGGTTTCATACTTATGATGTGACTTACAGCGTGTTTCTTCTACACACTCCCTGCATGGGAAATTCTTAGTCAGTCTTTTTGTATTCAATAAAGATTTGAAGAAACCACCCCAAATCTCAGTACAGTATTCAATATTCAAGTAATCACAGGAATTTGGAAGCACAGCCACCTACGAATAATTCAAATCCTCAAATACTTGAGGGCTCCTCTAAAAAAAAAGCTTATAACCTCATGTTTTAATAGTTCACATACCAAATATATCCAAAAAAGCATTAATATGCACAGTAAAGACCGTCTGAGCTTTACCACAGAAGCTTATATCTTCCTTTTTTCCGCACTTGAGTGTGCAGCTAATCAGCGTCAAGGAAAATAAATGCAGCTCCTGGATTGGCTGCTTTGCAAACTCCAGCCAGTAGCATGTCAAGTAGCATTGTGCCCAGTTATTTCAGCTTCCCAAGCTGCATTTTCTTTCTAATTTTATTCTCAAAAAAGCAGGTTTTCCGCGAATAAATTGGAGTTATGTTTCACAGAAAAATCGGGTAGAACGGATGAACTGCAAATACTGAGGTGCGAATACGCAGGGCTCCACTGTACTTGGAATGTTTATCAGATGTAACCATGTAGCTCTGTGCTGAGACAACAGCACACTGTTGTACTCCTAATGCCCCCTTAAATAAAGAAATCTTTTTTTGGTTTCTTACTGCAAAACTCAAAATCAGTAGTTAATCCCAGGGTTCTTTTAACAACAGTCTTTTTGAAATCAGCTGCAGTGAAAATGTCTCAGTGGAAGTGAAGCTGAACATGTAATTATGAGCTGTTGTGCTTGTAACTGTCAGTCATTTGGCCAACCTTTTTAAAGTCAACCTTATGCAGCATTTCTAGAGTGAACAGCAAGCTCTGAACTATTACAAGTCAAATGTGTTCTGCTTTCCTTGCAGGCCTCACACATTCCAATGTTGTGAGCTCACTGCAGACAGGACTTAATGCTGTGACTCTTTGTTATCCGTTTTTTGCATCTCATTGGAAAGCTTAGGAACTAATACAGGCATTTCCTACAGGAATTAATAGTGATTATAGAATAGAGCTTTACTAAGGAGCAAGTAGTAGACATTATTAAATTTAACAAATAGTAACTAAGGCACCAGACTTAGCTGGTTCTGTAACTGCAGGGAAATGCTTATGCTGACAAGCAAGTTTGACAAAAGTCTCGACACTTGATCAAGTCAATATAAAGGATTTATTAATGGATAAATGTGGCACTTGAAGCCCTACAACCAGCAGTATTCATATACTCCACAAAGCCTAAAACTCCAAAAAACCCTGATGTAAATTTAAAGGTCAAATGAGGTAAAAAACCTAAAAAAAATTATTTTGCATTCATACAATGTCTTAATCAAAATTCTGATTAAAATTATTCTCAACTGTAATGAAAAAAATATTAAAAACTACAACTCTCCACCTGCTAAATGGAGCTATGAAGCAGAGCTGAAAATCAGAATTCTTGTTTCTAAGGCAGAAGGCTGTTGCTATGTGAAATCACGGTAGACTAACTATCCGGCTGCTACCATGTCTTTCTCTGACACACTGAATCAGATTTTGATGTGAAACCAAATATAAAAACTGTCCAGCTGTACCAATTTGAACCTGTCATAAATACTGGAGACAGAAAATGACAAAGAAAGCAACCCTGACTGGAATGTTGAGAGGAGAGGAAATGCAACATGGTTGGTAGCTACATTGCTCACCCATCACGATTTATCTTTAGAATACAATATCTTCATTATTTTACACAAAAATGACAAAAATAATCAGTCTTGATTAATTTAATTTGGTTCTGTGTTCCTTTTAGTATCAGCCCAACATTGTCTCAAGCCGTCTGTCTTTACAATGACTTAATACTAGCCAACACACAGAAGCCCCCCCAAAGTGGTGTCATCAGGCAAAGCAGTACACTATTGTTCATGGCACATGTTTACATTTCAAAGAGACAGAGTTTCGAACCAAAGAGCTCGCTGGGTGGTGGCAGTTTACCCTTTCAAAGTTACCAACATGCACTGAAATATTCTAAGCAAGTTGCATTTAGTTCACCAGTCCACTGAGTAAACATAGCACAATAGGTCCATTACGATGGTGGTGGTGCACCACCAATGTCCTTCCTGTGTGAAACATGTATATATATTGTTGGGGTGCACGCTACGGTTCGGGCCGCAGTTTCAAGGTGGAGAGTAATAGGTGGCTCCCATGCATTGCTATGGCAGGCCCCAACTAGATTCAAATAATTAAACCCTAAAACAACCCAGGACCTGACAGTTGTAGTCACTGGTATTAGGTCTGGAAAGTCAGTTGTTGGCCGTTTTCCACCAGTGAAATGTAGAGAGCATATATGGTTTTGGTCACATTTTCTACGGTAAACCCCTCTTGCTGACAATCTCGTATCCAGTGCTGACATTTCTCAGAAGTCTTTTGAGGAGTTTTACTTCAGCCTTGGAAAGAGGAACATCTTCTACTGTTCTCTCCCATACTAATTTTATAGTTTTACCAGTTAAGTTTTAAAGCTATTTAATATATCCAGTTTTTATAGTTACTCTTACATTGCCCTCACAACTGGATTACTTCAGATTTAAGGACTGTGGATTTTTAATTTTACTTTACTTTTTGCCCTATTTTTTTTCTACCTCCAAGATAACCATGAGCAACATCCCTCTGGTCGACACCAGGGGACATTAGTAGTATTATACAAAGACTTCAATCGTTAGAACTGAGGGTTTCTCTATTTCTCTACTGGAGGTAAACATGGAGATCAACGCAGGTTCTGGAAATGAAACAACTCTACCAATGCTTCAAAACAACAAACAGCCTCCGAGCAACTCAGCAACCAGCTCACCCACCTGGAATTATCTCGGACCTAAGCCGAAAAATAAATCTCATCATTTGGATCTGACTAGACGTCTAACAGGACTGACCCCTCACCTAGTGTGTCCAGCATTGAGCCGAAACATTCCCTTGTTAACACCAGCACCAAAGAAAAGACAACAAGCAGCTGAAGCTGACATGATTCCATCTTCCTTGACTCCGGTACCAAGGACTAATCAGCTAGCTCGAGCCATAACACATCTCGTCATGTCTCCAACTGGAAACCCACTAAACCCTGCTGGAATTCCACTGAAAAACAGGTTTGCTGCTCTGCAGCAGGAGCCTATGATGGACACCTCTCCTCCAAACATCAACAAGAGGGTATGAAACAAGACCAACACAACCACCTCCTAAAGTGACCCAGAAACCAAAATTAATGCCAAAAGTTCTTATTATTGGGGATGCAGCAGTAAATGGAATTGATCATCTTTGTAGCACAAAGAGAACAAAGGTAATCTCCTTCCCAAATGACACTGTGTCAGATGTAACAAAGAAAATACTCCCATTAACCACTGATCAGCCGAGCACTGCGAGTCTAATCATTCACATTGGAGTGAATGATCTAACCAAGAAAAAATCTGAAATTCTGAAAAAGGACTTTAGTCATCTTCTAAGCACAGTTGGAAATCTGAAAATGAAGGTGTTTATCAGTGGACCAATATCAAAAGTTGGACATGGAGGTGAGAATTACAGCCGACTGCTTATGATTAATAAATGGTTTATTAAAGAATGCTCTTCCAAATCCGTGGACTTTATTGGCAAGCACAAGATTTTCTGGGAGCGCCATCATCTCTTCAGACAAGACGGAGTCGGCCTAAATAAAGATGGGGGGGGAAAAAAACTTTTCACTTCCAATATTTTCAATGCTGTTAACAAAAGAAGACCATCTCCCCAAACACAGGATAATGTAAACAATGACAGCACTGCCCCAGCAAAGACTGGAGAAGGACAAGCACAAACCCAGCAGGCACACAATGTTCCAAAACAAGACAATAGGCAGCCCCTCTCCAGAAAGCGTCTGGCCCCCTGGCAGTAAGATACAGGAGCATCCTTGTCAGAATTACTAATAGAGAAATAGCAATGAAATTCAGTGGGTTAAAATAAAATCTCATATTAATCCCATATTAGTCTCTATAATTGATGTTCAATCTCTGTTGAATCGCTTAGTAAAACAGATATTATTACAAAACATTCTCTTACAGACAACACAGCTGAAACTTTTAATCAAATCTACTCCTATACCTCACTTCCATCCTGTAAACCAGTTGATAAACTGGTATATAACTTGTGCTTGTGCAGACATCATTGATTTCATTGTGCCTGTTAAAGTCAAGATTGTGTCTGGTAGGAAGAAATCTCCGTGGATAAATGCTCCACTTGTAAGAAGCAAAAGAAGCCTATGTCAAAGGGCTGAACGTAAATGGCGTAAAACTCGACTTCTTGTTGACTATGAAATCTACAAAGAAAGGCTATGAAAGTGTTCAGTTTTTAGTGATTCACTCCGTTGTTCATGCTTGGTGCATGCTGCATTGAGTTGTTGTAGGTAGCCAGGAATATAATAAGAGTAGAGTTTTAGCAGTATGAGTATTCTCCTATCAATCAAGTGGAATGGGTTCTTTCACAAAGCAATAGAAAAAGCACTGGGGAACCACTATTTTATTGTAAATGTGTGTGTGTGTGTGTGGGGGGGGGTCCAAATTAGTCTTTTTCACATGCGAGGGGGACACATCCCCTTCACACATAATTATTGCGACGCCCATGCTATAAAAAAACCTTTGTTCTGAGCTGAAGAGAGGAGAGCATGATAGAGATTGTGCAAAGAGCAATGGTCAAAGATCTCTCTCTTGGTTTG
The DNA here is from genome assembly GCA_014839685.1 of Anableps anableps. Lineage (NCBI taxonomy): Eukaryota > Metazoa > Chordata > Actinopteri > Cyprinodontiformes > Anablepidae > Anableps > Anableps anableps. The sequence goes on along the minus strand of CM026066.1, from coordinate 260,232 downwards.
CTCCAAGTTGTGAGATGTTAAAGAAGACGAAGTGCTGCATCCGTTAGTAATTCTTACAGGGATAATCCTAAATCTTATCGCCAGGAGGCCAGACACATTCTGGAGTAGGACAGGTGTGGAACTAATGTCTGGACCCCCGTCTCACACTATAGCTATACAGAGTGGAGGTAGTTCTGAGGGGCCAGAACTCAGTGGTTCTGATGAGGTATAGCATTCTTTTTGGGAACTAAAAAGGGAAGTTCCTAGCAATACATGGCAATCCATTTTCTCGCTGAAGTTGAGAAATATCTGTTCTGTTGATGAAGTTTCTGATGAGCTGTCCTGGGCTCCAGTAGGTGTGGAAGGAGTGGAGGAGGTGAAGTGGGGCAGAGCAGCAGGTCTGTTTCTAGCTGATGTCTTGATCTGTTTCTTTTGGAACAGTGTGCGTCTGATCCATCCTTATCAGATGTGTTGGTTTGGGGCCTTGACAAAGTTCCCTAATTTTGGCTGGGACAGTGATCTCATTGTTTACCTTGTCCTGTGATTAGGGGGAGGAGCTTTTTTGTTAACAGCATGAAAAATATTAGCAGTGACAAGTTTTGTTCCAGGTTTATTTAAGCAGACTCCATCTTGTTTATATAGATGGTAATGCTCCCAGAAGAACCCATGAGCTGGCAGAGCATGTTTTTAATAAGCCATTTATTAATCATAAGCAGTCTGCTATATCTCTCATCTCCACATTGAACTGTCAGTAGTGGTCCACTGATAAACATCTTCATTTTTAGACATCCCATAGTGCTTAGAAGATGATTAAAGTCATTTTTCAGGATCTCAGATTTTTGTTTTGTGATGTCATTATCTCCAATGTGTATAATTAGAGTCTCGGTATTTGGCTGATCAGTGGTTATTGAGAGAAATTTTGCAGTAATATCAGACATTGTGTCATTTGGGAAGCAGATTACCTTCGTCCTCTTTGTATTGCAAAGGCTGCAGATTCCATTCATGGCGTTATGACTCACAATAAGAACTTTTGCCATGTCTTTTGTTTTCTTGGTGTTCATTTTAGGAGGAAATTGTACTGATCTTGCCTCATAGCTCCTGTTACTGCTTGGGGACTCCTGTTGAAGTACAGCAAACCTGTTTTTCAGTGGGATACCAGCGGAGTCCGGATGTGTTGTGGCCCGAATTAATTGTTTTGTCCTTGGTACCGGGGTTGAGGAAGATGGAATTTTGTCAGCTCCAGCAAGGTGATGTTTTGTTTTTGGAGTAGGAGTTGAAGAAGGAATATCTCGCCTTAATGCTGGGAACTCTGTGTCGTCTAGGTGAGGAGTCCTTCCTTTTAGTCGTCTCGTCAGAGATTTATTCCTTTCCCAGAGAGTTCCAAGATGGGCTGTTCGCTGATGTGGCTGGGAGCGGTCCATTGTTTTGAGTCGTTAGTCAGGTTGTTTCATTTCCATAACCTGTATTCCTCTCTATTTGGTGAATTTTCAGTTCTATCAATTGAATTCTTTGTATAATACTGTCTCCGGTGTTGACCAGAGGCATCTTGCTCTTGTCCAGCTTGGGAGCAGAAAAACAGGATAAAAGTGAAGTAAAAATCCCATGGTCCTTTAATCTGAAGTAGGCCAGTTATGCGGGTAGACAAAGTAAGAGTGCAGCTGAACATGTCTAGACATATGGAGCAAGAAAGGGATCATGGCGTGGAAAAAAACCCCATTCCAACTCAACTTTTCCGTTTACTGAAATAAGTCAAATTGGCCCCCAGCATGTAAAACACACCCAGCTGGGAGCAGCTCTCCACCACAGAGGCCTGGCCCTATCATCCAGGCAGGCACATTGTCTAATGGCAGCCATGACTATATGTTGCTGGGGGTTTTAGTGGTTTGGGATGATTATTAGGCTGCATGCAGAGGCTCTGTCAGGTGATGGGAAGCGTAGCTCCAGCAGCTGAGCCAAAATAACCCACACAGGAAATGGTGAGACAGTGAGCTAAGACTGAGGTGAAACATGAACCCTCCCCAGCACATGCTGTTAACCCCTGTCATCTGTGTTCACATTCATCCATATGTGCGTGTTGCATTCTCTAGCATTTTGTGCCTGACAGACACAAAGTAAACGTCTCATTCCATGGCTTTCTCTGTGGTCTGTGGTTTCTTTGGTTTGCCTGACTATATTTAGCGCTGTCTCTCTCATCACTACAGTAAACAATACGAGGTGAATGTCAGTGTTCGGTTGTGCATCTCTGAAATCATTATCACCTTATCTTTCCACTTCCTGTTTATCTGTCCTTGTGTGGCTTTGAGAAAGTCCGCTGACTTTCAGTTTATTCTGAAATATGTTTCTGAGGTCCGACCTGCAATTATCTGCATGTGATGACTTTTGGCTTTAACACTATGTTAACTCTGTTGGATTTGGAACTCAGCAGTCTGCAGATTGAGAGCTATGAGTAGAAAGAACTTGGCATTAAGCTTCTGTTTACACACTCAGAAATTGCTTTTTATTATTTCGAGTTAATTAATGTCATTATGATATTGACACTGGATGAATAAGGTGGTTGAAAAACTGAAGTTTGCATGAACGGTAACGATGCAGATTCTCCCAAAGATCCCTATCACCCCCTGAAAAAGGAGCAAAATGGGTTAGTCCACATATGCATTTGTCCATTCAGGTGAGTCAGATTTGTAGTGACATCACAGCCAGAGGAGCAGCAGAACATGAAAAACTCATTCCTTGAAAGAAGGAACAGAAGTTAAGGCAAAGAAAATGATGTGACGGGAAACAGCTGCTTTCTTCTTACTCTGATCAGAGAAGTGAGCAGCAGTACAACACATACAGCTGGAGTTAATTGGAGCAGCTGTCTCAGATAGCAGGCAGCACATCATAGATCAATTATTATCATAAATTAACTGTTGGCGGTTGTTGCTTTTCTATGTTTTTCACCATACCATTATTTTAATGGATAAATCACTATGGTAATGTGTTGTTATGGTTACAAGAAAGTACATCCTTCTTCAGTTCTAGGGTTTTAAAATCTGAGCATGTAGCAGAAAGGATCAGGGGTCTCATTCCTAAAGGTGGCGTATGCACAAAACGGGGCCTGAAACTGGCATAAGTCACTTTCCATGGAACGGTTGTGATCTAAAAAAAACTGACTTGACTGGAGAACGAGTGGCGCCTCATGCAAACTCTGACCCATATTTACGCCTGTTTTGGAGACGGGAGAAACTGCCGATGTCGATGGTGAGGTGGAGAAATGAAGCCACGCTGCATCATGATTTCTCTGACATGTAATTTCACTCTATATAGAATAGAATAGAAATATCCTTTATTGCCCCACAATTGGGAAATTACTGTGCAGAAGCAGCAAAGTGACTGTGACACGCAATTACAGAAAACAGACTCCCACAAAGAATATTATATATATATATATATATATATATATATATATATATATATATATATATATATATATATATATATATATATATATATATAAAAACAGAATAAATTTTGCCTTACTGTACAGTATTTTTGATTCTTTAAACATAAATACTGTGTAGTTCTAAAAATAATCAAACTTTATTCATAAATTGACTTATAAGCATTCAAACAGCAGGGTTATTTATGCTTCCGATGATGAGCCAGAAATTGTGATACAGTCTTCAATTTCTTCATTATTCGTCATGTGGCCACACAAGGGTATGAAGGGTATTATTTGGAACTTTGCCCTGTAAACTCAATATTCCCATCCACCTTGGGATTTTCATCTGAGAAAATATGTCAGTGGGCATAGAGACGCAGGTGACAGCGCTCTGCTGGCAGATGGTCAGCAGATTCAAAACGCAGGATTACTCATTGAGCCCATACTTAAATCATCCTTCTACCGTCTCATTCCTGGTTCATTTTCTGCAGCCAGGTAAAGTTTAACAGTGCAACTCTGCAGATATGTTTCCATTTCAACATCAAAATTCTCTATGACATGACTGTGGATCTTTATTTCATTTTAATGATGTAGAAGGACATGGTTTCATTGGAAAATATTGTTTGCCTTCCTACATAATCACCACTGCATCATACATAATTTCATCACAACTCATCACTCGCCAGACTGCCACACAGCACAGGAGGTAGGGCTTCATCCTGTAACCGGTAGGTTGCTGGTTCAAATGTGTGCTTCATCCTTCTCAGTCACTTTGCCATTGTGTCCTTTTGGGTGCACAGTGGGCTGCCTGATATTAGCCAGAATGGATCAAGAGAGCAACACAGTAGAGAAAGAACGCAGAGGAGCCAGGATCAGAGTCACAGTTCTACATCCCTCAATGATTTCCTGATACTGATATGGTACAGAACATTATGTTATGATTGATTCAGTTTCCTGTTGTGCTTTTAGTGAAGTTTATTTAAATAGCACATTTCAGCAACAAGGCAGTTCAAAGTGCTTTACATCATGAAAGCATAAAAACATGATAAACACATCAAACAGTCACCGGTTGTGAAACCAGTAACAAACATTACATTTTATCAAGTGCCGTCATTAAAATCATCAATACATATTTGGTCAATGTTATTGACCAAATATGTTGGTCAATGTTGTTACGGGTCAAAAGCAACTCTAAACAGGTGGGTTTTAGCCTTAATTTAAAAGGACTCAATGTTTTAGCTGTTTTGCAGGTTTCTGGGAGTTTGTTCCAGATTAGTGGTGCATAAAACTGAAAGCTCCTTCTCCATGTTTGGTTCTGGTTCTGGGGATGCTGAGTAGACTAGAACCAGAAGACCTGAGTGGTCTGGAAGGTTGATACAATGACAACAGGTCTTTCATGTATTTTGGTGCGAAGCTATTCAATGATTTATAAACTAACAAAGTATTTTGAAGTCTATTTTTTGACATACAGGGAGCCAGTGGAAAGACTTTAGAACTGGAGTGATGTGCTCTATCTTCCTGGTCTTAGTGAGAACATGACCAGCAGCGTTCTGGATCAGCTGCAGCTGTCTGATTTGATTTTTCTTTTTTTTCAGGCAGACCTGTGAAGACACTGTTGCAGTAATCAGTGCGACTAGAGACAAACACATGGATGAGTTTCTCTAGATCTTGTTGAGACATTAATCCTTTGATCCTGGAAATGTTCTTCAGATGATAGAAGGCCGACTTTGTAATTGTCTTTATGTGTCTCTGAAGGTTCAGGTCCAAGTCCATCACTACACCCAGATTTTGGGCCTGATCACTAGTTTCTAGCTGTAATAACTGAAGCTGCGTGCTGACTCTTGATTGTTCGTCTAGAGGGCCAAAGATAATAACTTCAGTTTTGTTTCTGTTGAGCTGGAGAAAGTTTTGGCACATCCACACACTGATTTGTTCGAAGGAACTGTTGAGTGCATGGATGGGTTCGGAGTCACCTGGTGACATGGTAATGTAGAGCTGTGTATCATCTGTGTAGTCATGGTAGCTAATCTTATTTCTTGTTATAATCTGAACTAGTGGGAGCAAATAGATATTAAATAGGAGGGGTCCCAGGATTGAACTTTGGGGTACTCCACATGTGACTTTTTTCTGCTCCAATGAGAAGTTGCCTATTGACAGCAGACCTCTGCTGCAGGCCCTCCACCCTATGAGAGTGTGACAGCCCTTCAGGATCTTTCACCCTCAGGGCCTGCTGGTACATTAAGGCAGACTTGGGGATAGGGCCCCTTTACAAAGTTTCGCCTTGTTCCCAAAATGGTTAAGTCCACCACTGACTCCAGAACTTTGTTTTCAGTGTTCAATAACGTTTTCCAGTCGCTGGATGCCTTTTCCCTCTTCTTGTTTTTAGTGTACTCTTGTAATGCTATAGTATAGTTTTTTTTTTTTTTTTTTTTTTTAAATCAGAAAATCCACAGGATTCACCAATGTTTATCACCTAACACAGCACCTACTTTTCCTCATGATCTTTTCTCTTTGTCAGCCGTTTTCCAGTTTTCAACTTTCGAGCATCTCTAATATCTCTGTCATCATCCATAAGTCTATATCTTCCACTTGCATGCTTGATTCACTCTCCACAGCCCTGGTCAAATCTTGCCTTCAGGCTCCTCTTCCCTTCATAACTGCCATCATTCACTCTTCACTTCTGGAGTTGTTCCTACTCTTTTAAAAACTGCTATTGTCACTCTTATAGTGAAGAAACCTGGCTCAGACCCCAGCAACTGCAATAATCTTTGCCTCATCTCTAATTTAAATTTTATCTGCAAAGTACTTGAAAAGACAGTTGCCTCTCAACTTCACTTCCATTCAGCTCACAATAACCTTTATGAACAATTCCAGTGTGGTTTCTGTCCCTACCACAGTACCGAAATTGCCCTCATAAAAATCACCAACAATCTTCTGATGGCAGCCGACTCTGATCTACTTTCTATTCTCATTCTCCTGGATCTGAGTGCAACCTTGGATACAATTTCTCACTCCATCCTTCTCCACAAATCTTCATATGGCATCACACCCCTCGACTGGTTTCATTCCTACCTTTCTGGCCGCACTCAGTTTGTTCCACGCAAGTCCTTTAGTTCCATTCATGCTCTGTTGCTACCGGTGTGCTCCACTTGCTCAGCTCCTGCACGCTCAACGCAAACCTCTAAAATCTTGATTACAAAGGCTGAGTCGCGCTTTTTGAGGTTCGCATATGAAGGGGTTCACGTTAAGTGCACAGTAAAGATGTATGCGCATATATTTTTGTGAACAAAGAATATTGTATGGCGTCTGAGTTTATCTCACACATACTCGCTCGTATGTGTTCAATACATGTTCTGGGATGTGCTTGGCTCTATGTCTGTGCATGCAACTTGATAAAGTAGAATATCCTACTGTGGGACAATAAAGGATTGTCCCACAGTATCAAAATTCCATTGAAGCATTAAAGTGACTGACAGTCAAAGCATGTAGAGTCACGCAAAGATAAAAATATAAAATATATAAAAGCAGAATTAAGAACAACATACCAATCAAAAGGGATGTGCAACTGAGTGGAATAATTTAAAAGATAAACATGTAGATGTTTATTTGTGCATTAAAAAACAACAGACTATTTTCAAGTGTATGCACATGAACCAGTCAAGCACAGACTGGTCTTTTCCATCAAATCAGAGTATTTCTTGTCAATACTGCATCAATTTGATAGGCAACAACCAATCACAACAAGCAAATCAAAATACTGCACCAAGCTGCAGACATTATTAAACAAAACAGGAGGATTTAGGAAAACACAAGAAAACTTACTACAATAAATATTTGAATTATGTACCCTAATACAAATATGCTTACTTATCATTGTCCATTTTAGGTAATTAAAAAAAATTCCTTTTAAATGTACCCAGCATTACATAGTTTGTTTTAAAAACCACTAGCTGATTACTTCATTAGGATTTAACTGAAGTGCAAAAAATTGGTATCTATTGGAATTGTATTTAATTGTCTTTGCCTTTTTAAGACTCTCTATAGTTGGTTTTTAGCATTGTCAACAATGTCTTCCAACAATACACAATTACCTTGTCATATTTTCAAATTTCCTGTTAACATTTTTTTGACACAAAAACACTGTAGGCTGCTGGTGGACTGCCCTAGCGCCCCTACCACCAGACTTAGATTTTTTTTTTTTGGTTGAATCCCTGGCTCTGCAGGATTTTCTGGAAACAGCTATGTGGGTGACACCCAGCTCTGTCAGTCTTGTAAGCTAAATAACACATTCTCACCCTCTTACCTAACCTCCTCTTTCTGAAATACAATCATGGTTCACCTCTAACTTCCTTAAAATAAATAGCAACAAAGCTGAGATCCTCCTTGTAGGAACCAAATCTGGATTATCCAAATCTGACAGTTTCTCCCCTTCACTTGATGGTTCTACACTCTCCCCCTCCCCTCAGGTTAAGAGTCTGGGTGTCATCCTCGACAGCACTCTATCCTTTACCTCTCACATCAGTAATATTACTCGTTCTGCTTTTTTCCATCTATGCAATATTAAATGTCTTAATCCCTCCTTTTTCCCACACTCCACATATACTCTTTGTCATGATTTTGTTGAGGTGGAGTTGCACCCAAATACAGATGAGGCAGAGGCGTTGAGTAGATGGTGATTATTTAATGAAAAAGATTATCAAAAACAAACTTACAAAAACACTGGGAACGGAGTCAGAGAAGAACAAAACAGGAACCGACTGCAAAAGACAGCAGGGTATAACGGGAGGAACCAGCGAGGAGTAAGTGAAGGAGATGTGGTTTGTGAGAGTGAATGCTGGAACAACAGACCGGGCTGATTGGCTAACAGGTTGCAGGTGTGAGGGGAGAGAGCAGAAGGCAGACTGAGGAGAGAGAGAGAATGGCAAAAGGGGGTGAGGGAGTGAGAACAAACATGGGAACTAGGAAAATGAATCTAACAGTAACAAATAATAACTAGACACAAGGAATAAATAAACATAGTTAAACTAGAATAACTAAGAAAGGACTGAAATAAAGCAGAATAGAAACAAGGCTGGTCTAATCAAAGAATAAGAGACTAAGGCAAACACAGAACAGCAAATAATCAAAACTACAAACCCAGGTCCTGACACTCTTGTCCATAGCCTTGACATCACCTGCAGTGACTACTGCAACTCTCTTCTCTTTGGTGTTCCTCCAAAATCCCTCCATAAGGTTCAAGTGGTCCAGAATTCAGCTGCTGGCATCATTACTAAAATCCCCTCTGTTCACCACATCAGCCCAGTCTTACAGGAGCTCCATTGGCTCCCTGTCAGATTCAGAATACAATTCAAAATTGGCCAGTATTCTTTCAAGGTTTTTCATAACCTTGCTCCTCCCTGTCTTAGATCTTCCTTCTCTGTCCACCTCACTGTTCCTTCTGCTTGCCTCTGCACCATAGGGAACTTTCACCCACTCTGTTCCTAAACTCTAGAATTCTCTACCTCCAGACATTCCCTACACTAACACATTACCTCTGTTTAAATCCAATCTCAAAACCATCTGTTTGAGATTGCTGACTCACTGTGATTGCCTATTCCTTGCAATTGTTAATTTGTGCAGTTTTTAAATTTTTTTTTTTTGTGACACTGCTTCATCTGTACAGTGTCTGAGTCCTCTGAAAGATGCTTTTAAATAAATTGTATCATTATTATTATTATTATTGAAAGTCCATACGACCTTTATTTATATGGTCAGTAGAGCTGCACAATCTATTGCAGATATATTGTCATCATACTTGGTTTGTGTGACATTAATATTGTAAATGACTGTGTGGAATGCAGTATTTTTTTTCCATATTACAGGAATTCACACTTTGTATCCAAGTAATATATTTTACCTACTGGATGGAGTCTCTGTGATATCTATGGACGTACCAGACACAGATGATAGCACTGAAAATATTAAAGTTAACAAAGAGTAGAGGAAATATCCCAATGACAGATGACAAAGAAATGGGAGCGAGCAAAATTTGGGTTTTATCCTAACTAATATTGTCATCTCTGTGCTGGAACTGCTTGATTTTCTCATATCACGCAGCTCCAATGGGCACATTCAGAACACTTCTGTAAAGACAGCGCTCAGTGTTAGCTCAGAATGCCACACACTCAGTAAAAACTGGTCAGGCCACTGAAATGCCACAAACACCAGCGGTTCAGTTCAGTTTGATTCCATTTGACAGATGGCTACATAGTATTTGCATACATTATCTTTGGAGATTAGAGCCATATGTTACTGGTTTTCTAGTGTGGATTTTATCTGGTGTGATCAGGAGTCACGTTAAAGATTTAATCACACAACCTAAACTAAGATGGTTTATTTATCTGCTATACCCAGACTGGAATATACTGGGCTTAATGAGAAATGGGCAAAACGTAAAGTAAAACTATTTCCAAATAGTGTGGCATTGTTTTTAGTTCTCTTCTGCTTGAGTGAGTTTTTATTACTCAGACATCTGATTTACTTTCAGTGGAAAGCAGTGCTGTAGTTTTAAACTGTTTAAGCTCATGATAAGACATTCTGATCTCTGTGTACTGCTGTCATTTTCCACAAGCTTCAACTATAAAGCCATATTGAATCATTTCATTTCCATTAAGTCATTGTCTCTGTAATTTATGGTCCAATTTGGCTCAGATGTCCCGGTGCTGTGAAACATCCGTTTCCAGTTTGTTAACAAAAGGCCTGCTTTAATGGCTCTGAGTAGAGGAAGTGTGAGGCAGTGTTCCCTGTGTTCTGTACATAACTGCAAAAACACATCATCCTAGATTCACATGCACCTGGCCAGTTAGTTCTTGCCAAAAATTTGCTAGGTCCTCATTTGCAAAAATATAATCCCTAGTAACTGACATGCAGCTATATCCCTCACTTCATAAGAACATAGTATCATAGAATGCAGGTGGAGAATCTCAGTCATCCAGGACATCGTAATCTGGAGATTTATAAATGAAGGCAGCTGTTATCTTGAAGATGTTTCATTTCTTATCCAGTTGGCTTCTGTAGTTCTGAAACATAGGTTAGTAATTTCAGGCCTATAAGTTGGAATCAGGAGCAATCACACTGATATTGCAATTTCTATGACTTCTTCCATAAAAAGGATAACATAGATTTCCTGAAGTGGGATTTTGTGGACAGTCAGGGGGAAATTCACAAAGCAACACCATCTCCTGATTATTATTATTATTATTTTTTATTTTTTTTTATTTTTTTTTTACCACTGTTTTCTCTTTCTGTTTGCTTTATATCTGCACTGGATTCACAAAGAAGTTAGCACTAAACACATACAGGAGTAATCCTGCTAATTAAGTGCAGTAGATGGCAGTAATTTTCATCTAATTTCTTTTTTGATGGTTTAATTTTTGATTATTTTTAACATTCCCAAGTGTCCTGACATTTTCTTTTGTTTCCTTTTAATACATTTTTTGATAACTATGTTGATATAAATAATATAAAATTTGACCCATTGTTGTGATTGTTTTTATTTTTCATGACTATTTGTCCCTCAAGTCTTATGCCTTTTAAAATGAAATACAGCAATCTGTATGCATTTTTAATGCTATCAACTCTTATTCCAAACATAGTTTTGGAATACACTATTTCTTTGTCTGTATTTTGTTCTCCTTCCCTTATGTGGAGAGTCCTTCATAATGTCATTTCTTGTTTTCCACTAATTAAATTATTTTTTTCATGTACTGTAAAATTTTCATTGGAGGAAAAAAAAGGGTTTTTTTTCTGGAAAAAAAGAGATTTCTAAACCACTCAAACTGACATTTAATGCTGTGAAGGACTGGGAACCTCTTAAGGGTCTATCCCATCTGTCGCCCAAAGACTGCTGGAGATGGGCACCACCAAACATCCCAACCAGTTAAGCCCAGTAACCGTCTTGGAGACAATTTACATTGGACACTGCATTGTGATGATAGGTTGGGACATCCAGGAAAAACCCAGAATATAGCTGTTTTTTTTTTTTTTTAATTTTTTTTTTTTTTGAAGCCTAACTCTAATTTTCCCTAATACATCAACAAGCTCTCACACTACTCTACGCAGTCTGAGGTAACCATAAAACCATGAGTTGCTCAAGCCGCAACTCTCTAAACTCCACCAATGTTATGAATCCCGGTCCTTATTGCCACTGCTTCATCTTTTCTCCGTTCCTTGGCATCATGTAACTGTTCAGGTTCAAGAAGACCTGTATCCATGTCCCCAGCTTCCTCTCTTGCTGCAGGAAAAGTATATTTATTTTTGGCTTCATGTCTGACAATGTATTTGTAGATACCTAGATAACCTATAATGATGTGTGCCATAAAATAAACAGAAGAAGCTGCATGACCAAGTGATGATGCACAAGATGTGGTGAGCTTGGAGGCAGAGCCTTGGCTGCAGAGTTGTTAATCCTGTATGGTTTTAGAGCGGACCTGCACGAACCATCACTGGTTTTTCCTGCTGTGTTTTTGTTTTTGACGGTCTCAAAATGCAATATCTGTATCAGCTGGACCTGCAATGCGAGGAGATAGCATCCCTGTATGTAGAGGACAAAGCAAAACCAATATCCTGATGCCTGTATTGTCAGTTAAAACTTGATGTAATGGAGACCACTGACACCTATGGGCCATTGCAACTGTTGGTTACCATGGTGACTAAACTTAGCTACTGGACAGATGTTTTTTGACAAAGGAATTATACCAATTTCTGAGGCAACTCCTCCTGCTATTTGGTGTCAAGAGATTTGATAGGTGCTGCTCCCCTCCCAAGTGTTGTTTGATTCTACTTCATCAATATTATCTGCACAAAAGAAAAGCAATTTTGTTTAACTGAGTATTTCTTAACATAGAAAATGAAATAAAGTACCTATTTCAAAAGTGAGTTACAAAATAGCATTTGGATGAACTGCTGTAAACTGCTTCAAATAAACTATCCTGGAAAAAAAAAAATTCTATTGATCCCACTGAAATGAATCAGGGAGGTATTGAATGAATAAGATATGGACCTTTTTTTTTGAAAAATTCTATTCAAAAAGGATACATAAATGTTGGGGAAGTTTGATTATTTTGACATGACTATAGAGTGTAGGAGCAGGTTTTATATTTCTAATGTCCATAATTTGCCATACTAAAGGAATTTAAAGTTAATAATGTCCGGCATAATCTGAGTTGTTTTGTTGAGTCAAACCTGTGTTGAGGCAAATTTTGACTCCTTTAAATCTTCCCCTTCAGTTTATCTCACTGATGCCTTTTCCATGTGCAGCAGTTTTCAGATTCAGCAAAGGCCTCACTCCTAAGAGTCAGCTGAAAAAAAAACAACAAAAAAACGTGAGGAAGTGCTTGGTTTTCCAAGTCAGATTAACTTTTTTCTCTTTTAACATGTTGCTGATCTAAACAGGAAATTCATCAAGATAAATCCCAAGGAATGAAATGAGAGCATGTAAAGAGGTGGAGGTGGCAGCTGGAAAGGGACCAAGCAGGATCTGTTTCACTAAGCTCAGTGAGATCAAACCCAGTAAAGGCAAATATAGTAATTATTGTGTACCATAATGTTAGTTTTTGTAAAGTTTTACATTGCACCAGACTAGAATGATTAATGTGGTTATCTTTAAGGAAAAATAACAGAGGACATCTGCCCTTCCCTGGAAAACATGGCAATTGTAGAAACCTCCTCTCTCATTATTACATGACAGGGTTTCATGTTTTTTGGCTCAGTATGAAAAATGTCTGTGCTGATCGTGACAGATGTTTTCAGTCCACACTGTCTCTTTAAAAATCTTTTTTAAAAGTCTGAAAGCAAAGTTTTCTTGCCTGACTTTTGGAAGTTATATGCTTAAACCTACATAAGTTTCATCTCTAGAGTCCATGGTCTAACCTGTATTTTTGTCTGCTGCTATCTTGGAAATGACAGACAAAAACGCAACAAAACATTTGTGTTTTACTGTCCTGCTGTCATCCAATTACATAAACTCTATTAATAAAGGAGCAAAAAAGCTATGCAGTATGTGTCACAGATTTTAATATAACCTTTAAATTTTTGTCTTCCATCTTAAATAATAGTTTTAAACTGATCTGTGTTTCGGAGGTGTGTACTGCTGACCTCCTGGCCATTCACCCTTGTGAAACAGATCTTGGTCTCAATGGGTTTTTTTTACCTGGTTAAATAAATATAAAATAAATTTTAAAAAATCATGGCAACAATTAACCTCTTATGGACGAATGATGCTCATCAGCTTTATAACTGTTTCCTTGCGACTACAACCAAGGTGGTGAATGAATACAACAAATGTTCCAAGGAGCGTTGGACTAAGTAGCTTGTATGAGGAGCTCAGCAGATGTTCAGTTCCACCAGGTGTTTGCTGATTGGTGCTGCTGCTAGTCTGAAGGAGCGGAGTGGGGGAGGCATTGGGGAGGGGTGCTCTGTGAGAAGGAAGCTTGGCTGGGGACTGCAGCTCTGAGGAGGAGCTTTGGGTAAATAGGCAGTGCTTTGTGAAAGCAAATGTTTAGGCAACCCTGAAGGCTGTATTCAGTGACAGCAGTGACGGTCTCTGTAGAAATCAAGATTGGCTGTAATTTATCTCCACATCTCTGTGGCACATGTACAGTGAATTCTGTAGACTGCTGAATTTACTTGAAACCATAATTTGTAGTGTGTGCAATACTGTGGACATGCAAAATGGACACCAACACAAAACCAAATCCAATGTTTTTAAGTTGTGCAATCACTGTACTTCAAGTCTGCGCTCACTGACAAAGTAGATCAAAAGGGTTTGGGGGGAAAAAAAATGTCCATTTTTGCTTCTGACTGCATGTGTATTCATGTTGTGTGTAGAAGCATTTTTGCTGTTGCAGTTTTACTGTAGACACATTCCCCCATATAGAAGCACTTTGATACCATGTCGTCATGGTGTTTAACGTTAACAAGGTAATTTGTTGTAAAAAGTTTTTTGCCATCTGGAGAAGATTTACTGACGGCACACAGAGAGCTGGGGTTGCAGACATGGAGTGGGGGATGGTTGGTGGTTGCATCTTATGTAACACAGGAAGTGCAGTCTCTAGACAGATGCAACAAATAGTCTGCTTACATGTCATCATAATGCAGAGGTTCTTTATGAAACATGATGCAAGTCCAAAGTTGTTGGAGTGTGTGTAAAATCAATTGTGTATTAATAAAAGATAAAGACATGTTTCTCAGATGTTTCCATCTTCCCTTTAGCGCATTAACTCTTTTTCAGAAAAGCCAAAAACCATATCAACCAAGCGCAAAAAAAACGTTTTTGCAAAATTGGGGAAGTTATTTTGAATTGAGCCGTTTCCATCAACCTTTTCTAATGTGATACTTCAAAATTCGAATAAAAACTTCTATGGAAACACAGCTATTGACTTGACTGGCTCAGTACAAGCGACCATCTGCCACAACTGCCTGGGGGTTTTAGAAGACAAAGCAGATACGCAAAAAAGAAACAGAAGAACTGATGTTTCTATCTTCTATGTTAATAAAATGTAAAAAGTTAATAGTGGGAGAGGGAGAATGAATAGTTGATGACAGCATTATCTCAGCTGAAGCCCTCCTCCAGGAAGGCATCACAGACAAACAGAACGCCAGACCAGGTGTACCTTCTATGGAGAGGAAAAAACTGAGAGAAAACACAAAGTTAACAGTTGAAATAACAGCAAATAATGCAAATTGGAGAGTAGTAGAAGAAGAAAGAGAGGAATCGTGGTCAGTTTGTACCCCAGCAGCTTGAGCCAATGGCATCATTCCTATAGAGATAGTTCAGGATAACCTAACCCCTTAGAATGAGGCATGAGAGAGGCAGAGCCAGGGCGAACCATCTTCCTAAAAAGAATCATTGCGTTTTAAAACCAACTCTGTATATGTGGGAATCAGAGTTTGTTTTAGCTGAATATCTAAAGTCCAGCAAAGCCATTCAAACAATCTGAAAAAGAGAGCTCCATTAGGTAAAATCTCAGGTTTGTGTGAGGTGTAATCTGTTCATCACATGTTTTCTTATTATTTGAGGGCCCATGGTAAAAGTACTTTTTCTGACATATTGTTCTTAATGTTCTCCCACAGAACCTTGACATTCATGTGGAGGATGTGCGCATACGAGCCATCCTGTCATCCTACCGTAAGCGGATCCCTGTGACTGAGGGCTACGTAGAGGTGAAAGATGGCGGCAAATGGAAGCAAATCTGTAACACAGAGTGGAACCAGTTTAACAGCAGAGTCATCTGTGGCATGTTTGGCTTCCCAGGGGAGAAGACGTTTAATGCCAGAGTTTATAAGTAAGCATGTTTGTTCTTCTGGAGGGGCAGTGAAATACAGTGAAAGCCCAGAAATTCAAAATGTTAATTAGCATACTGTGTTTGAGACCATAATGTTCAACTTTTCGATGATGTGACTCAAGTGAGAATCTTCTTCATGGAATGTTCTGATATATTTTGAACTGTTGCCTGTTAATCATTGCAGCACCACCTTAAAGACATGCAAAAACAGCAGATTGCACAGTATCTTGATGTCTTTACATGTTTTTTTTTTTTTTTTTTTTTTTTACAAACATAAGCATCCAGTGAGTAGAGATTGTTCGACTCGTTCAGTTTTGAACGAACCCAGTAGGTTTAAAATGATCTCCAGTAGGCGTGGAACAGTTATCCATATCAAGGCATAGCAAAGTTTTAAAAAGTTATGCTTTCAAAACAGCAAACATTTTTCATCAGATCATTCCTAACGGTGAATGATAAATATGTGATGTTAGACAGGTATTAAATACAAATGCTCCACAGGGAGGGACAAATGGGGACTTTCCAGGAGTTCCGCACTTGTGTTTTTGTAAAGTACAAAATGCTCCCACCAGAATGCTCCCACTTTGTGAAAAACAACAAATTTCTCTGTTATTGTAGAATATGTATTTAATTATAGTCTATGGCAAAGTTTTACAAATCAAGAAACCCCCAGGAGGGCTGCTCAGTGGAGCAGTTGGTAGCACTGTTGCCTTGTAGCAAGAAGATCTTTTGTTGGAATCTTTCTTCTTGGAACTTGCATTTTCTTCCCTGTGCATGTGTGGGTTCCTCCCATAGTCCAAAAACACAACTATTAGGTTAATTGATTACTCTAATTTGCCCTTGGGTGTAAGTTTGAGTGCGTGTGTGTGCATGGTTATTCGTCCTGTGTATCTCTGTATTGTCCTGTGATGGACTGGCGATACGTCCAGGCTGTCCTCTGCCTCTCGCCCAATGACCACTGGGTATAGGCACCATCTCCTCCTGCTTTTTAAACTGAAGCTCATGTTCACCTACAATGTGAGCTCTGCTGAGGGATCCTGAGTGGCCTATGTAAAATCTTCTGCGCAATCTTAATTTTTATTCCACATCACACAAAATACTAACTGATTTTGCTGATGAGTGGAAGGTTGGAGATTGGCCTGTAGTTCTGCAATAGTCATTAGTCTAGATTGCTCTTTTTTATCAGTGGTTTGATAACTGCTGTTTTTAAAGCCTGGGGGGAAACACCAGATGAGAGGGAAGAGTTTATTATTTGAATCAGATCAGATGCAATGACAGGCAGAACTTTCTTAAGGAAGGTTGTAAGTAGGTTATCAAGATAGCAGGAGGATGAGCTTAACTGATTTATAATTTCCTCTAAGCTTTTATAGTTGAGTAGTTGAAATTTAGTGATTTTAAAATTTTTCTTCTGCATTTGTTATGTTTGGGCATAGCGATGATACTGGCTTTGGTGTTGATGGTGGAAGAGTAAACTTGATTAAAAGTTTTAGCTGTGTTGTCATTAAAAAAGTTTTGTAATAACATCTCTTTGGCTAAGTGAGTCAACGGAAATTGTAATTTCAAAGATAACAGTAAAATGGTCAGATAGCAAGACATCAATAACAGAGAGCTCGGAAATATTTCCACCCTTACTGATGATCAGCTTCAGACTGTGTTGCTTAACATGTTGAATCAAACCAAAGTTTAAAAGTACATCACACAGCTTTTATGCCCCTTTGTTGGTGATTATCAACATTGATGTCGAAGTCTCCCATGATTATTAAAAAGTTGTAGTCAACACATATACATATATACACACACACACACACACACACACACACACACACACATATATATATATATATATATATATATATATATATATATATATATATATATATATATATATATATATATATAAAAAAATTCCCTTCTCACCCTCCACGGGTGGTCTTTCTCAACCTCTGAGCTCGGGTCCTCTACCAGAGGCCTGGGAGCTTGAGGGTTCTGCGTAGTATCTTGGCTGTGCCGAGAACTGCGCATTTCTGGACTGAGACGTCTGACGTTGTTCCTGGGATCTGTTTTAGCCACTGCTCCAGTTTGGGGGTGACTGCCCCGAGGGCCCCGATGACCACAGGCACCACTGTGGTCTTCACCTTCCAGGCCTTCTCCAGTTCCTCTCTGAGGCCCTGGTATTTCTCCAGTTTCTCGTGTTCCTTTTTCCTGATGTTGCAATCGCTTGGTATTGCTACATCCACCACAACGGCTTTCCTCTGTTGTTTATCCACCACCACGATGTCCGGTTGGTTCGCCATTACCATTTTGTCTGTCTGGATCTGGAAGTCCCACAGGATCTTAGCTCGGTCATTCTCCACCACCTTTGGGGGTGTGCCCCACTTTGATCTCGGGGCTTCCAGTCCATATCCTGCACAGATGTTTCTGTACACTATGCCCGCCACTTGGTTATGACGTTCCATGTACGCTTTCCCTGCCAGCATCTTGCACCCTGCTGTTATGTGTTGGACTGTCTCAGGGGCCTCCTTGCACAATCTACACCTTGGATCTTGTCTGGTGTGGTAGATCTGAGCCTCTATTGCTCTGGTGTTTAGGGCCTGTTCCTGTGCAGCCAGGATGAGTGCCTCTGTGCTGTCCTTGAGTCCAGCTTTTTCCAGCCATTGGTAGGATTTCCTGATATCAGCCACTTCAGTTATTTGTCGGTGGTACATCCCATGTAGGGGCTTATCCTCCCATGATGGTTCCTCCAGCACCTCATCCTCTGGTCCCCATTGTTTGAGACATTCGCTGAGCACATCGTCGGTTGAGGCTTTGACCTTGATGTATTTATGGATCTTGGATGTTTCATCCTGGACAGTGGCTCTCACACTCACTAGTCCTCTGCCTCCGTCCTTACGGCTCGCGTATAGTCTCAGGATGCTGGATTTAGGGTGGAACCCTCCATGCATGGTTAGTAGTTTCCGAGTTTTAACATCCATGGTCTTTATCTCTTCCTTTGGCCAGCTTATTATTCCTGCAGGGTATCTGATTACTGGCAAGGCATAGCTGTTTATCGCACGGATCTTGTTCTTGCCATTGAGCTGGCTTCTCAGGACTTGCCTTACTCGTTGGAGGTATTTGGCCGTGGCTCCTTTCCTTGTGACCTCATCGAGGCTGCCATTTGCTTGTGGTATTCCCAGGTACTTGTAACTATCCTCAATGTCTGCTATTGTTCCCTCTGGGAGTGAGACCCCTTCTGTATGGATGACATATATATATATATATATATATATATATATATATATATATATATATATATATATATATATATATATATATATATAGTGGGTAAAATAAGTATTGAACACATCACAATTTTTCACAGTAAACATATTTCTGAAGGTGCTATTGACATGAAATTTTCACCAGGTGTTGCTAACAGCCCAAGTTATCAATACATCGAAAGAAACCAAAACAAATAAGTTCAGAAATTAAGCTATGTGTAGTAAAGTAAATAACACAGAGAAAAAGTATTGGACATTCATTACTGATATTAATTTAATACTTTATACAGTAGCCTTTGTTGGTAATGGCAGCTTCAAGTCGCCTCCTGTATGGAGATACTAGTCGCATGCGTGACTCAGGTGTGATTTTGGCCCATTCTTCCATTCAGTCTTTAAATATTGAAGGTTCCGTGGGCCTCTTCTATGAACTCTGATTTTCGTTCATTCTGGTAGATGGCAGCAGATTTTTCTCAAGAATGTCTCTGTACATTTTTTCCATTCATCATCCTTTCAGTTATATGAAGTTTGCCAGTACCATATGGAGAAAAACAGCCCCACATTATGATGTTCCCACCTCCAAACTTCCCTGTCGGTATGGTCTTTTTGGGGTGATGTGCAGTGTATTTTGTTCTCCAAACATGGTGTGTGTTATGGCATCCAAAGAGTTAAATTTCGCTCTCATCTGACCAGACTATATTCTCCCAGTAAACTTTAAATGAGCTTCAACATGCTTTTTCTTCCGAAATGGAGTCTTGCATGGTGAGCGTGCATACAGGCCATGGCCATTGAGAGCATTGCTTATTGTTTTCTTTGAAACAGTTGGACGTGGTAATTCCAGGTCTGTCTGAAGCTCTCCACAAGTGATGTTTGGCTCTTGGACAACTCTTCTGATAATTCTTTTCACTCTTCTGTCAGAAATCGTGCAAGGAGCACCTGGTCGTGGCCAGTTTGTGGTCGAATGATGTTCTTTCCACTTCCAGATTATGGCCCCAACAGTGCTCACTGGAACATTCAGAGGTTTAGAAATCCTTCTGTAACCAACAC
Organism: Anableps anableps; assembly: GCA_014839685.1. Classification (NCBI taxonomy): domain Eukaryota; kingdom Metazoa; phylum Chordata; class Actinopteri; order Cyprinodontiformes; family Anablepidae; genus Anableps; species Anableps anableps. The sequence continues at coordinate 240,211 of CM026066.1, read as the reverse complement.
CATCACAATGTCTTGCAATAATGAGGTTGTGAAGGTCTTGAGAGAGCTCTTTGCTTTTACCCATCATGAGATGTTCCTTGTGTGACACCTTGGTAATGACACACCTTTTTATAGGCCATCAGTTTGGCTGAACCACCTGATATTTATTTGCACTGACAAGGGGCAGGATGGCGTTCTGATCACTGATAGATGTCAGCTGGTGTCTTGGCTTTTCTTGCCTTTTCCCACCTCCCTTTCTGCGTGTGGTCAGTATTTTTTCCCTGTGTCATTTCACATTATTACACATAACTTAATTTACACACTTTCTGTTCTCATTTAGGAAATTGGAATTAGGAGGCATTGATTTGATTGGTACAGGTGCTTTATTGTTTTCCTCCAACCATTTTTGTTAAAAACATAAAATCAATATTATGCTCAGTGATGAAGTCATTATCTAAGAGTGCTATTGCTGATAAGGATCTGATATTTAGCCTGTTTAAGTAACACAGTGGAACATAACTTTTCAATTTGAGGTTGCTTTGGACAGGACATAAATCTGAGGTTTGATTTTAGACTACTGCAATTTATTTTTTTACTAGCGGTATTTATCATACTTATTAGATACTTTATTTCTCAAACTTTTTAGTTTAGAGCTGCCTTTGATTAGTAGTCTGGACCATAAATCTACAAACAAATCCGGATAAGATAAGCTTGGTTTTCCAAAGAGTGGAAGTTTGAGTGTAAATCAGTTAGATGAAGTAAGTGAATCATTGATCAATATTTTTTCCAATGATTTTCTTGTGTATTTGCTAGATAATTTTAATGATTTTTCTTGATGATTTTGATGTTTTGATGATTTTTCTGGATACTTGATTGATGTTTTTATGATGTAAAGCACTTTGAACTGTCTTGCTGCTGAAATGTGCTATACAAATAAACTTGACTTGACTTATTAGCACAGGGATCCTATTGTATTTTACTGTTGGGGGTCCAGACACATTCTGTAGAAAGACAGGTGTAGAACTAATGTCTGGTCCTTTGCCATGTCAGACTTAAGATATGCAGGTAGGAGGTGGTGAGGATGTTGTATATTCCGCTATTTGAGTACTCAGTCATGAAGTCCCAAACTTTGTGTTCCATCATTTTTTTCAGTGAAGTTAAGAAACTGTAGGCCAGGAGATGGTGGGTCAGATAAAGTAGAAATGGAAGAGATGTGAGAGATGTTGGGGTGGGGGGCATCAGTGGTTGGTGTCCTGGGAGACGGCTGCTTATCCGTTTGTGCTGCAACAGTGTACTCCTGATGTACAGTGGGTTCCATCTTTGAGACGCTGTGATGATGTAGGGCTCTTTGTTTGGCCTTGACGCTGCTGTGTGATGAAATGTGGATTTAGAGTATTTTTCTGTCAGGTGTCCAAAGATTTGGGCTTTTAAATGCTGTGGTCTTAAACATTTGATCAGCTGACGAACAGCCTATTTCAGTTTAATGGTTGTTTGCAATAAAATGATTTTTTTTTTTTTTTTTTGGTCTCTCTCCCGTTTCTTCTTTTTGCATTTTGAAGTTCTACTTAGAACCTTCTTAAGATCCAACAATGCAAAATCTTAAGCCTTGCCTTTTTTCAACTGGTCTTAAAATATTGATCAGGAGTGTATATATCCAGAGTAGCACAGTTGTGTATGACATCAGAGGTCCTCAAACACTGTAACCTGTACCTGACTCCTAGCTGTCTGACATCAGTGCATTTAACTCAGTTAATGTAATACATGAGAAACCACTGATGGACAATAAATCTTGCTTTTGTAAGGAAGATCTCAGCCCTACTAGGCACAAATTAAACATGGCCCACTATTAAAACTTCTAGGACTCCAGAAAACCTTAAATTTTCTGTCTACTCAAGCTGGAAGTCTCCTGCTTTAGGTAACCACAGCGGAGAACAGATGCTCCCCAACTTTCCGCCTACGTGTCAGGCTGCTCATGCATCAGCCATGTGAAACATACAGTGTGCTTCTACAGTCTGCCATTATGAGAACACAGCCAGGACCTGCAGTTTCATAATCCTGACTTTCATAAGTCTTTTCTGTGTGGCATTCATTCAGTAGATTTTATGGTTTTAGAAACTGGACGACTTTCACTTCCAGTTTATTTAAAGATATTATTCTATTATTCATATTTAAAACAGTTTAAATACTAAATCAAATGGTAAAAGCTGCATTGTTTCCCAAGTTAATAAAACTGAAAAATACATGCTTTTAATTAAATAATACGTTTAAAAAAAACATTTTTGGGGGAGTGGGGTTTGTGTAGCATCCTCTAATCTCTTACAAAATTTTAAAAGAATTTATCAGCACCAACTTACACAACATTTTAAGAAAGATATCTAAACGAAAATTGAGAAATTATTTTCCTAATTATGACCAGCTGTAGATTCACAAACACTTAGTTTTGTGTTTTATGGATTGCTTTGAGACTGGTTAAGTGTCAAAGCAGCGTGAGATTGCTGCTGAGGTTGGACAAGTAGTTATGTGTGTTTTGGGAATTGAAACATGTATGGGTTTTTTTTGTTTTGTTTTGTTTTTTTTGTTTGTTTTTTTTTTTTTTACTACATGCTTTAGGACTATGAAAGAAAGTTAGCTATTGTGCTCATTTCAGCATCCAAAGATCAGACCACGGAATTCTCAGAGAAATTGCTAAACACCCAGGAGCTCCATCTTTGACTTAAGCAGCTTTATTTAGCATGTTTGGTGTTAACGCTCCAGACAGGGCAATTAGAAAGAACAATAAAGAAGTGTAGCTAGTTTGGAAGGCCTCTTCTGTCTCTGAATAATATGGCAGCACAAGTTAGATTTGCAAAGCTGCATGAACCACAAGACCAGTGGAATAGTCTTTTGGACAGATAAAACCAAAGGATTGTGCTGTATTTACCTTTGTCCATCTCCCTGTCAACCCACCATCCATGCTGAGGCACAGCATTCACACAGCATGATGCTGCTTCCACCATGTTTCACTGTGGGGATGGTGTGTTCAGGGTGATATGCATTGTTAGTCTTTTTATAGGCAAAATATGTCAATTTTGATTTCAGCTGACCAGAGCATCTTCTTTCACACATCATACATGATCTGATTTAGGTTCACACCATTTAACTTTAACTTGTTTTCTCCTCCATCTGTCCAGGATGTTCGCTCGCAGAAGGAAGCCAACATACTGGGACTTCTCTGTCAACTGCACTGGCACTGAACCCCACTTGTCCAGCTGTAAACTGGGTCAAGAATTACCAATGAAGTCCAATGAGACGTGCACTGGAGCGATGCCTGTTGTGGTGAGCTGTGTGCCTGGTAGAGCCTTCGCCCCTACACCTGTGACAGGATATAGGAAGGCCTTCAGACAAGAGGTAATCACTACTATACCTCCTCAGCTCTTTCGGAATCAATGGATTGTATGGATTGTGGGAGTTACGGTTAAATGGGTGTCAAAGTAATTTCTTTTTTAAACTTGAGCTGTGGTTGCTAATAAAAATGTCTCACATCTTCCAGAGACTAAATTAGAAGTCTGTACAAACAAAAACCAGAAGAAATGACAGCGTCAGCTTTTGTAGGTTCCTCTCACATGTCCTGATGAGTACAGTATATGAATATCACAGATCTGCACAGTGAAAAGGACAATTTACTTTTCTTTTTTTTTTCAAAGTGGGGTTCTTTGGAGAGCTTATGAGCAGATAGCCTCTCACCTAAATCACTGTCTTGCTTTAGGGACTAGCATTTCAAGTAGTTATGTCCAATAATAATTGAAATGTAAAAATTAAAAAATATTGGCAACAAAAAAGATTCAATAACGATCTGCAATTTTTCTTCAACGTGTCATAAAAGGATCAACCTACTGTAGGATGTGTAAAATATATAGCAAAAGTTGTTTTTTTCCCCTTCCTTTCAAAGTATATGGAAATCTGGACCTTCAAAATAAGAGCAGAAAAATGGTTGACGTCATCAAACAAGTTTGATGATTATTAGGGGTATGTGCTAACAAAATCTCACTCCACAAGATCTTATGATATTAATTTCATCAAAGTGAAAGCTGTCTTATGAAGCACTTATCAGTTGCTGTCAGTTTGTGACTTTGTCTGCTCAAATAGGTCTAGGCTGTTATAACGAACCTCAAATATGAAGGTGTGTTCTTCAAACCTGACGTTGTGTGTACGTCATTTTCAGACTCGAGTTGTGTAGTAAGAAAGGAAGTAGTTCTCCTTTGTTGTGTTGACAGAGTTGGCTAATAAAGATGTTATCATGCTAATCTGCGTCATATGGTTACAAAAGCACTGAAGACGCCTCCTCCGCATTTAAATCACTTGTATGGCAGCATTTTTGGTGTTTGGTAGAAAAAAGAAATGGTGACAGAGAGACAGAGATGTGTAAGCCAGTGGTGTTCAAAGTCAGTCCTCAAGGGCTGGTATCCTGCATGTTTAAGTTCTCTCCCTGGTGGAAGTAACCATAGTCATAAAAACATTGATCCTTCATTGAGCGGGTTGGCATGTTGCTGCGATACGTCACAGCTTCTGCCATACTAAATGTGGCAGATCTGCTAGTAAACTATTACAAGTAATGGACCGAACTTCATAAAGCACCATTCTACAAGGTATTTTAAGTTAAAGCCTGACATTAACCCGTTCTCACACACACACACAAATATATTTGGGAATCAAAGAAGCACCAAAGACAACATTTCTAACTTTTGATGTAGTTATTAAAACTGTTTTGGAGGCTTTCTGAACAAAGAGCACAATGTTTAGATTTGATACAACTGATTCTGAAAAATTGTTTTTATATTAACATTGACAAACATATATATGTGTCTACATACACATCTATACGGGGGGTATGATTCTATAATTCAAGGTGCATTTGGCATTTTTCAAAATATGAAGAAAAAAACTTAATTTCCTATAAATTCTTGCAGGTATTCTATTGAAAAGACATTAAACTTTGATAAATCAGTAATTGTCAAACATTAGCTGCATATTTTTCTTACTTTTTTCCCAGGTGAGACATATTTGTTATAGTATATGTCAACTCTGCTATGGACAACATAGACTATGTGTGGAAAAAAGATAAATTATAATAGACTAAATTATTTTTTATTTCATTATATAAACTGTCTTAATACCCTAATACTTCAGATTGACATATTTCACTTAAAAATAAATAAAAAGTGAAAGAAATAATGTAACTATTAACAGAATTGTTTGCATAGGAGCAAATGTGCCGTTAGTTGTAATATAGCCAAAATCAATCAACAACATGTATGTTCCTTAATATAACAATTTCTTTTTTGTCTTACAAAAACATTTCATAAACAGAGCTGAACCCTGCAGTAACAAAATTGACGGGACCAGAACAAAGTTAGTATGACTGAAAAGTATCTTTAAATGACCCTGATAGAGTATAATACCTCTCAGTAAAACATACATCCTCACAGCTATTGGTCCCCTTAGCCTTATGTTGCAGTTTCAGTATATCCCACAGTATCTACCAGTCTTCTTCTAGGCCTCTAGGTGTCTGGATTGACTTTGTGAAATCAGGAGTTTGTGAGGTCTTCTTCTTTGTGCTCTACGCTTGTAGCTCTGCTTGCGTCCTGTGTTCTTCTTCAGTGTCTTGCCTTCTCCTCCTCTCTCTTGCTGTTAGGTCCGTCACCAGTCTGACTCTTCCTGACTCCTTGTGTCTCAATCTTTCCCTGTCCTTTACTAAATTCTTCCCTCTATGTGGAGAGGCATCTGGTCTACCTCAATGTCTTTGTTTCTCAGCAGCTGAGAGTGGCCTATCTGAAGTAAAAATGTAGGGTGTATTGAACACTACTGTAATTTAATCAGCAAATAATTTAAAATATATTTATATATTTATTCTTTATCAGTAAGAGGAAGTTTGCAGTTTATATAGCTGTGGGAGGTAATTTCACACATTTTAAAGGGAAAGAACCATATGGTAACAGAATTGACAAAGGTCCTTGGATATATATTTTTAAGAAAGTATATTTCAAATGTACTTATTGCAATATTGTTATGAAACTGACTGTTTTGGCAGGTTAGAAAAAATAGTAATGATGACTTACCAAAAGAAAAATAATAAAAAAATAATCCATGTTGGGGGGGAAACAGTAATCAATTCAGAAAATAAGAGGCTTTTTTTTTTTTTTTTTTTTTTTTTTTTTTTTTGTCAACACCCCACAATCAGATGGCCTGGAACAGGCTGGCTGATGATGGGTTGTTATTCCAGCCCCCTAAAATGCACACAAACACAACATTTACATTCAAACTAAAATCACTTGGAAGTCTTAATAAAGACGAGAAAGTATTACACAGTTAAGTCTGAATTTTGTCCACATTTGCAGTTTATTTGTACATTACAATACCAACTTATTTATATTATACTCACAACACTGGGCACAGACAGGGGCTCAGCCTGTTGGACAAGATGGGAGCAGTCCAGTGACAAGGTCTCCTGTTCCTTCTGAGATGTCTTGGTAGCCACAGGCTAAAGCAAAGGATAAAAGATAGAAGCGATCTAACAGTGTAATACGAAATACATCCCTGATTCAGTCACGTTAAAAAAAATCATTTTCAGTATCGTGTGGCACTGAGTTATAGCATCTTTACAGCATAGTTATATGTCAACCTGTGAAACGGAAGACTGAAAAAAAACAGCTTCCGCTCTGATCCTGACTGTCCGACCTGTCCTGCCAAAATCCTCTGGTCTTTCTCTCTCTGTTTCGGTTTTGGAAACCTACATAGTATGAAAAATGTTTGCTAAGCAAATAACAACAATTAGAGTAATTGCTTAGTTATTTCTTGGTTGTTTAGAGGCTGGTTTCACCACAGGAATTCACAACATTGGCCACAAAGTCAGGAAATTCTGCTCAAAAATTACATTATAATGGACAAATACAATCATACACACGTATTCTTTCATTCTTACCTGTGAAAGGTAATGCCAATGGATCTAGTTTGTACTGTAAAACAGATGGAACAATTCCACGCAGCACATAAATGAGGAACCTTCTCTGATCACCCCACTGTGCCACATCCAAGATGGCGGTGACACTGACGTAGGATTCAGTGCTCAATGAGGCATCTACGTATTCATATCTATGGTAGTAACCACCTCCTCAGCAGGTCAATATTCTGCAGAGGCCTGCTAACAAGTCATCATTTGATCCAGGTGTGTAGAACCATCAAGAGAACTAAAACATGCAGGATGTTGGCCCTTGAGGACCAACTTTGGACACCCCTGTTGTCAGCACTGTGAGCATACGTTAGCCGCTAACAATGCTAAAGTTAACATCTGCTCATGGGCATTGCACCCGTGGGGGATCTGGGTGTTTTAACACCTACACCTTTCCTATTGAGATTGCTAAATACCTCCACTTTTCCTGGAGTTTTGCTTAAATACTGTGTGACATTATATTTACATCACCAACCTGAGTGTGCTATGAGTCTGATCCAAGGGCATATATCCATGTGAACAAACAATATTTTGTTGTGTGTGCGTTTAAAAGTCACACACGCTTCCTAAATACGTTCTGGCAGGCACTCCACTCTGCTGCGAATGCTTGTACACTTGGCTCTGTTGCTGTGCTTGCACGCGCTCCGCTCTGACTCTCCTGCTTCTGGTGTATGCGGTCAAATTTCCCAAAAGCTAAATGAAAAAGTGTGTGCAGAGGCAGATCCTTTTCATCCAATCAAAATATCCCTTGTAAATACTGCTTCTTACTGAGTGGATGGTCTGCCAAGGGTCATATGTTGTGTTTAAGTCTTACCTGCCTGGAGCGCCACCTCTTCCATCCCACGCTCATAATTACGATTGAAAGTGCAATCTACTCACATTTCATCCCCCATGCTTTTCACAAGCTTGCTACACCACTGCATCTGCTTCTTTAGTATCAGAGCTTCTTATCAGCTCAAAACTAAAGGGTTAGTTCACTGTTTTTAAGGAATCTGGACTGCATTTGATCCCGTTAGATTCAAAACTAAATTATTTGGACTGATCCAACTGAACTGGATTATTTTACAGAAATCATTTAAACACAGACATTTTCAAAATCATTGTTCTATTTATATTTTGGCATTAGAACAACCTTAGATTATACAAGCTTGAGAACCTCAGTATAGGGACAAGTCAAACCAGGACTGGATTGTCCTACAATAATTATCTTTGATTATTTCTGAAATCTCTATTTGTGAGATCTGTACTCTATGAAAACATATAACCTCTGATTTTCATTTTTCCCCAAAATGTTACTAAACTCTGGTATGGTCTCATGAGCCTAATAATGTGCATCCTTTTCATGAGGGGGGTGTTTCATCAGTCCCCTCATGATCAAATATCTGGAACTGCTTCACAGTCATTTGAAATTATCTCAGAAAAAAATCTCCCAATTATGGATCTGACATTCTGTAGTAATATCTCTCTTGATCTTTTTGAAAATCAGCTTTTTCAAAAAACTTCAAAGCTGTAATTTGTCAAAACTTTTATTCTAAATGAATATTGGCACTTTAGGTGATATTGGACAGTGTTTTTGCCTTTTCCTTATATTCTAGCATGAATTTAGACTCATTCCATGATTTACCTACAGATCTGCTGATCAACATGCTGACTTCTGTCAGAATAATGGGAAGTTCTGTGTAACTCATCAAGCTAAATGTTTTGATCTTGATTTAAACAGAAAACATGACTGATTTGTTTTGGGGAGAACAGTAGACAGGGTCAGCAAGGGAAGGCCTCCATGCTTGTCCAGCCTCAGGTCCCGAATCAACCCCGTCTTAGAGCTCAGAGAACACCACATGTGAGTCAGGCAGGCCTAGCATCACCCACCAGTGACCAGTGTGGTCATGTGGATGTTTATTAGTGGGAGTAAATCACTGCCTCCCTGCTGGTTTAACATCTGGTGGAAAACCTGAAACCAAAAGAGGAGAAGGGGGCCTCAGTGTTTGTTGAATGTTCAGATCTGTGTAGGTGGGATGATCTAGGACTAAAATGGTTTTACTCAAGTTGTCTTATTGATTCAGTGTTTTTCCTGGGATCACTGTTGGCTCGGCACCTCTAACCTCTGACCTCTCCACTGAGAAGAGGGAAACTTATCCCCCATCTAGGAATATCATGGGTCTTAATACATATTCCATAAACTGCTATGATACCTTTTGTTCTAAGCAAACAGTTACCATGAGTCCCATACAGTCCCAGAGAGCTAACATGAATTTATGTCTGAATGACTTCATTCGTGTTCTGTGAGGTTTGAGCTTGCATGCTCCATGTCACGTCCCACAGCTGAGCTCTGAGCTGGGAGTGGCTGTAAAACTTCCAGTGTCCTCAGCAGTCCTCACTGAAAGGAAACTTCATCCTGAATTAGGTTTCTTGTGCTACGTTCACAAAAGAAGGCAGTTTTTGTTCTTATACATTTTCCATTATGCTTGCCTTGCAGATGCTGTGTTGTGGCGCAACAAAAGAGCTTCTGCAATGGCTAAAATACTTGCTCTCATTGTAACATGCAATGCATTAATACTTAGATTTATTTACAGTGTGCAACAGTTAGCTCTGAAGCCTGATCCCAGCAGCATTTGCAAACTGTTGATAATAACCACCTGTGATGAATATGCTAGTCTTGAATGACTGAGCCCACAGTGATGAGCCAAAACATTGGGACCAGTGAATGTGCTAATTGTTATTACAAGATCTGGGGTTTGTTCCTGTATATAATATCAGTCTATGTAATACGTAATAAAACACATAAAAAGGGTCACAGCTTTGAGAGCAGCAGTAGAACAAATTACACGACGGCCTGTTTGCCATCACCCTAATCTATAGCTCCCTCCACAGATCAGATTTAAGTTAGGACTTTGACAAGGACACTCCAAAACATTAATATTACTTCCAGTCAGAAGAAACATACTGTTAAAATTACAAGACCACTTTTAAACCCAGATCTGCCAGGGACATGAATAACTGTGGACTTACTACATGTAATAGAGTGTAAGGATTCAAAGGTTCATTCATTAAATCATAGCTTTGTATGGTGTCTCACAAAGATATTTACTGTATGCTGCTTAAGCCGAGTTATGTCACTTTACAACCGCAAATTGTTTTATTTACCACTAAATCCATATATTTACATACACCGAATAAAAAGACACACATTTTTTTTCTCACTGTGTGAAGTTAAATCAGACCAGACTTTTATTGTTTTAGGTCAGTTAGAATGACCTAAATTATTTCTATTTGCTAAATAACAAAAAACTGGCGAGAACATTTTTTTAGAGATTTTTTTGATAACTTTCTTCAAATTCAAAAGTTTACATACATTTGGTCAGTATCAGGGATAATTGTCCTTCAAACTGTATGACTTGGGTCAAACCTTTTGGGTTTCCTTCCACAAACCTCTTGATAGGTTACCTGACGCATCTGAGTTAACGGGACTAAAACACCTGTGGATGTATTCTAAGGCCACACCTGGAACTCACTGCTTTCTGGTTTGACTCAAGTGGAAAGTCAGCAGAAATCAGCCAAGATACCAGGAAGAGAATCATGGAGCTGCTCCAGTCTGGCTCATCCTTGGGAGCAATTCCCAGATGCTTGAAGGAGCCGCATTCATCTGTTCAAGCAATTATACACAAGTACAGACATGATGGGAATGTCCAACCATCGTATTGCTCAGGAAGGAGATGGGTTCTGTGTTCCAGAAATGAACGGGTTCTGGTCCAAAATGTTCAGACTGACTCCAGAACAAAAGATGCTGCTGAAGCATCTTCAGAAAGTACGGGGGTGGCAGCATCACGTTGTGGGGCTCCTTTGTGGTAGGAGGAAGTGGTGTACTTCATAAAATAGATGGCATCATGAGGAAAGAAGTTATGTAGAAATATTTTTCATCTTCCAGCAGAACAGGAGCCTTAAACATACAGACAGAGCTGCAATGAAATGATTTCAATCTGGTTATATTCATGTATCAGAACGGCCTGGTCAAAGTCCAGACCTATGGTAAATAAAACTGAGAATCCATGGCAGGGCTTGAAATCTGATGTTTATGGACAATCAGCTTAATCTATTTTGCAAAGAAGAATGGACTGTATCTTAGTCTCTAGATGTGCAAAGATGGTAAAGACAAACCCCAGAATAAAATGCAGCAAAAAGGTGGTTCTACAAAGAGCAAAGAGTAAACGCAGAGATTATTGTGCGTACATTTATTCAAAGTCAGTTACAGTTATTACCACAATCTTTGTAGTATTTTTATTTGTAACAGACTGGAATTTCTATAAAGAAATGTAACATCCAGCTTTATTGGCCTTCCTGTAAACCTTCCTCTCCTGCTGCTGGGAACTTTTAACGGTCTTCTCAACTAATTGAAGAAGCATGAGTTTAAGTCTGAGTGTTAAGTATTCCTGCTGTACAGCTGGAAATAAACAGCTTTATAGAAGACTTACAGTGACATTATTATGCCTTTTATTAGTTTTAAACTGCTGTCCAAAGAAGTAACACTGCAGCTGTGCAGTAATGAAGAGGAAAGACACACATACACAAACTTAAAAATACTAAATGGTGGTGTGTTTGTTTTGTTTTAACCGAGAAATGTACTACACCAATAAAAACACACCTTGGTTATGAAATATGCATTTGGACTCCAGAACTTCACAAAATAGAAAGTTGTTAAAAGCATCCTGATGAAAACACACAGCTAATTATGCTTTGTGTGTTTCTTGGGACGATGACTTCATGAGAGGCACAGAATCACACCGATTAGCAGTTGTTGTGAACCATTATGGCAGACAAGCAGCTTCTCACATGTTTTGACAGATTCTGAAGTATTTGTGTTGAATTTGAGATGCAACACAACTGCTGTGTTTGAGCGAAGGTTTGACTCCCATGATCCCTGAGGCATGACGGATATGCTTTGGACGGAAAAGCTAAAGCAAACGGTGAAGATGACAATGATCAGCATCAGAACTTTAACTGGTCTGTCTAACTTCCTGTTCATCTTTTTCCATCTGATTGCTATCTGTGAGAATTCACCGCTCACAACATGAATAAAAGTTGTATTTTGTTTCTGTCACCTCAAATACTTCCATGATTTGCCAAGACAAGCTGTTTTCTGTGGAACAGCAGGTGATGCAGTCATTATGGGACTTTAAAATCATCTTAACAGGATGCATCAACCTGACAGTGTGGTTTCCGTAACAACTTGACTCGAAATGATCGCTGCAGATCTTTGAAAATGAAATCTGGTCATTGTGATATACCAAGCCATCTTTCCAAGCTGCTTCCATTGTTAACAAACTTTCAATTCACTGTTCCCGCGTACAGCTTCAATGTTTTGTTGCAGTCAGGATAAAAGTAAAAATCATGGATGGAAGAATTTATGAAAAACATGTAATCAAATAGAAAAATTACAAGCTTGTTTTGGAAAGACAGATTTTATCTTGATTAAAAGACAATTTTGGTGAAAGTAGAAAAACAGACCATGACATAAGTGATAAATTCTAAGTCTTACTGAATTTACAGGAAATTCTGACTAGTCGCTTTAAATTCCCAAATTTACTCCGAACCTCAGGTCTAAAAGAAATGTTGGAGGATCTTGAGAAGTTCTGGGAAGAAAAGATTCAATTAGATGCTGTAAAAAACAGCAATTAATACAGCCAAAGTTGATCCAAAACTGTGTGCGTTATTACTCACGCACACACTGTATAAAATCTTCAGTCTGTTTGTAGTTAGAAACGGTGGTTATACATATTAAACTATTGGCTGGTATATTCTGCACATATTCCACACAAATACTGCTGGCTTGTGATTTCAAACAGTGGTAAGTCCGATTTAACTCTGCAAAATGAACACATGCAGTTCATGCTAACAACTGATGGGAGATCTGCTTGGAAAATTCTATGGTCCAAACTTTGTTTTTGAAAGAGCATCAGAATAACCAAAATATGTGGTTTTCTCCTTAAAAAGTTTGGCCACTTCTGTTTTAACAGTGGCGACTTTGCACACTGTGCGCTTGTAATTTTCAGCAGCCGATGGTTCGCCTCCGTGGTGGAGCCATTGTGGGTGAGGGCAGGGTGGAGGTACTGAAAAATGGAGAGTGGGGCACCATATGTGACGACAACTGGAACCTGCTGTCTGCCACTGTGGTGTGTCGGGAGCTGGGCTTTGGTTCAGCAAAAGAAGTGCTGTCTGGAGGACAACTTGGACAAGGTATGCATTATACATTCAGTCTATGGTGTATCTTTATACTTTCATTGATTTGTTTTGTCATATGGCTCTTTTATCACCCCTGCTGTTTGATGCACATTCGGAATGACCAGTGATTATGGCCTAAAGAAACATGTGGCCAACATGTACAGAGGGGGAAAGCAGCCAAATAGCCATGCTAATTAGGAAGTAGACCTGTAACTAACCCATAACAGTTAGCTCAGAATGACAGTTTTTACTGCTGGAACAACTCTCTATCATTTCTGTCATCCCATCACTTTCCTTGTCGAGTAAAACCACATCTTACAAAAGTTTCAGAAAGTGATTCTGTCCTTTTACTGTTACACCATATGCAGATTTTCATAGGGTTGTGAACTCTCAGATCTTATGTGACCTAAATTTCATAGCAGTTTCCTGGTTCTTATTGCAATGAATGTTATACCTTATTATTGCTGTTCTGCTCTTTATTAACAAACGTGGTATTTAGTAAAGCTGGTTGTTTGTTTGCCAACCATAGTTTTAAAACAGCGTTAACTTAAGAAAAGTGATTGTTGTTCCCTTGGGTTCACCCCTTGACTGTATCTTTCCACTAAATAAAGCAGAAAGCAAATGTTTTTCTAGCAGTGACCTAGTAACTTGCAGACAGATAAAGCTCCCTGTTGTTTTAGGTTTAGGCTGGCTGTTGCAGGCTAAATATTGAACTGTTGAAACAGAAGTCATAACAAACAGACAATGTTAGAAAGACAGAGCAGGTTATGAAGCATATATATCAGTGAAACAAACACGTTTATTGTTGATAGGTTGTGTGCTGGAGTAGGTCGAGATGAACTATGAGTATATGAGTTCAGTTGAACAGATGAAAATGTCTAAAAATGTGACGTGAATTCAACTTCTAATGCTGTTTTGTCAAGTACATAAAACTATTTCATCAAAAATAAAATTATGTCTACTGACAACTGCTAACAATTGTGCTGTTTTGTAAATGGTAGAAGGACTCAGACCTGCATCATGTACATATGCACCTGAAGTTATTTAAGCCCCACCACTGCAAATTAGCTTTATTAGTTACATTCTAAATTGTTGAGATGTTTGCAGTAAACAAATTAAACAAGAACAGTTTTGACAGTTAAATAATAGTAATTTCAAAGAAACTTTGTTTAAATGACAATCCAGTCCTGGGCATGACTGGCCATCTGGCTAGTGGGTAATGCAATGCCCGGTGGGCCGATGCCCATTTATGAGCTGGCCCGGGGCTATCATAATTTAACCAAAAAAGTATATTATATATAAAAACTGCCCATTGGTTGATCTTCTCAAATCTGCTAAATCTTCTGGAATGTGCTAATCCAGCGACATCTCTTGGCCTGACCCTCCCTGGAGGGAAGTGAGTGGAAATGGATAAACCACAAAAGTGCAAGGAGGGTGCCGAAAAGCTGTGAGGAAAAATGGTTAAAAAGCCTCCAAGTGGATGCAGAAAAATGTCCCACAGTTACTGAGATGTTTTTGCCACCACAATTTTGACTGTAGCAGCAGGTTCAGGGCCTGAAAAAGAAGGAGAACTAGCTGTTCAGGATAACAGATCAGCCACGTCCGACCGGGGGGTTGAGAAGACAGACCAGAGACACAAAAAGAAACAGAAGAACTGATCCAGGGTGCACTTTCTATGTTAATGAAAAGTTAACAGCAGGAGGGGGAGAACGTTTAGTTGATGGCAGCATTATTTCAGCCGTTGACCTCCCCTCCAGGAAGGTATCAGCTGTGGAGCAGACCAAGATTCCCCAGGACTGCTGCCAGAACTTGGTGCCTGGCATTGCATCATGTTTGCAGCAAGAGGGTGCCATTCAGAACCTTGTCATGAAGACGGCACTCAGGATTAAAGTTAGGCCTGGGCAATAAATCAATAACAATATATATCATAAGAGACACGTGATCAATATCAATAGAAAATATGTCCGATAGAATGTTCAATCATTTCACTGAACTACGATCCAGAACACCGCAGCATTCTGGGGGATGTAGGCAGAGGAGGAAAGGCCTCTCACGGCCAGCTAAGTAAGCTTGGTGACATCAGCTAACTCTCTCACTCTTTGGTTACCTAGCAACAACTTGTTGACTGTCATACACAGCAGTAGTTTCAGGCTTTTCCACCGTGCCTCATAGCTGCTTAAAACTAAAAATCGGTGGAGTGAAGGGAGAAAATGAGAAAAACAGCTGGGGAGTAAACTCTGGCTAAAACAGGAACGGTCACATCACCAGTTTGGTAGCGTTTCAGATATTTAAAGCAAGAAAGTAATCAATAATTATCAACATCAACTGATATAAAACCCTTATCTCATGATATGTTTTTCAGCCATATCACCCAGCCCTAATTAAAGTGTCAAGGGGGATTGCAATACTGAATAAAGCAAAACACTTTCTGGATTATAAAGCACTTCACATTCTATACTGTTCAATAGTTAAACCTTTTTTAAATAACTGCAGTGGTTGGGGGCAATAATTAAGCAATATGGATTGTTCATGGAGCTGGATATAGAGATCGCATCAATTCATTACTTTTACAGTCAAAATTACTCAAATTTATAAGATAGAAACAGTTATAATTATTGCCTGCATGATAAATTTGCCCAACACCCTCCCCCCCCCTTGTTTATGTTTTTCGGCAGGGAGTGATAACATTTAGCGTTTACTGCCAAAAAAAAAAAGTAACAACAAAGATATCATTATTGTTATTATTGACAGGGGCCCCAAAATATTTTTTCATATATACAAAAGGTCTCCTTTTTTTGGAGGGGGAGGATTAGCCAGGGGTCCTTGGTCACAACTTCCCCCCACATACGGTGCCCTGCAAGATAATATTCAAAAATTATTCTCTGAGAAGGAAGATGGTTATCATTAAAGGGGACAGTTTTGTTTCAAACTGGGGAATTTTGTCCAGGCATGAAGCAATTCAAGAAACATTAAACCAAGAGATATATCAAGAGATATAAAACCTTAATCTTCAAAAGATAAAGGATAAACAGTGTATTTGTTTTGGTGGCCTTAGGATTACATCTCTGCTCTTTGCGGATGATGTCCTCCTTAAAAGTGCTGTTGTAGAGCTGTTGGCTTCATCAGCTCGTGATCTACAACTCTCACTGGAGCAGTTCGCAGCCGAGTGTGAAGCAGCCCGGATGAAGATTAGTGCCTCCAAATCCAAGGCACTAATCTTCTTCTTCTTCTACTTCTTTTCTGGCTCAAGACCATGGTCTTGAGCCAGAAAAGGGTAGAGTGCCTTCTCCGGGACCAGGGGGGAGGTCCTCCCTCAAATGGTGGAGTTCAAATATCTCGGGGTCTTCACCAATGAAGGAAAAATGGAACGGTAGATCGATAGACGGATTGGTGCTGCGTCGGCAGTGATGCGGGCGCTGTACCGGTCTGTCGTGGTGGAGAGAGAGCCTGGTCAAAAAGCGAAGCTCTCGATTTACCGGTCGAGCTCCATTGCTACCCTCATCTAAGGTCATGAGCTTTAGGTCGTGACCGAAAGAACAAGATCACGGAAACAAGCAGCCAAAACGAGTTTCCTCCGCGGGGTGTTTGGGCTCTCCCTTAGAGATAGGGTGAGAAGCTTGGCCATCCGAGAGGGACTCGGAGTAGAGCCGCTGCTTCTCCACGTCGAGAGGAGCCAGTTGAGGTGGCTCGGGCATCTGATTAGGATGCCTCCTGGACGCCACCCTGGTGAGGTGTTCTGGGCACGTCCCTCTGGGAGGAGAGCCAGAGGAAGACCCAGGACACGCTGGAGAGACTATGTTTCTCGGCTGGCCTGGGAACACCTTGGGATTCCCCCAGAGGACCTGGCCCAAGTGGCTGGAGAGAGGGAAGTCTGGGTCTCCCTGCCTAGGCTGCTGCCCCCGCGACCCGACCTCAGATAAGAGAAAGAAGATGGATGGATGGAGTGTGTCTAATTATTTTAAATCACGTATATGTATGTATTGACATTTGTGTATGTATATACCTGTTTGCATGTGTGTATGTATATAAATACATATGTACATGTATATGTATACATTATGTATACATATACATGTACATACAAAGGGTATAGTGTAATGTGTATGCATGTATAATATTATTATGATTAATTCATTTTATTACTTTGATACTTTCTATGGTATTATTCCTTATTATTATGTTTGTATATACATGAGTAGTTGTGCATGTACATATATGTGTACATGCAATATATGCTTGAATGTCAATACACACAGTTGTATAAAGATTTGTTCATATACGGGATATCATAAGGTTTTTGGGGGTGTGTATAGCAGTAGGAACTCAAATTTCAACTATAAAACAATATATATATTTTTTAATAATAGTACTATATCAGTGGAAATTTGTCATGATTGTAGAAGAACACAAGCGCAGAGAGCCAAAAGTGATTAATTAAGTTATTTATTTTTTTTAATCTTCCAAATATTTGACCAGCAATGTTTACTGTCTTTGTATCTATGCATCCTTCTTGGAATAGTTGTGTCGGACAAATTTTACACTTACAAAAAGCAGGTAAGTAATTACTTAGTACATAAACGTGCAAATCTGAATTATGTTTTGATCAGATATGTCAGCCTGTGTATGAATATTTGTACCACATTCCTGAAAAGTTACTGCTTTACATAGAAACTGTACCCAATGAAAACAGATTTGCTGCCATAGCTCACATTTATTGTTTTGGATCCATGTTGATGCATTCATCGTTGATTTAACCATTAAGAATACAATGTAATGATGACAAAAAATGTGAGAATTATGTGCAGTTACCTTCATACAGATGAACATGTGGTAGTAATACCGTCGATCACTGTTGTATTCAGCTGCTCATGAGGTCGGCTACAGACATTTATCTTTTACATTTTTCCAAACTGTATGGGTTTTGGAAATGGAATAAACTCTATTCGGCCCTCAAAATGCTCTGAGTAAAGTGTGTTGTAACTGCATGTTTCCCACTGACAATGTTTAACACTTTTTTTCTTTTTCTCTATGACCAGAGCACATTCATAATGATAAACTCTGAAAACTTTGTCGGAAGTGAAGTGTTCAAATTGCAACCGCCGATTGATCAGTTGCATCATGTCAGTTGGTTATTGCATGATGCTTTTATCATGTAAAGCCCTTTGAACTGCCTTGTTGCTGAAATGTGCTATACATATAAACTTGACATAAAATAAATTTAGGAAACTCTCACCCAATGACCACTGGAGATAGGCACCAGCCGCCGTTGCAACCTTGCAAGGATTGTATGATGGATAATGCATGGATGGATGGGTGCTACAATTAAAGGGACAGTATTATGTAAAACTTTTTTGAGCTTTCCATTATGTTATAATGTTATTCCCTCATCAAAAACATACCTGGAGTGTTGCCTTGATTCTTTCATGCATGTTTGGTTGCCATGGGAGATTAAAGGATTTCTCATTCAGCTGTGCAAAACGCCTGGATGGACCTAGCTCCATCTTCGAGATGCAGCTCCTCCTTGGAGCTGCAGTTTCTAAGCTTCTGAGCTTCCGCCTCACAGAGCCCCCCCTCCCCACGACTCCCATACTGAGCTCCTTTCAGACTCGCCAGCAGCAATTAGCAAACACCTGGTGGAACTGCGCATCTGCTGAGCTCATTATACAAGCTACCTCTCAATGAAACATTGGTAAAAACATTGTTAAAAGGTTAATAGAGGAGCACTGTTGTGATGACTTCCTGAAGGTGGAGTTTCAGAAAGAGCAGGAGTTTTTAAAGAGACAGAGGCCCAATTTCAAGGCAGATTTCTTTTAATTCATATTTGACATATACAGAATTGCTGTAATAACTGAAGGTAACATAGTTACTTGATTGTGCTACAAAATGATTCTATGTAGTTGGACAATACATAACCTTGCCCCTTTAATACAGTAATACTTTGGGAAACAAAATGTTGATGTCTTGTCAAAAAGGATTTAGAACCATCTAATAATAAAGTAAAACATTTTTACCCATTTGTATCTGGTGGAAACTCTTATTCTGAAAAGCAACAGCTGCTTGATCTTAAGTCTGCACATTAGAGTGAATTTCATCAAGCAGCCAATCAGTGTTGTTAGAATATTCAATAGATCTTAGAGGAGCCATGTCGAGGTTTTTCTTTGAGTACAAAAAACTAACTCACTGAGAGCTTTTCATTGAACATATACATCAAGTTTTTACGATCAAATCACAAACTTACGCGTTTTAAAAACTGATCTCCTCTAAATGCTTGTATGCTTTTCAGGGATGGGGCCTGTGCATATGAATGAAGTGAAGTGCTCAGGATTTGAGAAGTCCATAACTGAGTGTCCATTCAACAAGGAGGCTCTAGGCTGCAGCCATGAAGAAGATGCAGCCGTCAGATGTAACGTCCCAGCTATGGGCTTCGAGCAGAGGGTCAGTCCCACCTTCGTCTCAGTACAAAACTGAACGTCTAACAAGGAAACTAGATCAAATTAGGTATTTACTAGCTTGTCTTCAGCAGTTGATGTTGATGACTGTCTGCTTGCTGAACAGCATAAGATGTGTTCTGCACCATTAAGCTAAAGAACCTGTTTCCCCCCCCTTATGACAGAAAGATTCACTGATGGCTTTTTCTGACAGGAATTACGGGAATTTTGAAGTCCTTAATATTTTTGAATGATATATAAGTAGATATGTTGTATTCAAGAAAGTTTCAGAGATAAATAAGAGTGACTGAACAAGTTGATGTGTAGTAATCATGTGCAAAACTACCATATCATTGCATCTATCTGCTTCAAGAAACAACAGATTTATCTTAAGCTGTGTTTTTTCCTAATGTTTAACCCACAGTTGCGTCTGAGAGGTGGCCGTAACCCCTTCGAAGGCCGTGTGGAGGTGTTGGTGGAAAGGAATGGCTCTTTGGTGTGGGGCACAGTGTGCAGTGAGGGCTGGGGAACCATGGAGGCCATGGTGGTGTGCAGACAGTTGGGCCTGGGCTTTGCCAGCAGTGCCTTCCAGGTACTTGTGCCTTTAACAGAACTCTTCTCTTAGGAAGAGAAACTTCAACTTAACTCGCATGAATCGGATTCTCTGCACATTCTATTCCTAGAAATTCTCTGTTTCATCTTCCTCAACACTTTGATTTACATTCAGGTAAACTCAGTCACACCAGCTTAACGAATATCTGAAACAATTATTTGTCATGTGATAATAAGCTGGACTACGAACTAAATCATTGCTATTTTTACCAGCTTTATTTTGCTATCTTGAAAAGTCTCCCTCATGTACTGAAGCAAAAATCCAAGCTGAAAGTTTGTAAAAGGTTGTTTTTGGACATTGGCTGCTTGAAATATCTGAGGTAACTGAACAAGAGAGGGCAAAACATAACATGACTTACCTAAAGAACTTTGTACAATAAATAAACTGTATCTGTAAGTGATGTCTGGTGAAAGAAAACCAGAGCATGAAAGCTCTGTACTGGCAAGATCCAGTTTGGACGTGCAGTTTAACCTGTAGATGAGGAGACAGAAACATGTTTGTGAACAAACCAGTAGGCTATGCAAACAAGATGTTTTTTGTCATATCACACAGAGTTATTCTCATGAATCTTGATAAACAGTTTTTTCCGTTTTTGTAAAACATGCTGATTATTTTGCGTAGATTCAAGTTATCTGCCAAAGCGAATCATCAGGCAATAATGAACACTCTCTACATTCCCAAAATATATATATATATATATATATATATATATATATATATATATATATATATATATATATATATATATTATTTTTTCACTTGTATTTATATGCAGATCTTACCAATAACTATAAGTTGCTAGTAAAAATAAAAATGAAAAAACAGTGCACCATTATACCAACCTGCATCAGAATACAAGGTGTAGTCTGGTATGCATTTCAGCAGTCAGTGGGTGAAAGACGGGCTACAACCTGCACAGGTGGGCAGCCCGTCACAGGCGCTGATTTAAATCACTTTATTGTTGTAGAAGCCTTTGTTGGCCTAACACTGATCCGAAGTATTAAAGGTGTATATGCTGAGTCCAATGCTTCTTTTCAGTTTAAAAAAATCAAAGCCATGCAGCATTATTTAGCTTTTAAGGTCAGTAAAAAATTACACTTTATGTACTGTACCTCTTATGAAATGGGAGATGATTTCACACAGAAAAATCCTCTCAAGTCTTTTACCATCGAAACACGCAATCAAACTTGAAAATCATCATGGCAATGAAATAGTATAGCATGAGGATTTAAAAAGACTCTTTCCATTCAGAATGACAACATTTTATAGAGCATGACCATAACTTACTGTATACATGTCTCAGAAAGTAATGATTCTACACTCTGAATGCCAGCTAACAGGAAAGAATAATCTGTCTCTTCAGATTCTTACCTGAATCTGTGGAGAAAGCAAATCAAGCAACATGCTGCAGGTAACACCATAACCTGAAAGGGCAGTAATTCCACCATGTTGGGTGACATATTAATTTGGGATTTTCTCTTGACCACTGCAGGTCAGTCTGGGACATCTAACATGACCCAGGAGCTGTGAAATCTATTTCAAACATAAGCTCCTCCATCTTTATTAAATCATCATGTTAACACAGTTAGATTTCAGGGGTTTTTTATTTGAACAATAATTCTTTACTCCGTTTGTCCCGCTGCCCAGTGTTTCTCTGCATACAGTATGTAGTTGGTGTCAGTGTTCTGTTTGTTTGTGGCAAGCCTGACATGAGAAAAACTTAAAAAAAAAAAAAAAATCAGGCCCCCAGTGTGCAATGAGTGGCTCATAATATCATTTAGAGTGGGAACTGTGGTGGTTAGCACAGCCAGCAGCCTTTAAAAGTGTCTGCAGAACTGTGGAATGTAGAGATGCCTGATTATTTTTCCTGTAGTCCCATCACAGGAACACCAGGCAGAGACAACTGGCAAGTATAGAAGAATTTCAGCAACTTTTACAATATGCTGTATTTGAAGAGGTCTGTTGTGTCTGTTTTCATGATGAAACTTATTTTTTGTACATTAGAAAATAATTTCAGCTCTGAACATTTCTGTGTCCACAGGAGACGTGGTATTGGCCAGGTGAGGTCAGTGCTGACAATGTGGTGATGAGTGGCGTTCGCTGCTCTGGAACTGAGATGTCTCTGTCCCACTGTCTGCACCATGGAGCCCACCTCAGCTGCCCCCGAGGAGGGGGACGCAACTCTGCTGGAGTCTCCTGCTCTGAAAGTAAGACTCTGAGAAAGGCTGTGCCTGATAAGAACCTCACTTCTGCTTAGCCTTAAGCAAAACATTAAAAATCAGTGATAAATCACATTTTCATTTGTAGTTCTGGCAGAGTATTCACGCTCCTTGACCTTTATTACATTACAATCATACATTTTTGTGTATTTTAATGTGTATTTTATGTGACAGAACAACACAACACTAATGAGATCTGAAAAGTGTGGTGTGCATTTTTATTCATCTCCCTTTACTCTCATACTCCTAGCTAAAATCCAGCACAACCAACTGCCTTCACAAGCAACTAGTAATAATACAACTTATTCCGACTTATTCCGTAAGTACAGTTGACTTGAGAATAATTTAACCTCAGTATAAAGGCAGCTGTTCTGTTTCTGGCCTCAGAGGTTTGTTAGACGACAAGCAGCATCATGGAAACCAAGGAGCCCAGAAGAAGGGTCAGGGGGGAAGCTGTGGAAAAGTTTCAAGCAGATCTACAATATTAAACAACAGACTAACTTTACATATGTCAAAGACTACTTTGAAATCCACCATGTGAAATGTATGGCAATTCCAAACCTGCCAATGATGGAGCAGGTAATAAGGTAATAAGAGGCCCACGGTAATTCTGAAGGAGCAGCAGAGATCCACAAATCCTGTCTTACATTCCATCCAGAAAGTATTCACAGCATTTCACTTTTTTTCTTTGTTATTTTCCGGCTTTATTCCAAATTGTTTTCCTCAAAATTCTACACACAAATACCCCATTATGACAATGGTGTTTTGGAAATGTATTAAAAATAGAAAACCAACAAATCCTATTTACATGAAGTATTCACAACCTTTGCCATGAAGGTCAGCACTGAGCTGCTTCCGCTGATCCTCCTTGAGATGTTTCTCCAGCTAAAATGG
The DNA here is from genome assembly GCA_014839685.1 of Anableps anableps. NCBI lineage: Eukaryota > Metazoa > Chordata > Actinopteri > Cyprinodontiformes > Anablepidae > Anableps > Anableps anableps. The sequence continues at coordinate 216,877 of CM026066.1, read as the reverse complement.
AGTCCACCTGTGGTGAATTCAGCTGACTGGACTTGATTTGGAAAGACACACACCCGTCTATATGAGGTCCCACAGTTGACGGTGCAGGTCAGAGGTCAAACGCCAAGCATGGAATCAAAAGAATTGTCTGTGGACCTCAGAGACGGGATTGTCTTGAGGCACAATCTGGGGAAGGATCCAGAAACATTTCTGCTGCTCTGAAGGTCCCAGTGAGCTCAGTGGCCTCCATCATAGAGCTGCCGGCCGTCTAAACGGAGCGCTCGGGGGGGGGGAGGGCCTTAGTCAGGTCAGGGAGGTGACCAAGAACCTGATGGCCACTCTGTCAGAGCTCCAGCGTTGCTCTGTGGAGAGAGCAGAAGCCTCCAGGAGGACAACCATCTCTGCCACCATCTATCCACCAATCAGGCCTGGATGGTAGAGCGGCCTTAATAAAAGGCTCGTGGCAGCAGGTCTGGAGTTTGACGAAAGGCTCCTGAAGGATTCTCAGACCAGGAGAAACAAGATTCTCTGGCCTGATGAGACACAGGTTGAACTCCTTGGTGTGAATGCCAGGTGGAAACCAGGCACGGCTCATCACCAGGCCAATAGCATCCCTACTGGGAAGCACGGTGGTGGCAGCATCGTGCTATGGGGATGTTTAGCAGGAAGTGTCAGACTAGTGAGGCTAGAGGGACAGATGAATGCAGCACTGTACAGAGACGTTGCTGCTCCAGAGCATTGTTAGCAGGACAACGACCCAAAGCACATGGACAAGATCTGAAGGGCGTGGCTTCAGCACGTCTCTGTGAAAGGAGGGGCCAAGCCAGAGTCCAGACTTGAATCTGACCGAACATCCTGGAGAGATGTGAAAATGGCCGACAAACGTCTCCATCCAGCCTGATGGAGCTGGGGAAGAACTGCAGAGAAGCAGAATGGACCAAACTGCTTGAAGACAGGAGAGCTGCGCTGGAGGCATCAGACTCAGAAAGACTGTTATTCTCTCATTATCAAAAACATACCTGGAGTGTTGCTCTGATTATTTCATGCATGTTTGAGAAATCCTTTAATCTCCCCTGGCAGCCATTCTGGGTGCAGAAAGAAGTGGTGTAACTGACCACTGCCTTTTCAACAAAGCTCCTCCTTGGAGCTGCAGTTTCCAGTCAAGCTTCCTTCCTTCCTTCACAGAGCACCCCTCCCCCACGCCTCCCACACAGCTCCTTCAGACTAGCAGCAGCAGCAATTAGCAAACACCTAACAACACTGTATGTAAGATTGGTAGGTAGAAAGACATTGTTGATAGGAAGCATTCAGAAGTCCTGTTTGTAAGTTGTAGCAAGCCATGTTGGAGAAACGGCAAACATGTGGATGAAGATTCTTTGTTCAGATGAGACCAAAATATAGTTTCCTTGCGTTCTTTTGAAACGCTATGTATGGCAGAAAAATTGTTTTGCACATAATCCTGGACACACTATCCCCACATTGACACATGGTGGGGGCAGGATCATGCTGTGGGAATAATTTTTCTTCAGCAGGGACAATGAAGTTGATAGGAAGATGAATGGAACATTACAATATAATTTAGAGGCAGTTATTGGAAAAAAAACAAGCAGCACAATAACCCTATAAACATAGAACCAGAGCTACAGTTGAGTGTATTTGTGTGTTAGAATGGCCCAGTCAAAGCCCAGATCTAAATCCAGCTGAGACTCTATATCAAGACTTGAATATTGATATTCACAGATGCTCTTCATCCAATCTGAAAGAACTGAGTTTGGTTTACAAGACCCTACTTTTTGGTTGTTATGTTTAATGGATTTGGATAGTTATTACATTTCAAAGACAATTTAAAAAAAATAGCAAGAATGACTCTGGGACACACACACATTGCCAAAATCTCCATAAAATATAATATTTTGAATGTAAAAACAATGCTAGATTTTACAGATGCTCATATATGGTTCCCAGAGGTTTCTGTTTTTATTTGGGTCAGTAAAAACCTCCTTTATTCAACAGTCTCTTCTTCCATGGAGTAAAAGCTCTCCTGGCTTGGAAAAGTCGAAGAAAAATCTAGATTTCAAGCACACACTGTGCTTGTAATATGACAAAATATGAAATAGCTTAAGAGGGATAAATACTTTCCCAAGGTGCTGTAAACTGACTGTAGATTTTCTTTTTCAACTAGTCTATTTCCTTCTCCCTTATACAAAGTTGGCCAAACCTGTGTTAAACTTCTGAACTATTTCTGCCATTAAAGAATCTCTGTCAGAGAGAAATTCCTAAAAAAGGGGAAACTCCTGATTCCTTCATTGAATCACTGTTGTTTGGAACAGAAAGTACTCATTTACTTTGCATGCAGCCATTTTTCTGTGTTGCTAAACGTATTTGGTCTCTGTCTTCATCGCTGGGATTTTTTCCCCAACATCCTCCCATCTGTAGCGGCTCCTGACCTGGTGTTGAACCCTCAGGTGGTGGAGCAGACCACCTACATGGAGGATCGGCCCATGTTCATGCTGCAGTGTGCATATGAGGAGAACTGCCTGGCCTCCAACTCTGACCAGACACCAGCCAACGCATACCGCCGCCTGCTGCGCTTCTCCTCTCAGATTCACAACAACGGCCAGTCCGACTTCAAGCCTAAAGCTGCCAAGCATTTGTGGGTGTGGCATGACTGTCACAGGTCTGTGTAAAAATGTAGATATTTCTAAAAAAAAACAAAACAAAAAAAAAAAAACAACAAAAAACTAAGCATACATTAAAAATGAAAAACAGTGAACCGCCCCCCAGAGGACAACAGCAGGCGCTAGCAGCAATATTTGCAAAAGGGGCGTTGCTTGACAGTAAAGTTTACACCTAAGATGCATACCATACCAGTTTAAACTTTGGACTACTTGCAAAAAACTGTGGTCTGCAACATTAAAACATGCAAGGCTGCAACTGCATCGATCCCAACTCTTCAGTGTTTCTGTCTGTTTCTTGGTGCAGCTCCTTGCTGCTGTCATCAAGCCGCTGTTACACCAACTGATGGCGTTGCTGTGATCCACTTGTCAGGCCTTAGGTGTCTGTTTTTAGGATATTTTATGATTATTGCGGGTTTGTGTTCATATGCTTTGGTAGTGCTGTGGTCATATCAACAAAGCAACTTATATTGAAAAGTGTTTTATGAGGACGCTTTCAGGGGAAGTCTGACAATGGAATTTCGTTCTTGTAAGCGTGTAAACCACTACAATATCAATGCGCTCATAGTGAAACCCTCAGAGAAATTAACCAATTTAAGGGAAAGAAATCTGAGTAATGGACTTGACACATGAGCGAAAGTTTTCCGCCACTTAAAGTGAACCCATCACATGGGACACAAGAACGACAGCAGCGACAAAAGTTTAACACTTTCCAACTTTCTTGTGTTGCATCGCTAGCCTGAAGGCGCGTGCCTTAGCGTACATGCTCAAAATTTCACCTGTACGAATTTCGCCAGTCATTTGGCTGGAGGAGGGCAACCGATTGCCAGCTCATCGCACAAGTTCCATAGGAAATGAATGGAGAGAAAGCGATATCGCCTCCCTTGTACTGAGCTTTAAGAGCCCTTGCGCAGTCTTTTTTTTTTTTTTTTTTTTTCTTCTTTTTTTGCAAGACTAGGAAGCAACATGAGAAAACAGCACAGAACAAGAAAAAACTAATTGGCTGCTGTTTGTGATACTTAATCAAAGTTTGATTTGAAATTTTTAGCCATTCTGATTGGCTGCTGTTAGGCCTACCTAATTTAAGTTGAAAGTTGGTTGTATATTTTAGACACCTGTAAATATAATTTCTATTTACATGGCTTTTTTGTTCCCCAGGAAACCCATAAATTAGCTTGTCATTCAGTAATATGCTTTTTTTTAAAAAACGATTTTTGATGATAAATACAGAAACAACAATAATAATCATAACATATAATGTTACATGTTATAATAATTATGTTATAATAATTATTAATGTTAATAATAATAATAATAATAATAATAATAATAATAATAATAATAACATGAAATTCAGTGCAAGTATCTAGATCTTATTTGATGGGGGGGGCGGTAAGGGACCTGGATAATGGATAGGGGGCACTGCCCCAAAAAAGGTTGAGAACCACTGAACTACATAAAAGCTGCATTGCAAACTGTAGACTCATATAGTGTGGCGGTGATTTTTGAAAGTTTCTGTCCGTGTGTGTGTGTGTGTGTAGGCATTATCACAGCATGGAGGTATTCACCACGTATGACCTGCTCAGCCTAAACGGAACCAGAGTGGCAGAAGGACACAAAGCAAGTTTCTGCCTGGAGGACTCAGAATGTGATGAAGGTTGGGATCTCACGTTTTTTTTCTTTTAATATTGATGTAATAACAAAAGAAAAACATTTTCAAAATGTTGTCTCAAATAAGCTTAATTTTGATTTAGATGTTGCTTCAAATGAGAGTAAAAACCAAAAGTCTTTCGATAGCCTGTTTAGTACATTTTATTCTGCGTTTAATGTTTTTCATTTTTATTATTATTGTCATTATTTTTTCTGTCTTAGGTTTATCTGTCCTTACTACACAGCACTTTGGGTAAACATGTTTTTTTTTTGTTTTTTTTTAAAATGCCCTTTATAAATAGAAATGGAATAGAAAAATGGGTCAAAGTTGTGCTTTGACACCTCTGCCACCAGGGGTCACAACTGAGTGGCAGTTGTGGTCTGGGTCAAACTGCTGGTCCCGCCCACATTTGACTCCAGTCAGAACTACATACTTTAGCTCAGGGCCTCTCTGAATTTTACTGAAACATCCATTACAAAGTATTTAATACTGCTAATATTTTTGATACAAATGGCTGAAACTTTTGGGCAATAGTAGTATGGTCTAAATTGGAGTCATTACAACTTTGGAGATGCTGCGTGGATGCAATATTAATTATGACATATTAAGTATCCCATTCAAATCGCTCATGACCACTCAGCATGCCAATAATATATTGGCTAGTTGGATGAACTTCCCCTGCCCTTGATGCCTACAGCTTATATCAATGTTAGAGACCAAGATGCAAAAGCTCACGGATAGTGGTGTGGAAATTGAAAAGGAAGCGAGGAATATGTAGGTTAAGAGCAACTAATATAATCCTCATAATGCTGAATTGGAGGTGGTAGGATTAATATTGTAAATACATGTTTTCCCAACATCCTGCTGTTATAGTTCAGGATAACTAAAATCTAAAACTAAAACAATTGTTCTGCAAAGCAATGTCATATAATTGTTCACCTTGTTTGCTGTGATATCCAAGCACAAAAAACTTACAGAATGCATTCATTTGTTCACCTTTGTAAACAAACATCTTTTCATGCTCTCTCTCGTCCTAATTTGATAGTTTTACTGGTTATTTTATATACTCAGTTTTTATAGTTACTCTTACATTGCCTTCATAACAGGGTTACTTCAGATTTAAGGACTGTGGATTTTTAATTTTACTTGACTTTTTGCCCTATTTTTTTTCTACCTCCAAGATAAACAGAGCAAGATCCCTCTGGTCGATACCGGGGACATTAGTAGTATTATACAAAGACTTCAGTTCTTAGAACTGAGGGTTTCTCTACTGGAGGTAAACATGGAGATCAACGCAAGTTCTGGAAATGAAACAACTCTACTGATGCCTCAAAACAACAAACAGCCTCCGAGCACTTCAAGAAGCAGCTCACGCACTTTTAACTATCTTGGAGCTAAGCCGAAAAATAAATCTCATCATTTGGATCTGACGAGACGTCTAATGGGACGGACCCCCTAGATGATACAGTGTGGCCAGCATTGAGCCGAAACATTCCCTTGTCAACACCAGCACCAAAGAAAAGACAACAAGCAGCTGAAGCTGACATGATTCCACCTTCCTTGACTCTGGTATCAAGGACTAATCAGCTAGCTCAAGCCATAACACATCCCGTCATGTCTCCAGCTGGAAACCCACTAAACCCTGCTGGAATTCCACTGAAAAGGAGGTTTGCTGCTCTGCAGCAGGAGCCTGTGATGGACACCTATCCTCCAGACATCAACAAGAGGGTATGAGACAAGACCAACACAGCCACCTCCTAAAGTGACCCAGAAACCCAAATTTATGCCAAAAGTTCTTATTGTTGGGGATGCAGCAGTAAATGGAATTGATCGTTTTTGTAGCACAAAGAGAACAAAGGTAATCTGCTTCCCAAATGACACTGTGTTAGGTGTAACAGAGAAAATATTCCCATTAACCACTGATCAGCCAAGCACTGTGAGTCTAATCACTCACATTGGAGCGAATGATCTGGAACATTGATATCACTGTCCCAGCAAAGACTGTAGAAGGACAAGCCCAAACCCAGCAGGTGCACAATGTTCCAAAACAAGCCAATAAAAAGCCATCTACTCCAGCTGGAAATGGAGCTGAAAGGGAAGGGAACACGCCCACCCCCTCTCCTCAGCACCACCCTCCACCCCATCAACACTTACTGGGAGTGAAGTGGAGGACCCGTCTTCTCAGGGCCAGGACAGTACTGGAACACAGAATAGCTCAGAAAATTCATTTTCAGAACTGATATTTCTCAACTTTTGTGAGAAAATGGACCACCAGGTACTACTTGGAACTTCCCTCTTGAGCTCCCAAAAAGCATGCTTCACTTCATCAGAACTGGATTCCGGCCCATCAAAACAGTCTCTACTCTGTATTTCTGAAGTCTGAGATGGGGGTCCAGACATTAGTACACACCTGTCCTTGTCACCTGGGGTGATGTTTCTTAACTTTACTGAGAAAATGAACTGCCACGTATTGCTCGGTACTTCTCTCCTGAGTACCCCAAAAGCATGCTATACTTCAACAGAACCACCAGGACCACCCCTACTCTGCATATCTGAAGTCTGAAACGGGACCAGACATTAACGTCACACCTATGTTCTTCCAGAATCCATCTGGGCCCCCGGCAATACAATGCAGGAGAATACCTGCCCAGATCACTAAAAGAAAATAACAGAAAACAGAAAAATTAAATGCAACGGTCTAAATTCAAATCTTAGATTAATCCCCTGTCTAAAGCAACCTCAAATTGAAGAACTAACTACCACCAAGTCATTTAAACTGGCTTTGCTAAATATAAGGTCATTATCAACAAAAGTACCTCTGGTTCATGACTTCATCACTGAGCATAATATTGATGTTATGATTCTAACTGAAACATGGTTGGATGATAATAACGATAATAACGAACCACTCATATGAACCACTCATTGAATCAGCGCCTCCTAACTACTATTTCTTTTAAGTGAGAGTCGAAAACATAAGGGGGCGGAGGGGTTGCTACAATATTTCATGATTCACTAAACTGTAAAATGGTTTTCTTTGGCAAATTTGACTTTTTTGAATATTTGGGAATTGACATAAAAGGTAATAAATGAATGTTGACGCTAACTCTATACAAAACCCCAAGATATGTGGAAAATTTTTTCATGGACTTTAATGAGATTTTATCTGTTATATGCATTGATTATGACTGTTTAATAATTGTAGGCGATTTCAACATTCATATTGATAAGCCCGAAGACAGAGGCACAAAAGAGCTGTGTGATAAACTTGATGGCTTTGATTTGACTCAACACATCAAACAAGCAACATACAATTGAGGACACAATCTGGATTTGATCATCAACAAGAGTGTAAATATTTCCAAGGTCTCTATAATTGATGTTGCTCTGTTGGATCATTTCTCTCTTATCTATGAAAGTACAATCTAAAACTGATATGAAAACAAAATGTTCTTTTACAGACAATACAGCTGAAGCTTTTAATCAAATCTACTCCTCGACCTCAATTCTATGTGTGACCCAGTAGATGAGTTGGTGAATAATTTCCATTCTAAGATTTCAGACATCACTGATTCCATTGCTCCTGTTAAAGTGAAGGTCGTGTCTGGTAGGAAGAAATCTCCGTGGATAAATGCTCCACTTGTAAGAAATGAAAGAAGCCTTTGTCGAAGGGCTGAACGTAAATGGCGTAAAACTTGACTTCACGTTTACTATGAAATCTACAAAGAAAGGCTGCAAAGCTATCACTCATCACTAAAACATGCAAGGGAAACATTTTTTGCGGAAATCATAAACAAAAACATCAACAATGCTTGCACTTTATTTACCACATTTAAAAGGCTCATGAATCCTCCTGTGATTTTACCACCTGAACTCCACTCTACCAGGGTCTGCAATGAATTTGCCAACCTTTTTACAGAGAAAATTCAAAAAATTAGAGGGTTAATCTGCTGATCCACACACTAATGCTATGCTCAAACATAAATAAGGCAGAGAAATGGCCACATTTTAACTACTCAACTATAAAAGCTTAAAGGAAATTATAAACCAATTAAGCTCCTCTTCCTGCTGTCTTGATATCCTACCTACAACCTTCCTTAAGAAAGTTCTCCCTATCATTGCATCTGATCTGATTCAAATAGTAAACTCATCCCTCTCATCAGGTGTTTTCCACCAGGCTTTAAGAACAGCAGTTATCAAACCACTGTTAAAAAAGAGCAATCAAGACAAACCCCATTTGCAGAATTACAGGCCAATCTCTAACCTTCCATTTATCAGTTAAATTACTGAAAAAGCTGTATTTCAACAGTTAAATAGCTTCTTAACAATGACCAACCACATTGATATCTTTCAGTCCGGTTTCCGTGCTCACCACAGCACTGAGACTCCCCTCGTCACAGTGTTCAATGATATCCACACAAATACAGATTGTGGAAGAACCACAGTGTTGGTTCTGTTGGACTTCAGTACAGCATTTGACACTGCTGACCATGAGATATTATTGAAGCAACTGGAGAGTTTGGTCAGACTCTCTGGTACAATACTCAGTTGGTTTTGATCCTACCTAAAGAACAGGAATTTCTTTGTGTCAATAGGCAACTTCTCACCAGAGTGGACAAAAGTCACAAAAAAGCTTCAGTTATTACAACTACAATGTGTAGTGATCAGGCCCAAAATCTGGGTGTTGCGATGGACTCAGACCTGAACCTTCAGAGACACATAAAGACTGTTACAAAGTCAGCCTTCTATCACCTGAATAACATTTCCAGGATCAAAGGACTAATGTCTCAACAAGATCTAGAGAAACTCATCCATGCATTTATCTTTAGTCGCATTGATTACTGCAACAGTATCTTCACAGGTCTGCCTAAACAAAATCAATCAGACAGCTGCAGCTGATCCAGAATGCTGCTGCTGGCGTTCTCACTAAAACCAGGGAGATAGAGCACATCACCCCAGTTCTAAAGTCCTTAGACTGGCTCCCTGGAGCTAAGAGAATAGGTTGTAAAATACTTCTGTTAGTTTATAAGTCACTGAACGGCTTAGTACCAAAATACATTAAAGACCTGTTGTCGTTGTATCAACCTTCCAGACCACTCAGGTCTTCTGGTTCTGGTTTGCTTTGCATCCCCAGAACCAAACATAGATAAGTAGCTTTCAGCTTCTATGCTCAACAAATCTGAAACAAAATTCCAGAAAACTGCAAAACAGCTAAAACGTTGAATTCCTTTAAATCAAGGCTAAAACCCATCTATTTAAAGTTGCTTTTGACCCATAATAACAGGAACATTGACCAACATATTTAATGTGTATTGATGTTTTAATGATGGCACTTGATCAAATGTTATGTTTGTTACTGGTTTCACTATAATGTTTTATGTTTTCATGATGTAAAGCACTTTTGAACTGCCTTGTTGCTGAAATGTGCTATACAAATAAACTTGTCTTGACTTGACTTTGTTTGTTGTACTAAAAACCCCAGAAATTGCATTTCTGTTATTGAAATCAGTGTCGTTCAATTTATAGTTACATAACATCTGCTTCCCCCAAAGGGGGGAATTATCTACAAAGCGAAGATACAAATAATCACACCTTGTTACTTTGTCCTCAAGTGGTCATATGAGGTCACTTCCTGAAAATGTAACAAATTCTTAATGGCTCCAAGAAGGCTTGTGTGGTGAAGTTGTCTTACTTTGTCTTTGTAGGTATTGAAAAGAAGTATGAATGTGCTAACTTTGGAGAGCAGGGCATCACTGTTGGCTGTTGGGATACCTACAGGCATGACATTGACTGTCAGTGGGTTGACATCACCGATGTCAAACCTGGGGATTACATTTTTCAGGTGATTTGTCCTGTTTGTTCTTTCTGTCGGTTGTGTTTCTGCAATGTCTTCTCTTTGCGGCCACAAAGTTGGGCTCATTCTTGTCTATCCTTTAACAGATTGTAATTAACCCTAATTACGAAGTGCCAGAATCTGACTACACCAACAACATCACAAAATGCAGATGTCGATACGATGGTCATCGTGTGTGGATGTACAGCTGCCATAATGGTGAGACCCTGCTATGGTTTTAGAGTAGCTGGAGTTTTACTGTTTTTGTAAGGTTGATGATCCCAAACCATAACAAACAAGAAACTGGTGCTCGAACAGAGATTAAAAAAAATTCCCACAAGACTAAAACTTGATCTAATTTCAGCTATTAAGTGGGAAGTGACGCATCAAGCTCATTTTAAATACTATAAAGTTAAACATAATATGAGTGACATTGTGAGTAGACTATTACTCAGCCATGGTTAATATTTGACAATAACTGTGAAAAAACTAGTCCGTGCTTTACTGACCACTAAAACAGTTCTTTTACAAACAGAGAGGCAGTGCCATGAAGCAGGATTTTGGAAAAGCTGCAACAGCCTAAATATTTTGTCACCTTTAAAAACACTATTGTAATAATTTGTCATATTTTGACAGGAAGCTTTTTATTCTCACAATCCTTATACAACCGTATTTGGCTGATTTATCAATATACTTTTTGTGGTGTATAGGCCATTGAGGTTTTCATGCATGCTCAGTAGTTTTGGTGTCTGATGTCTAACCTTGTGCGGGGTTTTATCAAAACAATGAATTTAGTCTTTTCTACATTTACTGAGACATTGAATAAGAGTGGCCCAAGCCTGAAGCCTTGTAGATGGGAAGTAGATGGGATGTAGAAGCCACATGGGATTTTGTTTGTTTGTTTACACAGATTCATATTTGACAAATGACACCAAGTCACACAACAAACTGTCTTTATGTGTTATAGTGTTGCTTTATAAAGACAGAACTTACAATGAATTGTTTTTATAAATGTGCAAAGTTGAACTCTATTGTCATATAATTTTTCATTTATTTAATCATGATTTTGAAGTTTTTATCAACTATAAACAGCAAATAAGTTTAGCAATCAATTTACTTTGAAAATTTTTGTAATTTCTAATTTTTCAAATACTTCTACATGGTAAATGGTTTGCTATTTTTGTGGCTCTGCCTCCAGGTGGTTCATTAAGCTCTGAAACAGCGATGATGTTTCCAGGCCTTCTAAACAACCAGGTGACCCACAGGTAAAAAAAATGAAGGAATGGAGAGGCAATCCCCTCCAGTGGGAAGAGTCCTGCCAACCACTAACCATTCCATCTGTGCTGGATTCTAGTTCCTGTTCCCAAATGAATCATCTCTTCCTATCAGCATCTTTCCTCCTGTACCTTCCTCTCACTTCTCAGTGCATAATATGTGCTCGTCTGTCCTAGCTGAGGCACCAGGAACTTTACAAAACACTTCCATCATTCCCTTTGATGAACAAGGGAATGGTGAAGTTTTGGGCAGGTCTGTGAGGCTATTTCAGTTATTGTGATCAAATAAAGCTCCAGGTTAGTGACAAGTGTTTTAAGGAATTTAATTTAAACATCTCTTCATGGAAGAGATGTTTAAATTAAAAAGCACCCAACTGTTGAGCCTGGTGGATTTTTTTTTTTTTGTGCACAATTATGTCCCTGCAGACCTTGGAATTCTCTCAGTGGAGAACTACTTTTTGTTTTCTTCTCATTTGTGATGCTCAGGTTTTTAATGTCTGATGTCCAATCTTTAGAAAACAACAAGTCTAGTCATCACTACTCCTAAGTGATGCTTGAGCTGCCACAGCCCCAACAGGACATAAAGATCGGATTTGAAATATTGGGATTATTTGCTCTATTTTCTGTTTGGCGCACTCAGTAGACTACTCTATACCATTTTTCAAAGAGTTGCTCAATAATCCAGTTGGGGACTTTTGGTTATCAAAGTGTTAGAAGTATTCTGGTTGTTTCTAAAAACGAATAGTCATCATTTTGTCGTATTTTCTTTTAACCCGTTCATACGTGAACTGCTCTGCAGTGGACAGTATTTTAAAAAAAGCTGTTTATTTGTATGTGAGTGGATTTTGATGGCATATTTGCATGTAAGCTGGTGTGTCACTCATACGCTGCCACCTTCTGGCCAACCCATGTAAGCACTTCAATTGAGAACTAAGGACTGATATTCATTTATTACCGCATTGGAAAACCCTGTTAATACAGTAGTATAAAAATGGAAGAGGTGTGAGAACCAAGGTCCCACGAGTGAATCCCTGAGTCCCTTTCATCAATACTTTATATATTAAAAAAAAAAAAAAATAAAAGTAACACTTGCTTTTTGTGCATCTCCTAAATCATGTTGAAGAAAATCTTTAAGGATGCTGAAGGGGCCACAGTTTCAAAGAGCAAATGATGAATCATAAGTTAGTGTAATAAATTACATCATTAACAAGACAGAATTATTATTTTCGACGCAGATTTAACCGAATGTAAGACATGAATGATTTCAGTCACAGATCATTTTTAAAAAACTTTCATAGAAGGTTCAGAAAAAGGCCTGGCCACAGAGCATGTTAGAGTTCAGGGATGTCTGCTAACTTTGGTGACTTGACTGAAGTTAAACTTGTTGTAAACAAGTAAAACTGAAAGAGTCGTTGGTTTTTCCTTTGCTGACCAAGATACAACATCTTCCATGTTTCTGAGAGCAATTTGCTTCACAAGTCAAAGTGCTCTAGTAGCAAGTCAGAAACCAGTGGGACCAGATTTGAACTACTAGAAGCAATACAAGCTGATAACAATGTAGTTCTTTGAATTTTTGTTCTAGCCCAAACAGAACATGTCCCCCAGCCCCCCAAAAAACAGCTACGAGACATTTATTCTATGCTCTCCTTGTTTTTACTGCTGCAAACCAACCAAAATAGGCCACAATTAAAAATCAAATTAGCCTTTAGACACAAATGTTCTAGGTTCTTTCGTCTTTTACTTTACTTTACATAAAATCAAGAAAATTATGGACAATCCTGACCATCCTCTCCATGAGACTCTCATTGGAAGACAGTCTTCAGTCAAAGGCTTCTTCAGACTGGTTGTAAAACGGACTGTTACAGGAGACCTTTTCTGCCCACAGCCATCACCATCTATAATAACTCCTTAATTAAATGAGTTACATCAACATTTAATTTCCCTTTGGGATCAATAAAGTATTATTTAATTTAATTTTACCACCACTTTATTAATGCCAGGAAGTGTTTAGTTATTTCACTCTCTGTCTCAAAAAGCTTCCCTAGCATCACCTACATGTCGATCACTTTATAGGTAAAACTAGCAGGACTTACTAAATTACCTGGCAAACTATTAGCAATAATTAGTAATTAAGTAAAACTGTATTTATATAGCAAATCATAAAGTGCTTCAACAAACAGAATAAAAACACAAGACACACTAAACAAAAGCAGATTAAAAAGGTACATTTTTAGCTGACTTTTAAAGGAAGCTACTGAGTCCACTGAGTTCAGAGACAGAGGAAGACAGGAACTCTGAGTCATAGAAGAAAAGGCTCTGTCTCCTTTGGTTTTCACTTTTGTTTTGGGGATTATAAGCAGGCTTTGATCACAAGACCTCAAGAACCTGATGGGGCTGTAAGGACAAAGTTTTGTACAGACTTCAACTGGTCCAGGTAGGTTTTGGTTAGACATGTGTAGAGTGGATTACAATAATCCAGACGAGATAAAGCACAAGCAGAAATTAAGATTTTCATTTCAGGACGAGACGCAGTAGAGCTACGTTTGTCCATGTTTCTCAATTGAAACAGGTTCAAACCAGATGTTTGACCTGATTTTCAACCGTTAAACCTGAGTCAAAGGTTATCCCAAGGGTTCTAACAGTAGATTTTACCAAAGAACCAAGAGGCCCAAGGATGTGATAATTAATTCAGTATGTTCTTCATTTCACTGGAGAAAACTGTGAGACATTCAGCTCTTAAAATTGGATCTAGACATTTTAGCAAAATGTGCAGTTCTGAACTTTTATTTGGAAGATAAGAATGTACAACTGGATATCGTCTACATAGCAATGATAGGAGATATCTTTGAAAGATGACAGCAGGTGACAAAGAGGGAACAGATAGAAAAAGACAGAAGTTCATTTCCACATCTGGTAAAAAGTTTATTCCTGAAGCTTCTTTTGTTTTGTAAATGTGTCAGCCACATTGGATATTGAGGTCATGGTTTCCTCTGGGACATTTGAAGTTGGAATTCCAGATTCAGGGGGTGTGCAGCTGATTTTTCTAACTGGAACCCAGAAATTACAATTTCTAGTACAAATGGAACACACCTGAAGTAAGTTTCACATTAGCAAATCCAGGTGCGCTTCCTATATATTACTTAAATGAATATGGCTTGGTGGGCTCACAATAGGAGCAAATATGAGATCACTTGTGTTAACCAAACAATCAGGGGAACTAATATAGTGCATACCTTGGATCCAGAATGGACCGGCAACAAACTGGCATGGCTATCGGACCAGTATGAAACCTGTGGAACATTCTTTGTGGGACCCATTCACAATCCACATTTTCCTCTGGCAGCAATACTAGTTTGGGAACTAACGTCTTTTTACCAGGTGAAAGGCCACAGATACCATATTTTGCATCACACATTTCTCCCTGCCTGACTTTTATATTTGCACCATTGCTTCAAAAATGTCATTGTGTAGTTTTTTTTTATGTAATTGTATTACTTGTTGGTATTCCTTTATATTTTAAAGTATGTGAATCCAGTTTATTTGTACTTTTTGTCATGGTGCTATCAAACTGGTCCTCTGTTTTCTGAGGGCACAGTACATGTTGAACAGCTGCATTATGTATACTAACAGTATACTTGAATTGAAACGATGTTTGTGTGTTGACCTATAATAAAGAGTTAAGAAGCAACTAAAACAGTGTGCCACTGAATGTTCTTTGTGTATTTATTGCAAAACTATTCATACTCATTAACTTAATGTAATTTTGTCAAATTATAACCACAAACATCAATGCAGTTTATTGGAGTTTCATAGAATAGACCTCACAACATTGAATATAATTGTGAATTAAAAGGAAAATTATGTTGTGTTTTTTTTTTTTCATTATTTATTATTCAGTGCCCTTTACTCCAGTACCCTGAATTGTTTTTGGTGGCAACCAGTTGGCTTCAGAAGTGACCTTATTAGTAACTAAGGGTCAGCCACACATCCTGCTTCCCTGTGAAGGTTTGTTAGACAACAGTAGAGAACAACCAGCGTCAGGGAGGCCAAGGAGCCCAGCAGACAGGTTAGGGAGGAAGTTGTGGAGAAGTTTAAAGCAGTTAGGTTAGGTTCTAAAACAATATCCCAAGCTTTAAACAGCTCATGGAACTCTGTTCAATCCATCATATAAAGAGAAGAAGCCAAGAGGTGAACAGTAACTGTGGAGGTGCCATGAATATCTACAGCTCAGGTTAGAGAGTCTGTCAACAGGACAACTATTACAAATCCACTTTACAAACCTACTGTGGCAGCATCATGTGGTGGGGATGCTTTGATTCTGCCTTGATAGGGAAGCTGATCAGAGTGGATGGGGAAATGGATTGAGTTAAACATGGATCCATGGTGAAAAAGCCTGTTAGAGGGTGTATAAGACCTAAGACTGGGGCAGATATTCATCTCCAAGCATACAGCCAGAGCGCCAATGAAATGATTTAAATCAAAGTATACACGTGTTAGAATGGCCTAGTCAAAGTGAAGACTGGAAAACAATTAAGAATCCATGGCAAGACTTAGAATTTGACATTCACAGATGCTCTCCATCCAATCCAACTAAACTTGAGCTGTTTTGTGAAATGCAATAGACACATACCAAGGGATGGGAATTGAAAAGAATTTATCGATACCGATTCCATTATTGATCTCACTTATCAATTCTCATCGATTCTCATTGAGTTAGGAAATAAAGTCTTTAATTCAAAATATGCACCATGTTGTATTTGATTCAAACAAAATTTAAAGCTGGCTGAAAAAACAAGAATCCATCTGTCAAATTAACATTTTAACATGAAAAGCAACTGTTTGCACATCAACAGTTTTTGTGCAGACAAATCTGCATGTTTGCCTTTTCAGGAAGGATCTTTCAAGACTTAAAGGTTGTTTTCAAAGGATGCTTTTAATCTGACAAACGAGCCTCACCAGAACCCATATTCTAATTTATTGAACATGACTGTAAATGTTAATGTGAGATGGAGATCATTCATACAGTATGGTGGGTTACCTGGGACATGGCCCGCTCACCCAACCCCCATTCTCGAGAGTCATCGCCGTTACTAAGCAACGTATCAAACACTTTAGATTTGTGCCAATCAGCTCCCTGCTGTGTGGTCAGCTGTTTGAGGATGTTGGAAGTATGTCATCCTTTTATTGTGGTTAAAGCTCTGCAAATGTTGCAACCGGCCCTGGTAATATCTTTTTTTTTGTGGAGCACTTCTGTTGCGACGCCATCTTGGATGTTTTCTAAATCAAAATACAGTGCATGTACAATATGTCATCACGCAAATACGTCACACATTACTGGAACTGACAAGCAGAATCGTTAAGCAGGCAGGTTAACGATTCCAAGGACTTGCACTACTGAGAACCGGTTCTCTATTCCCATCCCTACACATACCCAAAATAACTTTAAAGCTGTAGTAATAGTAAAACAGTAGTCCTACAAAGTATTGTTTCAAGGTGACAGAATACAAAGGCATTTGCAAAAAGATGAGTAAACCCTGTTACATTTTCCTTCCACAGTACAATTATTCATTATTTTGTTTTGGTGTATCAGATTAAAAACCCAATAAACTACATTGAGTTTTAAAGCTTAACATGACAAAACAAGAAGTAGTTCAGGGAGTATGAATACTTTTTTAAGGATCTCTATGTATTTTTGTTTAGAATGTTGAAGTTGGAAAAAAAAATAAACCTCCATAAAGGATTTTGTAAAGTCAGAGATTGATGTTCAGCACATTTCCAACAAGATTTATGCTTTTTTTTCCCCCAGAGGGCTTGGTATTTGTTCTTCTAACATTTATTTTGCCAGAAGTACAAGCATTGTAAATAAAAAAGTAAATGTTGAAATTAGTGATGGCCAAAAGGCCTACTAGTGAGATGGTGATCATTAAAAAGGACCAGATAGACTACAACAATGCTAAGACAAAAAGTTAGCTTCAGGTTAGGAGACCGAAGTAGGCTGGAAGTTCTCACCAGCAGCACAGATCAAGATCTAAAGTTTTGAGGAGCAAAGTATTTAAATGTATCCCATTAATATATGATGTGGATATAAAATCAAACTGGCAGGATTATCTCATCGACACAAGAAAAAGGTGAACATGGGGTTCAGTTGAGTAATAAGATAAGATCAGATAAAATAGTACTTTATTCATCTTGTGGCAAATTCTAGTTGTCTGCGGCATCCATAAAAGTTACACCTACACATGAACGTGATCAAAATACACATTATAAAATAATTATAAGATAATAACGCAATACTGGCCTCTTGTGGCTTACAACCCTGATTACATCTTTTTGATCTTGAAGTTTTACATTTTCCAAAGCACATTGAGGGCTGATGAAGTCTGGCAAAGCATGGATTTGTTGAAACAGATCCTGTGTTAGCACTCAGATATGTTACTTTGTCTTACTTCATTAGTTTGTTTTTTGCAGGGATAATAAGTTCACTTCAGTTTATATATACACACAAGGTGATACTAGGTGAAATGTTGAAGTAACATTGCAAGTCATTCGCCAGGAAGTTGAAGCTTGGCCAGAAAAAGTTTTTTTGAATGGAAACTGACCCTAACCACACCAACAGATTGGTTACAAAATAGCTTAATAACAACAGAATCAATGTTTTAGAGCAGCCATCACAGAGCAGTGATGTCGGTCCTATAAAATATTTGTGGGAAAAACTGAAAAGGTGTGTGGCCTACAAATATAACTCAGTTATGTCAGGAAGAATGGGTCAAAATCCCAGCAAACTATGGTAGTGATTGTCTTAACTTTTGGCAGAAATTGTCTTAACTTTTCTTTGATGGGAAGCTCAAGGTGTAGTGTGTACATATTGTGTAAGTGGGCGAGGATGTGGACTGTGTTTACTACTTGACCTGAGATTGCAGAGTGGGTGAATGGCAGTATTATATTGAAAATGAACCGGAGAGGGATCAGGAACAATTTCTGTGAGCTACAGACAATGTGCAGTACAGTAATTGGTTTCTAGAGGTTCTAAAAATAGAATGGGTGTCAGATCCTTTAGCTATCAGGCTTTTCTTCTGTGGAACCAGCTCCCAGTTTCAGTCTGTGAGGCAGACACCCTGTCTACTTTCTTAACTAGGCTTAAAACTTCCCTTTTGTAGGCATGGCAATTTGAGATGGGATACATTCTGGAAAGACTGTTCTCCCTGGCTCTGCCTCTCTCATGCCTCATGAGAGAGGCATGAGAGAGGGCTAAAGTTATCCTGAGCTATCTCTGTCGTCATTAGAGGGTGACACAGGAGTGGGTTTTCACTCCTGTCCCATCCCACTCCCGCAGAAAAAAAATCTTGTCCCAATCCTAGGCCAGAGTGAAAAAAAAAATTCCTGTGACACCCCATTCCCAGTAAAATGACTTCCACTCCCATCCCCCTCCCATGCAAAATGAGTCCCGCTCCCATTTTTCTTCTTTATTTAGTCTTTAGGCAATCCCCTAAATTTTATTTGATCATACAACTGCCAAATCAGTCTACTTTCCCACTCTTCAGCTAGTTACAGCTAACAATCAGAATTATCATGTTGATCTAATATCTAACATGTTGCATAAGAAGTCCTGGAACATTATATGTTGCTATGTAGGAACAAAAGTGAATCTACATTTTCTGGATTGAGGATGGAATGTCTCTCCTCAGTCTCCGAGAAAAACTGAAACTTCACTCAGAAGAAGTTCTTGTTGCTGGCAGCCTCTTGGCAACTGGCACTAGCCCACCTTACCTCTCCTGCCAAAAGTCGAGAACCATGTCAACTTAATCATTTATGTATTGTGTATCGGTTTTTCCAGTGGTGTTTGAGCCCTCCATTGCTGTCTTCTTTGAATTCTGGCAGAGTGCAGCCACTGACCCAACCTCTAGTCATAGGGTTACAGTGAGTTATACTGGTTATACTCATACTGAGCCTGGTTCTGGTTCTGCTGGAGGTTTCTTCCTGTTAGATGGGAGTTTTCCTCTCCATTGTCTCTACATGCATGCATGGTATGAGGGATTGCTGTAAAGTCAACGACACATTGCAAGCCATTGTCTACAGTCACTACGTGCTCGTCCAAGAGGAGTGAACGCTGCAAGTCAATAACTCGATGCAATCTGATTGGTTTCCTGAGATAGAAAACTGTTTAAACTAGGCTGTAACAAAGTAGTTCACCCACAAATTGGCAAAATAAAACTCTTGTGAAACAAGCTATACCGGTACCAAGATCAAGTGGAATGTAGCAATTGTAATGGGCACAGCCAGTTGGATTTTAAGAGCCCGTTTAATAGCTAGAGCATTCTTAACTGACTGCCCACCAGTGACGAGACAAGCATGTTGCTGAGGTGGGGTTTAAGAGGCCTGGAGCTTCATCCAGATCCTGCCAACTGTTATTCAGAAGAAAAAACAAAGACAACACTGTTCACCAAGCAGAAACTCATGATGAGTAACCCTTGGGAATTGGAGCTTTAAAGCTACAGGTGTCATGAGGTGACTCTGGTGCAAGCAACAATTACAGACACAGGAATGAAAAGTTTGAAATAATTTACTGAATCGAGAAAAGAGCTTTCTGGATCTGTTGGTATGTTGGAGGAGAAACACCAAGCCAGGAACGGGTCCATATTAAAAGACAGGGAGTAGATGATTAAAAGTTGCTAAAGACAGTTCCAAATGGAGATGGAGCTCAGGTTCTTACTTTAGATGGAGAAGTCGTGACTGAGAGGGAGCACGGAGTACTCCCAGAACAGGCGGTTGGCTGCTTGTTGGATGAGATGGTGATTTGTGTTTGTGGTTCAGTCTGTTGTTGTTTTCCTTTGAAGGAAGGAAGGAAGGAAGGAAGGAAGGAAGGAAGGAAGGAAGGAAGGAAGGAAGGGAAGGAGAGGAGGTACCATTGGAGGGTGGACGAGCAGGTGACTCAGAGAGGATCTTCAAGTGGGCGTCTCGAGCGGTGAGGAGGATGAGAATGAGACGCCGGGGAAGCAAACACTGAGAGTTGCCAAGTCAGGATGGAAGCTGAACACCAAAACTCTGGGAGGAGCCTTCAGAGAGGTAATCTGTCAGGAGGAAGGAAACCACTGCTAATTTCTAGGAGAGTAGAACTAAGGGGCTCAGAGGGAGCGGTCATACCACTAGTTGTAATTAACCATCTGGCGTCCATCTCAGGAAATCCACTCCTCTAAATACTGCTCCTTGATGAGGTTAATTGATGCCACCTGTGTGCTACACCTGCCAGTCACACCCTGTGAAGAGGAGGAGGAGAAAGCAGAACCCAAACAAACAGCACACCAGTCTGAGGATACAAAAACAGGTGGTGAAAAGAAACAATGAGCAAAAGAAGAGAGGCAATACTACAGAGATATGATATATAACTACATAATTATGGGCAAGATAATTACAATATTACAAAATGGCATTACTCACTTGCTTCAGTGATCCTGGGCAAAACTCGTGTCTATGGGAGAGTTTCAAGTTAAAATCACTGCTGAGAAAAGGCCCATCTCACATCCACCAAAATCTATGGGAAAACACTCTATAGACCAACTGGACAAAAGTCAAACGTTATGAAAGGTTTCTGCCCAATCTGGTCTAAACTAAAGCAGGATTTCAGAAAAAAAAAACAACATATCACTGATAGTCAGACATAGTGGTGGTAGTGTAATGGTTGGTGATGGGGTTACTTTGCTGTTTCAGGGCCTGGGTGCCTTCCTGTAATTGATACAACTGTGAATTCTGTTCTCCACATGAAAAGTTGCATTTACTCAGGTCATATTTGTTTGATATTAAAACTTGTTTGATGATCAGAAATGATCAGAAGTGTGACAAAAAAAAGCAAAAATAAAATAAATACTAGAACTGCAAGCAGTTATCACTGGGTTTCAAGCCCTACCCAGCAAGTCTGCCCCTTGCCCCACCCCTCTCTGTTCCCCACATCCCTCCAGCCTGGCTTCACTGTGTCTCTTAGCATGTGGACCGGTTTGGAAGTTTTCAGGACAGTGCTTTTGCCTTAAATATGTTGCCTTTACAACGCATTTAGCCTACTGGGTAATAGTGAACAAGGCATTCTGCCCCTGGCCCCACCCTTCCATACACACTCTCCTCCCCAGGTCCCATTAAGTTAGCTTTGCCAGGTTTTGTGGCACTTCGGACGAGAGTAGGGACTCCTTTAAGTTACTCCTTAAAGGTGTTACCATTACAAAGCATTGTGCCTATTGGTGGCACTGTTACACATTTTCCAAAATTCATTTAGAAATCATGCTTAATCATAGATTTTCCAAAATTTTTTCAGACCATCATATCTATATCTGTAACAATAAAAACCCATTCCAGTGCTCTTATATCAAAGGCTTCTTCCATTAAAAAAAACTGTATAGGTTCATAGAATCTGCATTCAAATTCAAATTTCTTTATAAAATCCACAGTTGATCATAAAAATCCCAAAATATTCCCCCAATGACTATGTCTATATCTGAAATAACAAAAACATATTTTCATGTCCCTACATTCAATGGTCTTTTAATGAAAAACAGTTATCTGCTACTTCAAACACAGTATGGCAGTACATACCCAAATTATAAAAATGCATATATAATACATATTCCATTAAAACATGTCAAAAATATTCTAAGATGTACAAGGGAGCAAGAGGAACATTTTGAATTCTTTTCTTTTCTAGTCTTTTTTAAATTATTCTGGTTTATGTTTATTTATTCTTACTATTAGATTCATTTTCCTAGTTCCCATGTTTGTTTTCTCTCACCCCTGCTGCCATTCTCTCTTTCTTTCTCCTCAGTCTGCTTTCTGCTCTCTCTCCCCTCACACCTGCAACCCGTTAGCAATCAGCTCCAGTCTATTGTTCCAGCATTCACTCTCTCAGTATTTAAACACATTTCCTGCTCTCATTCCTCGCTGGTTCCTCCCATTATTTCCCCATTTAACCCTGCTGTTCTTGCACCTGGATTCCTGTGTTTTTGTTCAGTTCCGGCTCCCTGCATTTCTGTAAGTTTTTGTTTCCTCAATTTTTTCATAAAATTACCAAATCTATTTGCCGCCTCTGCCTGTCTGCATTTGTGTCCACCATCACTACACCACTCATCATGACAGAAGGAACCAGCCACCAGGACCCAGCAGACTTGTTTTTTGATGCAGAGATGAGGGAATTAAGAGAGACTTTTAGAAATTATATTGACACCGTGGCTAAGCCTGGCTCTTCATGGATTTGTTTTAAGGTAGCAGTGAACTCTTTAGAGGTGCTGCAAGTTTGGATTCCACACCTGTCGTCCTTGGGCCTTGAGGAGTTGTTGGAGGAGGCGGAGTAGGACCGACAGGCAGCTCTATCTGAAATGTATGGCAAGCCACCTCCGCCAATGCCCAACCTCCTGTGTTTTCACCCTTTGTGCTCCTCTACACCCTGTCGCCGCTTCATGGTCTTCACTTCCAGCATCTGCACCATCGACCTCTGCTTTCTCTGGTTTCCTCAACCTCCTGACACAGACGTCACCACTGCAAGGACATCTCCTCAGATTCTCCGGTGGATCAGACAGATGCCTCCTCAGCTTCTCTGGTGGGTGAGTCTGATGCCTCCACAGCTTCTCCTGTGGGGCAGGGTGGTGCCTCCATTTCTCCTTGTCATCTCAGTCATCTTCATGACCTGCAGTTCTCTTCAGTTTTATCAGAAGAACTTTTGGCTTTCAAACCAGCATTCTCTCAATCAACTGCAGCAGAAGTGGTGGGATGTAATGAAGTACAAGTACTTCGTTACTGTACTTAAGAACATTTTTCATATATCTGTACTTTACTTAAGTAGATTTAATTGTGGGTACTTTAGACTTTTAGTCCACTACATTTTACAGTAAGTATCTGTACTTTCTACTCCACTACATTTCTATAAAGTGTTGTGTTACACATGACATTCATGTCACATTGCGGTTTATTGATTTGTTCATTAGTTTGAAAGTAACCAATGGCGAGAGGGGAATTGGTCCACTGAACCACTGCAAAGTGGGAAAATACCATTTGACGCTCCCTCAAGAAGAGTGGGGCAGGAGCATCAGCAGAATCAGTAACACACCCAAAATGGAGTCCATGAAGGAGAGTCAACCAGAAGACCTGCGCCAACCATGGTCTTATTTAAAAGATTTATTCAAGTTAACAGGGTGATTCCAGTGCTACCTTTGCCTCCCCCGAAAGCATGAACTTCTAGCTTTCGAAAATTCCCTGAAAAAAACATATCGAGGTAAGTTAAGTTTCTAAACGCTACCTGACATCTGAGTGTGAAATCGATTAAGATTAGTTAAGTTTTATGTGAGCTTACCTAGCTTCTTGTTCAAATGGACCACAACAAGTAAATGTGATATAGTCTAGCGTGAACTGGCAAGCAAATACATGGGGGTGGGGGCATGGGGGGTTAGGGGCACGGCATCTCCTGCCATGAATGTCCCAGGTAATGTTAAGCTCCTCCAGGTCCTGGTTATTGTATTAATGTTAGCACCATAATGTATGAATAATCTCCATCTCATATTAACATTGAAAATCATCACAATATGGGTTCCAATTAGACTCCTTTGTCAGATTAAAAGCACCTTTTGAAAACAACCTTTAAGCATGTATTAAACATATTTCTCATTAGACCAACATTTCTGCATTAAGAATGTTTTTTTTTTGTTTTTTTTTTTTGTTGGTCTGTAATATTCTAGTTAAGTCAAGTCAAGTTTATTTGTATAGAAGGCTGTTACGTAAGCTGCTTCTCCATGTTTGGTTCTGGTTCTGGGGATGCAGAGCAGACCAGAACCAGAAGACCTGAGTGGTCTGGAAGGTTGATACAATGACAACAGGTCTTTAATGTATTTTGGTGCTAAATCGTTCAGTGATTTATAAACTAACAGAAATATTTTAAAGTTTGTTCTCTGAGCTCCAGGGAGCCAGTGGAAGGACTTTAGAACTGGGCTGATGTGCTCTATCTTCCTGGTCTTAGTGAGAACACAAGCAGCAACATTCTGGATCAGCTGCAGCTGTCTGATTGATTTTTTTTAGGCAGACCTGTGAAGACACTGTTCCATTAATCAATGCGACTAAAGATAAACGCGTGGATGAGTTTCTCTAGATCTTGTTGAGACATTAATCCTTTAATCCTGGAGATGTGCTTCAGGTGATAAAAGGCTGACATTGTAACTGTCTTTATGTGGTTCTGAAGGCTCAGGTCTGAGTCCATCACTACACACAGATTTCGGGCATGATCACTAGTTTCTAGTTGTGGTTCTTCCACGGTCTGTATTTGTGTGGATATCGTTGAACACTTTGACGACAACAGTCTCAGTGCTGTGGTGAGCATGGAAACTGGACTGAAAGATGTCAAAGCAGTTGGTCATGGTTAAGAAACTGTATCATCTAGGTGAGGGGTCCATCCTGTTAGACATCTAGTCAGATCCAAAGGATGAGATTTATTTTGCGGCTTAGGTCCAAGACAGTTCCAGGTGGGTGAGCTGCTTGCTGAAGTTCTCAGAGATCGTTTGTTATTTTGAGGCATCGGTAGAGTTGTTTCATTTCCAAAACCTGCATTGATCTCAACATTTACCTCTACGTTATATTCTAATCAGATATGTAATGTTTTCATTAGGTGTGTGCAAGAAATGTTCATCATTAACTAAAAGTTTTAAAAGATCAGTTTGTGGAGAATTAATCTTTATAATGTGTTTAACTTGTGAGCTGAGTTACTAAAATACATTAACTTTTCATTAATATGCTATTTTATTGAATATGACTTCAGTTGAGGACTGCTAAAGTGATGCTGGCTCAGAGTTAAGCCGTCACACAAATTTAGCTACCTATTTCATTGAGGCAGGGAAGAGCAAAAAGACAGAGGCAAAAATAAATAACATCTGAGAGGGTGTTTTCCACAGCTGGACACACCATAAATCTTAAAAGACACTTGAAAGATCCTTCTTGAAAAGGCAAATATGCATTTCCAAATCAGGTGTGCCACCACATAGTTTTAACAAAAGCCTGCAGCCACCCCACCCTTTCAGAGATCAGTTTGCGATCACTGCTTTGAAGAGTCCTTCCTTCAGTCTTTGTTCCAGAAAACCTGATTCAAATGATTAAATGACCTCCTCTGCAGCCATCAGATGCTTCAGAGGCCTGTTAATTGCCCACTTATTCAAGCCAGGTGTGTGGCAAAAGGGGAAACATCTAAAACATGCAAGGCAGTAGTCCCTGGGGACTGGAATTGAGAAACACTGGAGTAGAGGAGAGAAAGAAGCATAGAGAGTCAACACCCTAAAAGTTTGTTTCTACACCTGGAGAAAGAGAGAAAAAAACAAAACAAAACCGACAAATCATAGCAATAAACAATAACAATTACAACATCACTAAAAAGTACGTGGTAAAGTTGATACAAGATGTATTTAGAGGCAACTGCAGCCCAACATAGAGTATTTCTGAAAAACACTAGAATCTGTGAGTGATTGTGAGCTCACTTGTGTATGTAGGGTTTTCTCCATAAGAATGTTCAATAGCAGGTTTGGGGACCCACAGACACACCTCCCAGGGTCTGAGGCAGACATGAAGAAGCTCAGAGCCACAGATATCCTGAGGGAACCTCTGACCAGCCACAATGCAGGGGGCTGCAGCAACCAGCTACGCCGCAGCACACCATCCCCTAGGAGAGGCCATCATTGTGGCTGCTAAGTAGTGAACAGTGTCAGCTGTGGTCGTTGAGTTGTAAAAGAGGGACAGGATAATGCCAGCCAGAGTAGTAGTGAGGAGGAGGAAGAGATGGATGTGGAAGAACAGTAGGAGGAGAAGAAGCAGGAGAGTGGAGCAGGAACCACTAAAAAATGTGTCAGCTATAGTGTGCAGGACTGGGTTGACATTACATCTTTGCTTAGTATTATAATAACCTTTTAAGATCAAAGGATTGTGGTCTAAACCTCAACTTTTTGACATTGTTGTTTCTAAAAACAATCTAAAAATTGTAAATTTTCCTTCATGGTGTAACAGATAAGATGGTGGTTGTTTTTTATTCCCGAATATTTGCTTAGATTTTTAAAAGCTAACTGTTTAATAAACTTTTGTTGACTGATTTTTATTTTTAATTTTGTCATTAAATGCACACACACACACACACACACACACACACACACACACAGTAGTTTTGATTGTTGAAAAAAATGTGTTTATACATCACAAACAAAGTTCTTTTGTTGTAAAATGATGGTTCCACTTTCATTCATTGAGTGATCAGATAAACAGCCTCTCCAAACCAAACTCCTGGGCTGAAATTTAACCCAAGCCCACCCCTGCCTCCCACAACATGGGAGGCTGAGATGGGGGTCCAGACATTAGTACACACCTGTCCTTGTCACCTGGGGTGATGTTTCTTAACTTTACTGAGAAAATGAACCGCCACGTATTGCTCGGTACTTCTCTCCTGAGTACCCCAAAAGCATGCTATACTTCAATAGAACCCACACACACACACACACACACACACACACACACACACACACACACACACACACACACACACACACACATCCTTCTGATAAAAACATCCCTTAGTGCAAAACAACCAAATAACATAATTATTAACAAATAACATAATCATTATCCCATAAATCCCCCCTAAATAAGTGAAAACTTATGTTCTGGCTTAGAAAGGATTTTCTCATAAAGGTTTATAAATACAGCATGCAATTTGTGAATATAATATATGTAAATATATTTGCATATATGTAGAAGACCACCTTTGGTGGGTAAAAATGAAACAGTGAGGATCAAGGTCAATACGTATATAGGTTAAATAACTAATATGATCAGTCAAATATAATCTAATATATAATAATCTAATCTAATCTAATCTAATATAATATAATATAATATATAATATAATCAGTCAAATAATGTTTACTAGTATTTAAACAATGACTTTAAATACTAGTGAATGTATAACCCACAGACCATTGCTCTCCCATGGTTGAGAAAACCCTCTATCAGCCCATCTTATTTCTTTCATTATTTAGATGGGAAAACTATCCTATGGCCTCTCCCCTACAGGCGACTGCTCTCAGGCACAAATGGAACTACAGGGTCATGGTATCCTCAATGCTCCTAACCTAAACAACATCATAGATTATAACATCCAAGCATGTGGCTAGTTTGAAACATGATTGTTTCACAATGAAACTATTCAAAGTAGATGCATAATAACGAGCACCTTTTCACAGTATCTTGTCAATCCCTATTCATCACAGTCTTGTTTGACAGTGGCATTTATACTTGGTTGTCCAGGAACCACGACTCCACTCTAAGACATAAGAATAACACAGAAAATAAAATACATGAACAAAACCAGAACTTCCAAATCAACTTCAACTGTAAAAATCAGGACCATACAGAAAATTCCATAAGGATTCAGCAAATATGATAAATGATCAAAAATGTTCAACTCAGAAAGGATATTCTCCAGAGAGCTCACTCACCCAGTACTCAGATTCAGCCACTCTCCTGGGGAAATCTACTCTTCTTCAGTTCCTGAAAAATATTTCTGATGGAAATATTCAGCAGAAATGGAATCTAGTCCCTTTTTTAGATAATATAAATTTATTGACCAGGGTTTTCATGCAAAAGAAATAAAAAAAGAAAGAAGCAAAAAAGATCAGCAATAAGAATTTGAACCTCTTTTTTCCACTGGAAGACATCCTTCTAACAGTTTTCTCATTCCAGAGTTTTGAGAATAAAAGATTCAAACTTATTTAGTGCTGTGCCCACTAGTGTATATGTCGAGGCACTGCTTGTTTAGATATGCTGGATAACCTTTAGTCCAATCCAGTTCTGTGAAATACTATTATACTATTTACACCATTATGTGATATACTCCTACCACACAGTGCTTAAGTCTTGCTTTAGTAAGTGTTTAGTTTCTTTTCAGTGCTTCAAACTTCTAAATATTCAACATCCTTGTATTAATTTTCCAAATGTCACTTTGATAAATACCTTTTTAAATATAACTGTATAGAATAACTCACATAAACCATTTGACTCCATCGTCTATCACCTCCACTTCTCAAGTACCTTGTTTTCCGAACATTTCTTAGACAGTCTGCTTTCCTCTCAAGTCAATAAGTGATCGTATGCTACTTTCGTCTCTGTCTTCTATGATTAACATACTGTAAACAACTTGGGTCATCAGAGTTTGAACTGCATTTATTTTCATAATCCTGAATTTACTTTGAAACTGATTCTGTACTAATCATCTGGACTAATATGATGTGTCTACTTACCTGTCACAGAGTTGGCTTCTTTTTCTTTCAAATTGTTTCTCATCTAATAGTTTAGTTCTCAGCTGTTATTAATCTATATGCCAGGTGAAAGCATGCAAGAATTAGCGAATCAGTAATTTTGTTTTGTTTTGTTTTTGTAACCTGCAAATACACTCAATATGCAACACTAATAATGATGTAAGCATAGTGTTGGCTCTCCAATACCTAGAACTTATCAACAGATCAGTAAGCTTAATATAAACACCCTCCTCTTCCTTTCTCAAAGAGCCACTCCGTCCCAGCCATTAAATCACCAGTCTGTGAAAGGTTGTCAAACAGTAAAGATTAAAAACATTATATCTCCAACTTTCTCAAAAATCTAACTGCATATGATCTGTTAAAGAACACTTCTAAAGTAACGTGTAATGTTCTAATTTCACCTTAAATCAAAATTTGCTCTTTCCATGTTTTTATTCTATTCATTAAAGAAGATTATTTCTTGTGAGAGTAACCACCTCTTTCCTCTTATAGATATGGACATTGATAATGCACCCTAAACAATCAAATATTTTCCATTCATTTATTTCACCTGGAATTTAATTCCTCTGTCATTCTTGTTACTTTCTTTCAGTGTAAGTTTTTAAACCCATGGGGACAAAGTTAATTTCTAAACTTGGTTTTCCACCATAACATTGAATTCACTTTACTTCAGGAAAAGAAAATAATTTCGGAATCATCATTTAACAGCGAAGTCTAAACCAAAATCACTTTATTAAGCGATATAGTACTACTTACACGCTACTGTAATTCTTTGTTCCACTTGTGTTTATGAACAAGTTAGAATAGTTTTCTTTAAAACACACACTGTATGTTCTGGTGTATTAAACAGTGTTAAAGAGTATTTAGCCATTACACATTTTAAATTTCCTCTAATACATAAGACGAAGCTGAATTATATGAACTTCCATTTACATAGTATAGCTTTGATTATAAAAAGGTTTGTTTTATTAAATCCCTCATCTATACCATGTAAGATTCATAGAGATCAATTTTACATATTAATCTCCAGATTTCCTGTATAATTGGTTCATGTTTGACATTAACAACTTATGTGATTATCATCCTTGTAATTCCAGAATTGATTAACTATTGCATGATCTGCCCACAACTCGTTTTCCAGAATTTACACATGATGTAATTATGTAGAATTTATGGCTACCCTGGTCTCCTTTCCCATTACATGACATTTGGTTGCTGAATTCCTGTTCAACCTGAGCCAGTATTCATTTGGAATGCAACAT
The DNA here is from genome assembly GCA_014839685.1 of Anableps anableps. Classification (NCBI taxonomy): domain Eukaryota; kingdom Metazoa; phylum Chordata; class Actinopteri; order Cyprinodontiformes; family Anablepidae; genus Anableps; species Anableps anableps. Next base: position 186,894 of record CM026066.1, on the reverse strand, counting down.
GCAGTTTAGGTTACATAATGCCTGTAAAGTTTGAACAGTGTAGTTTTGTGACTAAAATGCTTTCTTAATATCACTCTCAAATTCAGGCCTCAAGGTCTGATCAATATCAATATTGATTTTAGTTTAAGCAACCAAAAGCCTCTGTTCTGAAGGTTTTTTTGAAGACACTTTTGACATACAAGGTTTAACCATCAATTCTACTATAAGAAATATAATATTGTCTTTTAATGCCAATGACATAATTCCAGCTAGTCACCTCAATCACCTATTTTATTTTGAGCACCCTTACTAAAAAGTAGCTGTAGGTACAGTCCTAAGATTACAATATTAATAGGAGAACCTGAAATGCTCTGCTGATGAAGTTTAATTTTGTGTTAAAGTCTTCCTATCCTAAGTTCCTTTTCCTGTGGTTGATGAACAAAGTGTAGAAGGCTAAGCTAAATGTGGTAAAGACTATATGCATAACTGGAACTATTTGTTAATTTACTTTTAAGCAGATCTTTATTGGTTTGAAATTAGTAATATGTACAGTTAGAAAGGGATCATAAATGGCAGCAGATGAAAAGTGGATTGAAACGGAATATTACAGTTTTTGTTACACATGTAAACTCTTTGAATAAGTGCTCAATTAAACATGTTTAGTTTTGCCAGATGATGTGGGTGGGGACTATGAGTAGAGGAAGAAATGTTCCAGACAGACAAGATGGGGAGTGAAGCTGAACATAATTGCTATCCCACATTGTCCTCTGTTATGTCGTGTGACTTTGCATAATGTATAAATAATCTTAGTGGGCCACCATGACCAAAAATGCCATTTTTTGATCCCAGTCCAGCCCTAGTTGTAACTACATTTTTTTGCTGTGAACAGGACATGTATTTTTATCACACCTACACCTAAACACTGACGCTCTCGCTGGTTGAGGTTTCCCACTTTGTATACATTACAGTGATTTTGCAGGAAATATTTGCAAGCATAATCCATAAAATGGTTTAGAGCGGTTTTCACAGGCTCTAAACAGCGAAGGGTACCCAGTTATCAATTTCATCCTTCTGATTCTCTTGTTCCTGAAAAATTGGTAAAGGTGGAGTGTTTACTCTGGATCATGTGTATACTAACATCAAGTCAGGATTCAAAGCAGTCCCATGCCCCAACATTGGCTCATCAGATCACATCTCCTTTATGCTCATTCCAGCATACAGACCTCTGTTCTCTAGCACTAAGCCCTCTACAATGCAGCTGAGGATCTGACCAAAGGGAGCCACTGAAGCACTTCAAGACTGCTTTGACAGAACTGATTGGTTGGTGTTCAGAGAGGCTCCCACCAACAATCGGGGCATAGACATAAATGAGTATGCTGACGTTGTATCTAGCTATATTTATAAATGCAAGGAAGATGTGGGTGTCACAAAAAACATCACAGTCATGGTGAACAAGAAATCCTGGATGAGCGCTAAGGTTCATGCCTGGCTAACAGAAAGAAACTCTGCATTTACTGTAGGTGATGTAGCTGCCCTCAGGATTGCATGTGCCAAACTGAACAGAGAAATCACATTGGCAAAAAAAGCCCAGGTCAAAAAATTCAGGAGCACTTTTGGAATCACAGAGACTCTATGAAAGCAGGGAATTCAGTCTGTCACAGATTACAAACCTCTTCTCCTATCTTGTGATGACATCACTGATTTCCTGAATGAGCTAAACAAGCACTTTGGATGGTTTGACAAGCTTAATAATGCACCAGTAGAAAAGCTCACCCCACATTACAATGAGCAGGTGCTAAGCTTTAGCTTCTGCCCTCCTCACTTGACCCGCCTCAATTTGCATGTCCCCCGAACCACTTCACTGAGGTTGCCATATCACTGCATTTCACCTGACCTTAGAACACCAAGAGGAAAAGAACACGTCTGGATGCTGTTTGTTGACTAGCTCTGCATTTAACACTATAATCCCCCAGCAGCTGGTAAACAAACTGGACCCACATGGGAAAAACACAAACTGGATCAAAACTGGATCCCTGACTTTCTGACAAAAAGGAATCCATTTGTGCAGGTGGGAAACAACATATCTGTCAAGTCTTTCTCCATTATAAACAATTATGGTCTCTAATGACATGTGACTGTTGTGCAAAGTTTGATACAAATCACATTATTAAACATGCACACGATATAACAGTGGTGAGTCTCATCAGGGACAACGATGAGTGTTATTGAAGGGTGGAAGTGGAGCTTTTCATGGAGTGGTGTAACAACAACAACTTGCTCCTGAATGTGGACAAAACTGAGGAACTGGTGATCGACTTCAGGAAGAAGCAACCCATGTTCACTCTACATCAACAAAACCAAAGTAGAAAGTATGTACCACATGAAATTCCTGGGAATTCATATGACAAAAGATTTGTTCTTGTCCCTGAACACCTCCTCTCTGGTTAAGAAAGCCAACCAACATCTGCTTTTTTGAGGAGGCTGAAAAGGTCGTATCTTATTACAAAGGTTCTTACCACCTTCCACAGAGGCACCTTTGGGAATGTGCTGAGAAGCAGCATCTCTCTCTGGCATGAGGACAGCAGTGCTTCAGAAAAAAAGGCCCTGAGAAGAGTGGTGAAGTCATTTGACAGGACTTCTCCCCCACTTTTACAACCCCCAATAAACTTATATCACCAGCCATTCCATTTCCTCTGTGTCTGCTTTGATCATTCAACCACCAGGTATTATCAAATTCAAATAGAGAGGGAAGGTTTTGTTGAAATAGCAGCAGAAAATAAAACGCTCAGCATACAACCATAGATTGAAAGCATTAAATATCAAAATTAAGAACCTGATTGGGATAATACTTCAAACTCTACAACCCTGGATAAAAGATGGCCTTGGCTATCCCTGTAATAATGCTTATCATCATCCCTGATGAGACCTACCACTGATGTATCGTCTGCAAATTTAATGATGTGATCTGTATCAAACTTTGCACAACAGTCACATGTCATCAGAGAGTACAATAGTTGGCTCAAGCCTCACCCCTGAGGAGAACCAGTACTTAGTAGGAAGGTAGTGGATGTGTTGTTTCCCACCAGCACAAATTGATGCCTGCTTGTCAGGAAATGGTGACCAGCCTTCTGTTTGATCTTTCTCTATCAGGTGTCAGAGCCAGTCAACTGGTTAGTTAGGAAGGTGGAAAGAATTACTGGGAAGGCGATGTGATTGGCTGTGGTGATTAGAATCCCCCATTGGTGTTGAGCAGTGATGACATAGTTACCTTCAAAAAGTATATTGATTACTGATTACTAATTACTCCTTGAAAAAGTAACTTAGTTACTTAACTGATTAATTGATTTTAAAAGTAACTAAATTAGATTACAAGTTACTTTATCAGTTACCTTCAGCAACACCTGACAACACCCTCGGCCGCCTCAACATAAAAATGACAACTAGGGTGATTCAGTAGTGTTTAAGGGCAGCATTTCCTCTACTACAGTAGAGTGTCTGACCGACTTCTTTAACTCTCCCCTACTTACTGATTTTCTACTGAAGTCAGTTTTTATTGTTTGGGTGGTTGGGGGGGTGTGGGACCTCCTGCATTTTAGTTGCAGCTCTCCGCTTCGCAACACCTGGTGGGACTTGCCCTGTCAGTTTGACTGCGCAGTGCTGTGACTCCAAATGTTACAAATTGATTTCATAAACAAGAGTTGACAGTACAAGAAAAAAATAAAAAAAAATAAAAATAATATATATATATATATATATATATATATATATATATAATTTACTATAAAAAGATTTACAATAAATATTAATCCATATTAGTTGACATAAACCTAAAAAATGTAAATACAGTAAGAAAATTTTTGAAAAGTTGTTATTTTTCATGTATCAATGTTATTTGCTATTTTATTCAAAGAAATGGAGATCTGTACATCAGCAATCAGCTAGTAAGCCTATTCTGGGATTGATTGGTAGTGACCCCATCCTCCACTAGGGGGCTTCCGCGCTCTGTCCTCTTTGCATTAAACTGCAGCCTGAGAGAAGCACTGAAAATCGCTGTCGTTTTCTGTCTTCCCTATTTTCAAGGACGTAACAGCACTTTGTCTCCAGCACAGACGAAGCAACGAACCTTGATTTTGTCATCTTTGGCGACACAAACTCTAAACAGTGCTTTTATTTCCTGCGAGGAAACGCTCATCTCCTCCCTCCATTGTTTACATTTGTGTCGCTGCCTGGTATTACAGGTGAGGCGTCTCTCCCCGAGACGCAAGAGGAAGATAAACATATGTTTTTACTAAGTAAAATGACAAAAGTAGTAACGCATAGTGATTTGGATAAGTAACTTCAATCTGATTACTGGATTGGAAATAGTAACGCGTTAAGTTACTCGTTACTGAGAAAAGAGGTCAGATTAGAGTGTCAGTAATGCGTTACTGACATCACTGGTGTTGAGCCAATGGGGGTGATGACCATTGGATTGATCAACTGCAGATATTTTTTAACATGGTAGTATATTATAAGCATAAGCAAGCAATTTCATGCAAAGGATTAACACATTTTTTCACTGGTTAGATTTTTAAAAATTTGCAGATGTAAATGAAAATCTAGAATTCTTTAACAAAGTTAGGATTTCTTACTCAAACATTGCAACCAGTATCAAGATAAACATCAAAGTTAAAAATCTAAGTTTATAATTTAATTCAATCAGTTTCATTTAGATTTTTTAAAAATTACAATCCACTCCTCCCAAAACACTGAGAAAAGTCAACTTTGAGAAATATATATATATTTTTTAAAAAGGACAATTTACAACTATGTTTGCTATATCAAGTTGAAATTATTTTCCTGAATATTTCTCTCTAAATAGGTGAGGGATTAAAGGATAATTCTAGACCATTTAAAATGAGAAACCTGCTCTTTATTATGTGATGGTAACATTAATTCCTGCTAAATTATTTGTTAAACTTTATTTCCTGACTTAAAGAGCAATGATCTATTCTACCAAGTGTAATAACCTTTTTTTCTTAAAGTTAAACGCAACAAACTTTGTTAGCGCTGTAAAAGTTCAAAGCTGAAACAGGGCAACCAGAGAGATGTTTATTGGGGTCATAAAAAGGAAAACTGAATGATCAACATTGGTCATAAATCTTTGACGGGTTCAGTCGGTTTGATGGGTTTGACATATCGTACTACTGCATAGTTTTTTTTGTTTTTGTTTTTTTTTTTTTTTTTATCAAAAATGTTTTTGATCAAACAACTGTTGTGAATTTTGCCCTAACCCTTTGTTGGAGAACTGCAAGTTGTCCAAAGAGTTATGAAACAGAGCATTGAAATGTTTAGAGGTCACATTAAGCTTGCCTGTAAAGGTCATACTGCATTTTAGGTTCATCCTGAAATTCCACCCAAAAACTGAAAATCCCCAACGTTTTGGGTAGTGTATAGAAGTTTCACAATCAGAAATGAGTGACAAAAAATATTGAACTTTTTCACAATATTCTAATTTTCTGAGCTGTACCTGTAAATGATATGCCATGAAATGCGACGTAAGTCTCATAATGTGAGACACCAGCAAGAGTAGTTGATAGTGAAGGCACAGAGTTCCAGATGCATGACGGAAAGATGAGGAAAAAGTGAGCAGTTGGATACCGTGGTGGCAGATAAGTAGACAAGAGCGTAGATGTAAAAGACTCCAACAAAGACAAAGACACCAACATCAATAAGGAAAATAAGAAAAGCTTAAAGAGGCAGCAGTGACTCAGTCATCTGGCAATAGCCAGGTCATGAGCTCCATTCCATCTTCCCCAGGGCACATAGGTGTGTTGCCCAAGGGTACGTTGAGTAATTCTAAATTGTCTTCTGATCCGTGTGTTGCTGTATGAATGTGCGAGGGTCTGAGTCCAGCAGGCTAAATGAGACCGCTTTCAACAGTATGTATGACTAGAAAAACAATATTTAAGTTCAGTCCAATAACATTATAGAGGAAATACAGTGCCGGAAAGTGGTCGATCAGAGCGCTTAGGACTGTAAGATGAGCTGGCAGAGAGGCTGTGCACAAACATACAGTATATATGTGAAGACAATCACAGCTGCCCCATTAGGGGTTCCATGTTTTACTGGGGGGTGGGGGTATTTATGCATGCTCAAACTGCCTTTTTGTCTCAGTAAAAAATATTTTGGACCTTTAAAGAAATGTTTTTAAGTGATACAAAACACACAGTGGCTAACATCTTTTCTAACCAGTCTCAGTCTTGTGAGAACAGTACCTTTGTTGCGTACATCATTTAATGATGGCCATACGAAAGTGCATGAAATTCCTGACAATGCCAGATCCTATGTTCATGATCTTCAGTTTGGTCATAATTAATCTGAATTAATTAACCCTACCTCTATTCCTAAGGAGGACGTTATAAAATAAAGCTCACATTTTTTAGAAGGACTTAAGAAAACGAAGCAAAGCACGAAATCACATATTTACATGATTTATTAGCATATCTTCTAGATTATCAATACACTTGAATTTAATTTGGCAAAAGAACAGAAAAGGTCAATTATTGGGCTCAACATAAAAATCTAAAAAAAGCAAAGCACAAATCAAACTTTATTTACAGAAGACATCAAGACTTCCACTTGATTCACAATCAGTGAATCAAACCTGGATACCTGTACATGAAGCTGATTCAAGAAGCTTTACCTATAATGGACATCTGAGACAAATGAAGCCTAATATCAGCAGCTTCCAGGACATAATGCCTAATGGGAGGGTTAATGCCCAACTGCATCTGGTATAGCAATAAGAAACTGAACATTGGATTTTAGTAGAGATGCACTGATCAGGCTTTTTCTGGTCTGTACTGATTTTTTTTTAAAGTCTAAAACTCAAAAAGGTTCCTTGATAGACGTAGTGGAAAATGTCTGAATTACTTTCTCCTACGTCTCCAAACTTTAGATTATTCAACTCCAAAAGTGTATTATTGATTGAATGGTTTGCATTTATTAAAATGATTGGTGCAGCTACAAAAAAAAAAAAAAAAAAACCCAACCAACCAAACAAACAAACAAAAACATTTTCCGGTTGGGCCTGGTAGCACCAGCACATCAACCTTATAGTAAAAAGTTTGTGCTTTTATAACATGTGCTCATCCCAACCAATCCACTGAGATGTTTTAAAGTAAGGTTGTTGTTCTAATTCTAGTGACCGGCCCTTTATTCTCACACAGAGACAACATTCAAAGCCATTCTGGACACCGTCAACAACAGCACTTTCAATACTTCTGTCAAAGGCAATGTTGGAGTATATATTAATAAAAATGAACAGTAGTCACATTATGGATAGCACACATTCACAGCATCTACAGTATGATATACTTAATTCATACAAATTAAATATTTACATGGATAAAAATTTGCCACTAAACTCTAGGGAGCTTTAAATAAACACCTACATTTAGGAAACACGCAGGTAAGGTGCAAAAAAAAAAAAAAAAAAGGTGCAAAACTACCAAACACCTTAGAGAAAAAATAAAAAAATACAAGTTGTGAGGTAATACCCCCAATAACCATCGAGCCTCAAAATTATTCCATCATTTCAGGCAAAACTATCCCATACAATACATGTGGGCTCTGGAAAATGTTAATAAAAATTCAGTCACCCTGTTTGATGGCTGTACCATTCCAGAAGGGAAAAAAAGGATTTTCTGCTCAAATACTAACTTTCAAACAGCTGCATTGATCCAGAATAAAAAGACTGGTTCAATTCTGAGTTAAACTTTTCTAGAATTATATTAGTCAGTTTAATGCATACATTTGTTTGAACACTAAAATACAAAACAGGGCACAGAAGTCAAACGTTGCTACATTTCTTCAAATGTCACAAAGGGTTCTCTGAAAGACTCATTCACTTAATAGCAGGTGGGAAGTGGCAGATTGTAAAGACGCAGCATTAAGGTCGTGGGTCTGGGGGGTCTTCAGGGAGGTTGGTTCTGTTGTTCAGCTGCTGCAGGTTCAGCAGCTCTGCTCTGCCAAACAGCTGCTGCACAAACATAAGCAGAATTCATTAACATGACATGATTTTAACTAAAACCTCATCAGGCTAAGGAAAAGCACTAATGGCAATCAACTGAACGTTTGATTAATAATTTTAAAAAACCAAACTGGTATGGTGACATTTTTCAGCTTTTGAAACCTGGATGAACTATGGCAAGGAAAGGCAGTTTTTGGCTGAGTGACAGAGATGCACAGAGACGTACAGCTGGCGTTCTTTGAGAAAGCCTGTTAGTTCAGCTGACTCTCAGACTCAGTCAGAGAAGTCCCTTAGCTCCCTCTAGAGCTGGAGGAGGAAAACAACAGACAACCTCAGGACTGTCAGCTAATATTTCCACATCACAGATACATTTAATCACAAAGGTATTATGGAGACATTAAATATTGAGATTCAGCTGAGTTGCATTTTTGCAGGGTTATTTTGGCTGCAAAACTTTTTTTGAATTCAATTACAAAGCTTAATTGTGGTGATCAGTCAGCACAAGTCAGACTCCTGTCATCTCCAGAAACACTCAGATGACTCTGCAGCTGTTGGGTGGATCAGAGATGGACAAGAAGCTGAGAACAGAGAGCTGGTGGACCTCTTTGTGTCATGGTGTGGAAACAATCATCTCATCTTGAATGTGAACAAAACAAAGGAGATGATTGTAGATTTCAGGAGAAACGGTCAGATCAAACGTTATTTCCATCATGGGAGAAGAAGTGGAGGTGGTTGAGGAATATAAATACCTCGGTGTTCATCTGGACAACAGACTGGAGACTCAACAGTGAAGCGTCTACAAGAAGGGACAGAACAGACTGGACTTCTTGAGAAAGCTATGGTCCTTCAAGGTTTGCAGCAAGACGTCGCAGATCTTCTATAAGTCTGTTATAGACTCAGTAAGGTTGAGTCTGTAACCTTACTGAGTCTATAACAGTAAGCTTAAGCAGTCTGTATTACAGTCAACAACTGTAATACAGACTGCTACAGGAGATCCTTCCTGCCCACAGACATCACTCTCTACAACGCTTTGAAGAACCTTGGATAATTTGAGTGACATTTAATTTCCCTTTGGGATCAATAAAGTATTTTTAGAATTGAACTAATCTGAGAGAAGTAAAGCAGAATAAAGAGTATGTGTATTAAGAGCTCAATGTCAGCACAAACACACTAAAGATTTGTACTACAGGAGCCCCACTACCAGGAAGAAGCCGCTGCTCTGCACATCTGTATTAAAACACATGACAGAGTAGGATCATGCAGCCTGCTGTTGTACTGGTTCCATTTTACTTGAGCTGTATGATAACAGCAAAATACATAATTGTGATACTGTTAAAAACCACAATGATGAGATTATGATTAACCCACATTTTCTGACCCTCTCTTTCTTCACTGTTACACAATGTCCCCACAACTCTCCATGAGCATCACTAAAGACATACATCAGGTGTTTGTATTAGCTGGAGTCCATCCACCTGGTTCCATGTATTGCCGATGAGCAGAAATGAATGTCTGACACTTCAAATATAGTTTCCTACCAAATGTGTCCAAGCACTACTTTGGGACAGTGATATTTGTGAACACTGATGTTACGCTAATAGTTTTAATTCGATACATCGTGAAGTTCTACCTTTTATGGTAACGTGACCACAGCCAGTGCAGTCAGGAATGACTCACACATACCAACCACGCTGTGTATTATTCTGAGCAACAAAATCCTGAAATCTTTGTGACAAGACATCAAGTTTTTACATTTTTCGTTTAAAAAAAACTATTTGTAAAATATGTCATTTGATAGCTGTTCAATCATTTCATGTACTCAGCAACAGTGTGTCATTTTAATTATGCCGTTAACCGCTGGACATGGGCACCAACCCCCTCGCCGCCCTGCAAGGATAAGCGTGTTCAGATGATGGATGGATGGATGGATGTTAAGTGAACAGACACATATCTTTTTAAACTGGAAGATATTGAACATATTGTTTGCCTCCAAGTATTATTTCAGTCTAAATTTCACCTCTTTGGACAACTTTCGTTTTATTGTAACAATAATTTTGAAAAGAATCTCCAAGCTACTTAATTTAGTATTATTGTCTTGATTTGACGTTTCAGGGGGATAAACCTGCTTCAATCTGTCTGCTCTAGTGTGTTCTCCAATTCCCACTAAATGCTTTGTTTTGTGTTAGCTGAAAGTCATTTTACAGGTCAGGATCCATTTATTTTGAGGAGCAGATAACATTTGAACTTGACATTATAGATGTAAAACAACAAAACGAGACTGTCATCTGTGCTGCTAAGAACAGTAGACCCAGACCAGTATCATGTGTGCATGTTCTCAAGAGGCTCCAGCCAGTCAGAGGCTGCTCCCCAGGCTTCAGCCAACATTAATGTGTAAATCAGCTTTAATCTGCTCACAGAACTGGATGCTTTCATGTGCATGTATTCAAGACGTTTTAAGGAAAAGTGCTGACTTCTTATTATGATTTACAGCCCTGTATAATTACAGCAATTTAAAAGGTGGCAAGTGAAAATTATCTTCTGTTTGGCCTATGAAAAATGAACTTGACAGCTGAGGAAAAACTCCATTTTGGAGAATGAAAAGAACACAAAGCTAATGATGAATATCACTTATGCCTCCGCCCTGTCCAACAGTCTGTACCGACTGATTTTTACAGGTTTGTATACAAAGCCAAATAACAGTGCGGCGGCAACAGAATGTGTTCAGAAACAGATGCCGGGACACGGACTTGGCGCCATCAGCCTTTGACTAGTTGCTCAGCAGTCGGGGACGGTGGAGGCCAAGCCTGTTTTTCCTCCCACTGGGGGCTTATCCATCATCACGGTTCAACTTTTCACCTGGCAGACGGTCAGCAAGCAGAATTCCTGCTTTAAGCCTCCTAGACCTTCAATGGAGGGAGGCAAAGGGTTTGTGTGTTCTGGAGCAGCTCAAGTTCAATAAGAAGCCTGTTGATTAAAGCTGAACATTCCAGTGATCAGAGCTCTGAACGAGGGATAGCATTTCATTTCTCCATTTTCAGCAGGGATGGTTCAGACGGCATTTGGAGAAGACAGAGGAGAGACCCTGGCAGGAAAAAGAAACTCTGAGATGGATGTCCCGCAGGTCCCCTCAGTCAGATTGCTGGCTACAGCTTACCCTGCTTCTGACTGTGGCAAATATCCCATGCACACTTCTATCAACAGCTACTTATAAAAGTTCTGGCTTTACATTCCTTGGAAGGACGTGCATGTCAGTTGAGGCCCTCAGCAGGAATTTCAGATGAGTAGAGAAATCCCCCCCATCCTTCTTTTTGGTAGTTATCCAATAGCAGAGCAACCCACAGGGGTCTGCGGTTACAAAGATGTTGCCAAACAAAACATAGGCCTGGTAATGTATTTACTGAGAAAGTCTCACTCTGACTGACAGTGGTATCTCTGCTGCAGAACAGAGACCTTATCCTGTCCTGCTTCTACTCAAGAAAACTTTTCAAGATGATCTGGATCCAGAATGAGCCTCCCTGATTTATTCTGAACAAGAAATAGAAAGAAAGGATTGATGAGATGAGCTGTGTGGAAGATCTGGAGGTATGCAGACCTCCATCTGTGGATGATGATCATGCTGTGCTGCCTCAGGGAATACACAAATTCTGAAGTTAAATTTAATACCTTTAAATACCTTTTTAAAATCATCCCAACATTATCTAATATCAACATGGCTTTGAGCTGCAACTGTAGTGGCAACATCTTGAACTTTAGTGAGGGGTAACTAATTATAAAGTAAAGGACAAAACCCAAAAGAGCTGGGGCAAAGTGAGAGCTGGCTCAACAAAGTACTGACTCAGAGACTTTAGATATTTTAAAATTGTAGAAAAAGTTGAAACCCATTTATCACTTTCCTTCCACTTTATAATTATGCACTACTACTTTGAGTCATTCACATAAAATCCCATGAAAACACATTGAAGTTTGTGGCTTGAACATAAAACATAGTATATGCTTGGAGCCTAAATCTGTTTATATTAAAGCTTCATTTGTTCCCCTGAGGCTACATAAAAACAAAGCTAAAGCTCCTCCTAGTTCTTTCCAAATGTGGCTATTAGAGTCAACAAGCAAATGACTTTTCAAATGTGATAATCGTTTAATTAATCCCAGCTACTGAAGGACATGTAACAATACCCAGAGGGCTCCTGTGATTAAGAGATTCTCCATCAATCTCTTGTTTTTGATTAGTTACTCAGGTTGGCCATGCATGTGTTTTAAAGATCAAGCTCTTAGTTAATTTACAGTATGACTAAACACTGGGCACTACGATCTGAACATAAAGGAGGTAGAATAATCCTTAAAAAATGCTCCATAAAACAGGCGTCCTAGTGGGAAGTAGCTCATTAATATTACTCACAGCTTCTAACTTTGATGTGGGATCTGTCTCTGAGCGGGTAGGAGGCATTCTTTTTAAGAGCAATGGACAGAGGGGCAAAAGGGGAGAGCAGCTTGTTTTATTACTCCTCTTTACTTCCAGAGCCAAGTCGCTCCAAGTCTCAGTTACAAGTTTGGGAAAAAATGTGCGTGATGTCGAAATGTTTTGCTTGCTGAGCATAATATATCAACATAACGTGAACTATTGGAAAAAGTATTGGCTCTGGTTGTGGTTGGACTCACCACGGTATTGCTTTCATCTACTGAAGCTTCTGTCTTCATAGATGGTGATCTCGATCTTGTCAAGGCTGTTAAGGGAAAAGCAGCTGCAGCAAGTTCATATTTAGTTTCAATCCAAACAGCTTCCAGTTAGAAACAACACTTCTAATGACTACAACTACACACAGTTCTATTAGCCTTGTGTTCTGGTCTGAGCTACAAAACAAGGCTCAGTAACATTTCAGTTAAAAAAAAAAAATTGTAACTTGACAATTTGGAGCACCATTTTGTGGAGCTGCCCCCAAAACCTGATAAAAATGGGCAAAAATGAATCTGTTTTATTAAAATACCACAATCTCAAACTGAAAATGAGAAAAACTCAACCTTTAACTGAGGTACATTTATTAGTGAGGAAATAAAGATAAGAGATAGTGTTACATTTAATGGATCCTTCAACAACTCCTCCAAAATAAAGATAACTTTATTTTTGGTTCAAGCTCAGGGTGTCCAGGAATTTTTCATTTGTAATTCAAAGGCTTCATGTCTCCCTTTGAGTAGAACTATGACAGAGGCCCATTTCTCCCAGCTACTCTTCAAATTGGGAAAGACAAGAGAACATCCCCTTCAAATAAGGCAAATGTGTGTGGAAGTCAAGAGATGGCTATTAGGACATATCTACTCACATATGCTTATGTGGCTGAAGTATCTACAACTGCTGGATGAAGACCTACACAGTGAAAAGATGTAATGGGGTCTTGGGTTACAGATTTATTCCAGAACTATGTTTGAAAGGGGCTTAATACTGAAAGAAAAAAAAAAAAGCACCACAAGCCCACTGGGAGAGCTGTGATGTTGTGGGACTATTTCTCTTGCAAAGGCACTGGGCATCTTGTTAAAAGGCAATGCATCATAAGATCTGTGAAATAAAAGAACAGTAAACTGAAATGAGTCTTTACTGGGTGTTTTAATGGGATAATAGTCCAAAAACACATGGCCAAACTAAAACAAATATGGTTGACCAAGGACAAAAATTAACCTCCTTCGATAGTCATCTCAGTCTTTAGACCTAAATGCTATACTAGTACATCTCAAAAAATTAGAATATTGCATAAAAGTTCAACATTTCTTGCTAGTCATCTCAGAAAGTGAAACAGTCATTTTACAGAGATTCATTACACAGAGTAAAATATTTCAAGCCTTTATTTTTTGCAGTTTTAATGATTATGGTTTACAGGTAAAGAAAACCCAAAATTCTGTGTCTCATTAAATCAGAATATCACATTAGACCAATCAATAACGAACGTTTTAAGCACAAATGTCAGGATTCTGAAAAGCATGAACATCTCTATGGACTTAATACTTGGTTGTACCTTCTCTTGCATGAATTACTGCATCAATGCGCCGTGGCATGGAGGCCATCAGCCTGTGGCAATGCGTAGGTGTTATGGATACCCAGATTGCTTTGATAGCTGCCTTTAGGTCACCTGCCTTGTTGGTCTGGTGTTTCTCATCATCATCTTCCTCTTGACAACAGCCCATAGATTTTTTTTAAAATTTTTTTATGAGGTTGAAGGTCACGGGAGTTTGCTGGGCAGTAAAGAACGTGAACACCATGGTAATTGCAGCAGCCTCTGGTACTTTTGGGAATGTGGGCTGGTGCCAAGTCCTGTTGGAAAATGAAATCAGCTTCTCCATCCAGCTTGTTAGCAGAGGAAGCATGAAGTGGTCTAGAAAGTCCTGGTAGACGGCTGCGTTGACTATGGACTTCAGAAAACCCAGTGGACCAGAACCAGCAGATGACGTGGCACCCCAGATCATCACCAACTGTGAAAACTTCATTCTGGACTTCAAGCAACATGGATTCTGTACCTCTCCACTCTTCCTCCAAACCCTGGGACCTTGATTTCCAAATGAAATACAGAATTTACATCTGAAAACAGGACTTTGGACCATTGAGCAACAGTCTAATTCCATTTCTCTTTAGCCCAGATAAGACGTCTCTGATGCTGTCTCTGGTTCAAGAGTGGCTTAACACAGGGAATGCGACATGTGTAGTCCATGTCTAGTATCCGTCTGTGTGTGGTGGTTCATCTGGAATTGACTTTGCTTGACAATCCTCTCAAGCCTGTGGTTCTCCCTGTTGCTGGTGCATCTTTTCCTACCACACTTCTTCCTGTGAGTTGTGAGCCATGAAGTTCCATTAATGACCTTTTCACAGTATTCTAATTTTCTGAAACACTGAATTTTTGGTTTTCATTATATCTGGGCCAAAAATCATAAAAATTACAAAAAACCAAGGCTTGGAATATATCACTATGTGTGATGATTCAATATAATGTACGAGTTTCACCTTCTGAGATAACCAGATAGAAATTGTGCACCTTTACGCAATATTCTAATTTTTTGAGACGTACTAGTAAAACATATTGGGCGAGCTGAAAACAAGAGAGAGTAAGAAAGGATCCAGGACTCTGGATTGAAAGACTTATCAAAAAGGAATTATTGCATCAAGTCGAGAAATACTTGGATCTGATGAAATTTGCCTATAGAGCTTGCATGGGATGGAGGATGTTACCATCACTCTGCTGAATCTGCTCTATAAACATCTGGAAGATTCAAAGACTCATGCAAAACTTTTGCTCCTGGACTTCTCATCTGCTTTCAATACAGTAAAACCCCAAATTCCGGTAAATGAACTTTTAACACAGTTCAACATTAGTCCTGGTTTAGAAGGCTGGATTATGGACATTTTAATACACACACCTTGGCAGGTCAAAGTAAAAAGTCACATCTCTGCCTCTCCTTCTTCTGGTTCTCCACAGGGGTGTGCTCTGGCCCCCCTGCCATTTGTTCCCTACACAGATGACTATAGAAGCATATACTCCAAACAGACATACATAACATACATGCAAACCATACATTAATACATACATACACACACACATATATATACATCCTTGTACTTCTATACAAACTGAGGACTTTGTATTGAGTTCCATTCATTTTAAAAGCTGCATGTATGCCTAACCCAGATATTTTCCCTAACCTAACCATGACTAGTCTATTCCTAACCCTATCCTAATTCACACCATGCCTCTAAACCTAACTAGTAGAGCTCAGGAGACCTGTAAAAAAAAAAAAAAAAAAAAAAAAAAAAAAAAAAAAAAAAAAGTGAGGGTGAGGACTGGGAAAAGGTCACTTTTCATAAATGACCCCCATCTCTTTTTAAATATTGTTAAAGTTGTCCTCTATATGTAGTATATACAAGGACATACATATATACATATGCTGACGAGAGTAATAATTAATCGGTTGCAGGATGGGGAGGCTGAACACGGCCCTGCGGTTGATGACTTTGTTCAGTGGTATGTTAAAATGAATTTAAAACTAAACATTACAAAAATGAAGGATATGAACACCAACTTCCGTAAAGCGCCACTCTCCATCCCCAGTATTTATTAAAAGCACAGAAACTGAATTTGTTACAAGTTACAAATATTTGGGTACAGTAGTCAACGATAAGCTGGCCTATACTATGAACACAGATATAATCGGTAAAAAGTGCAGCAGAGGCAGTACTTTTTAAAGGAAGCTAAATATTTTTAGTGTGCCTAGAAGGACCATGAGACTTTTATTGAATCCAATTTAATTTTTTTCTATGGTTGCTTGGTTTAGAAACTTAAGTGTTCAGAAGAAAAGCTGTCTCAACAAAAGTCACTAAAGTAGAAAATAAGATAACTGGGGTTGCTCAACCTAAGTGATACTTTTATTTGTTGTGCCACTCAGAAAGTGAGGCTCATACCGTGTTCCCCAGACCACCCTCAAACTCTGGAGTTCCAGCTTCTTCCCTCTGGGTGGAGGTTTCGGCTTCTTTGGCTTAAAAGAAACTGATGAAAGAACTCTTTTGTACACACACCAATCAGGTCTCTAAATTTTAGCTTTTTTTTTTTTTAGCTTTTTAAAATCTTGATGTTATTTCTTTTTACATATTTATATAAAAAAAAAAAAAAAAAAAAAAAAAAAAAAAAAAGAAAATTCGGTGTTTGTATGACTTGTCTGTTTTTAACAACACAGTTGATGTACTATTATGTTGTGCTGCATGTTTGAAATGCCTGGCTGCAAAACAAACTTCCCCCTTGGGGGACTATAAAGGCCCTGAACTGAACTGGATGATGCATAGAGACTGTAGGAAGAGAAATGGGCTGAGACACCCTCCTCACCCCCTGCATGCTCCAACCTTGTGAAATATTCTAGTCTTATTGGCAAAAAAAGGTTGTACCAATGATTTTATGTAAAAAATATTTAGTACATAATGCAAAAGGTACAGTTTAGGAACAAATGCACAAAAAAAAAAAAAAAAAAAAAAAAAAAATCCATTAACATGATCTGAAAATATTAACTGTCATTTTCCTTTTCTTAAAATGTTGAAACCATAGTTCAGGTGAAACGCTGCTGTCAGCTCCCCCCCAGTGGTCTCATGCCATAATCAGTACAGCAGCTTGATAGTGTTGGAGAAATAATCCAGATCACTGTTACTCCAATAAAGGCAAGACATGGAAGAAAGTTCAGCTGCTAACAATTTCAGTCATATTCACCCTAATCTCCTCTTCCCACCCAGGTGGAATTAAAGAGCGTGGTGAGCCACCACGCATGTTCACATACAGCGACAGTCTGGATGTTGGTGGGCCTATTGGTTTTATGTAGAGGTTATAGATTACATATGACTTCTATAGAACCTTTTGCAGCATGTACCTTCATAGCAGCAGATTTCCTGTAAACTGCTTTGACTCTTAAGATTCCATATTTACCCACCATCAGAAATGTGGGCGGCAGAAGAGCTGTAAACCACGACAGCTACCCCAAATATTCAGACCAACTGTGCCCTTTCCCAGAAATCCTGAGGCTCATACAGATGGCTATTCTCATGAGAATGACTGTGGCTTACAATCATCACTGTGTCTGTGAAAAAAAGCTGATGTTTTAAATTTGATTTATGTATTCACATGGAATGGAAGGATACAACTCGGAGTCCTCTTTCAATGGGATCCGTCAGCAGGAGGCCTCGTGGTACGTAGATCTTGTCATTCTGTTCCTGGATATACTTGGCAATCTTCTTCAGAACCTAAAAAAGCAAAAACTAACTCAATCTGTTTTCCACGACAGTCTTTCTCTGAAGTTTTTAGAATGAAACACTAGCCACATTTTCAGCCGGGATCAGGCTTCATTTGCAATATTTTTATGCTGGATTTTTTGGATGCGTTGAAACAACTTTATATTGTGATTGATTGATCTAAAATAAATGCTCAGTTACTGAACAAAGTCAGGTCACAAAAACTATGTAGAAGGGAAATCAATTTTTTTTCCCTCTAGCAC
This sequence comes from Anableps anableps, assembly GCA_014839685.1. Classification (NCBI taxonomy): domain Eukaryota; kingdom Metazoa; phylum Chordata; class Actinopteri; order Cyprinodontiformes; family Anablepidae; genus Anableps; species Anableps anableps. The sequence continues at coordinate 168,896 of CM026066.1, read as the reverse complement.
CTAAACATAGAACACTGCAGCAGACCAGTGTTAAAACTGGTTTATGGAGATACAGCCAGCAGTAACAACCACCACCCAACAGTGTCCTTGGGCTTTTTGGTACATATGAAATGGGCCTTTGTGTGTTTTTTTTGTTTTGTTTTTTTTTTTTTTTTTAAATTGGCATTAATTTTGGCCCTGGTATTCTCCCTTGGATGCAATTTTTGACCAGTCTCTCTTCCTTATTGTAGAATCTTGAAAACAGACATTAACTGCAGAAACTGAGGCCAGCAGAGCTTTAGATGTTGTTCTGGGTTCTCTTGTGACCTCCTCGATGAGTCTCTTGAAGTAACTTTAGTGAGATGCCTGCTCCAAGTAGGGGTCAAGATTTTCTCCATGTGTGGATAATTGCTCTCATTGTGATTAACCGGAGTCATAAGGTCACAGAAATAACCGCTCCCAGACTGACAGATGTCAGTGACTTTGCTTCTCATCTGTTTTCCTTACAGGTTTCTAAAGCCGCTTCTCCATTGTCAAGTCTCACTCTAACTGGTAATGTCTGGTTCAGTTCTAGCCCAGTTTGCAGCGTCTCCATTACGTTCTGTTCCTCACCATTGTAGGCATAAATATGGGCAGGAAGATTAAACTCATATTTACGATCCTCCACACTGAACAGCTCTCTGATAGCAGACTGCATGTGCCCCGATCCACTGAGGTGGTTGAGATGTTGCCGTTTGGAATTTGCAGTGACGTAAATCGTGGGCCAATAAATGAATGTAGTCTGTCAGTCAAATTCCTTGCGTGTAACACACACTTACACTTGTACTATCCCTGAAGTGAGTACAAAAAACAGAGAGGATCTGCTAATGGAGATGAATCTGGCTGCGGCAGAACCAGTTAAAGCCACTCTAGTGGAGAAGCAGCTTATGTGACTTCTAAATTGTACAGGTCTGGCAGTAATATGGTTTGGATGTGGGCAGTGACACTGAATCCAGTTTACTAACAAATGTAATTATTCACAATTAATTCTACATTGAACACTGGAGGAAAATACCTTTTCACTTAGGTCCAGGTTGGATTTGGAAAGCTTTCTATTCATAAAGGAAACCCTCGTCTGAAAAAAACTCCACATGAAGAACACAATGGTCCAACAGAATGGAAAATCACCAGAGAGAGACCACATGTAGTGCTGATGCCAAACACTACAGCACTAAAGCCTTCATGTACTTCATTGTTACACTGGCAGTTAATTAACATGACAAGCAGTTGTTTTCTCCCCATTTACATGAACATCTGCACATGCTCAGTTTTTCATTTTAACAGCTGCTTGGGATAAAACTGCCTTGAAAAATGGAACAGGAAGTAGGTGTTTTTTATCCAGATGTTTACTTTGAGTTTCTTCATTAAACCAAAAAGATCTGTTTGGGTGCAGGTGGACTCAAGTTCAAGTAAAGCTTGAATTCATAAAAATCTGAATATTGTATGACTGTACAGCTAACATATCCCACCTTCTCATAGTGACTTTCCATACAGAGAAAGACTGTGTAAGCTGTGAGGCAGGCCAGACAGCCTTCAATAAATGACTGACTTCCCAGCTTCTCTGCCTCTGCATACAGGTTGTTCAGCGTCCGTATCGTCTCCTCAAACTGCTGCTTGTCAATCTGAAACATATGAAAGCAAAACAGAAGATCAAACAGTTCAAATTAGGACACAGTCGAGTAAATATTTTAAAAGGTAGTGTGTGTGTGTGTGTGTGTGTGTGTGTGTGTGTGTGTGTGTGTGTGTGTGTGTGTGTGTGTGTGTGTAGGATGCATTTTAGTAGTTCTTTTCCTCTTTTGATAAATGAGGGGCTGCATGTTCTCAGACTGGTCATGCATCAAGAGAATTCTAGGCTTCCTTCCCGCATTTCGAAACACCTCCTGAACTGTTCAGGACGCCTCAGTAGTGAGCCTCGGGAATGGTTCTCAATAACTTGCAGGACACGGTCCAACTTGGACGCAAACATCAAAATCTGCAAAGGGATCCTCAAAATGTTTGTTCTCCAAACACATAGATCCTCTTTTGAGTTAAAGATTCCGCAGGTGTCCCCTGACAAAAAGAGACATCCTGAGCTTTTAAGTAAAATTGTTGGGTGCAGAACTCTAAAGTATTTACACCCTTGAACTGCTTCAGTTTGTTGTGCTCCAACCACAAACTTTAATGTGTTTCCTTGGGCTCTAATGTGATAGAAAAAGTAGCATATAATTATGAAGTGGAAGAAAAAAAAAAAAAAAATAAAATAAAAAAAATCAAAAAAAAAAAATCCATGGATTTCTAAAGCTTTTACAAATAAAAACCATTGCTGGGCAGCACAAAAGAGGAGATTTTTATATCTTACAAGTCTATCAAACATCTTTTCAGGGCATTTCTCCGGTGCAATAATTGAATTTTTTTTAATTTTTTTTATATGTACTACTGATTTGATATTTATTATACATGCCTTAAAAAAAAAAACTTTTTCCGACTCTATTGGCCTTTATTTGACAGTGGTCAGACAGGAAAGCAGGTTGAGAGGGAGGATAGGACATGCAACAAAAGTCAACGGGCCAGGACTCGATCCTGTGACGGCTGCGTTAGAGGACCAAGGGTCAAGGGTATGTGGGTCAAGAACTTTACCTCTATGCCACCGTCACACCCACTTTTCTTTTTTTAACCTGTACTGACATTTTTATGTGAGCTTGTGCAACGTGGATTTCATTTTTGATTGAAACATAATACAACCTTCAGATGTCACCAAATAAATAAACTAAGCTTTGCATTAATCTGAAGCAGCAAAGAGGCCCATGGGAACTCTAGAGGAGCTGCAGCGATCCACAGTTCAGGTACGAGAACCTGTTCAAAAGACAACTGTTAGGTGTGCCATCAGCAAATCTGGTCTCCATGAAGCCATGGTAAGAAGAAAGCTGTTGTTGAAATGAAGCCATAAGAACCCATGTGGAAAAAGGTTCTCTGGTGAGAAGAAGCAAACACTGATATTTTTAGCGTACAAGCAAAATGCTAGCAACACTGCTATTTCACCAGACAAATGCACCATTGTTTCATACCTCAACACATGCAGTATGTTTATGTCCACAACCAAGTGTGCAATGCAATCTTTGGTAGGGCAACTTTAAAACGTGGCGCCAAGAAGAAGGAAAAAAAAAAAAAAAAAAAACCCTTTACACACTATTGGGAGCAGCTGATCAGCCTATTAAAAGCTCAATATTGCCTGACCTACAAACCCAGATCCCAGAGGATTTGAAAAGGAGGCTTTATGTATGCAGAGCAGGACCAAAGAGACATGGAGGAAACCACCAGTCATGAGACTGTCACATCTTCAGTCAGACTGACTGCGACCAGAGATGCTTCCTGCCCACAGCATCACAACTCAAAACTCTTTGAAGATACTTCGATGATATGAGTCACAACAAAATTTTAGTTAATACATCTCCCTCTGCACCTAAATGAATTATTCACCTGAAACAACGACAAACTGAACATAAACATCACAGATAGAGGAGAAAAATCAACTAAAGTTGAAATCCAGCAGCATTTAACCAGTCCAAAATTCTGCACAGCATATGAAATGCAACAACACATTGGTAGTCATGGCCAGAGAGGATTTTCCAACAGCTGCAGTTTCATGGTGAATTCAAGTACATCTCCTACACTGGATTGTTTTTATATCCATACAACTTAACAAGTTGTTTAAACCTTTATTATTCTCAAATGTCTGCAAAGTCTAGTTAAAAAAATTCATTAACAACCTTTACCATTTCACAATGGTTTTATTGTTGTATAATCCATACATTTGTATCCTTTATTCATAAAAAATAAAACTCACCAAATCTTCAGTTGGTTCTATCAGTGCCACTTTTTATTTGCTTCTCTTGATTAAAGCAAAACGTTAAAAATAAATAAATAAATAAATAAAACATGTACGTACCAAACCCTGGTTTTTGTGTACCGTTATACCCTTGGTACTTTTACAAGGTACTGCATGAAGTACTGAGAGGAAGTAAAAAATGACAAGTCACTGAGTAGCCTCTACATGGAGCCATGAGCAGCAGAAATCCCTCCAGTGTTCTGGAATGGAATATCAAGCTCAAGCTGCATATCTGGCCCTTTCATCAAAAGTTCTTGTTCTCTCTCCAATTTCCCAGTTTGAAGGCTATGATCCAAGCCCATCACCTGAGCATCTTTCCATTGCATAAGATGGACAGACGAACATTTATTGGATAAAAAGATGAGTACATTGCTGCATAGCTTTTACAAACACATTCAATAAAGATGCCACACTCTAATGTGTAACTGTCACATAATACAGTGTGAACTCCAAGACACAGGCCAGAAAAACAGTGAATTAATGAAACTCCACTGATCAGTCTGGAAAGTGAGCAGCCACATACTTATATACTCAAAATGCTCTCCCGGAACTTTGGCAATATTTAGCAGAAATACTCAGAAAAACAAAATCCCACAGCCTAAAATAACAAATCTGCTTGAAGAAAAAACATTGCAAACCATGTGACTTCTGAAAACCACAAAATATGCAAACCCTACAAAAGAGAAAAAAAAATGCTGGCTCAAACAACAAAAAAAGCTAAATTAACTAATTAAATAAAAAATGCAGGCCATAAAAAGTTTGGCCCTGTGCTGCATATTTCAGAAAAAGAGGTACAGCTAATCTTGAACGAATGTGTGGGAGAAAAATTTTATGGCAGTGAGAATAAGCTCTTACAATCCTTCATCTGCCCAACATCTATGTGTGTATATGAAGTAAATCCTACCGGAAAAACACTGAAGACCACCCAAATCCAGGGAAGTGCCAATACAGCTCTTAAAATGATGGGAAGCAGCTCATTCATGTGGAACGAGCATCAAAGCTCAGTTCTCTGTCCATTTGGCTGCCACAGACTCAAGAATCAGAATGCCTTCATTAGTCCTCCAGGGGGAAACTACATTTCAGTTCAGCCCATCCAAGAGAACAAAAAAACATCATAAGACATAGGTAGACAGGTGTCTGAGGCTGCAGCCATCACCGAGAGGTGCTGCCCTTCCGTTAGATGAGAAAAAAAGACCACATTAGGTAAGTCAGCAACCTGTTCCTCCATCTCTCCTCTATCTACACATCAAACCTGAACTGAACCTACTTCCTCAGCCCAGTTCACATAAAAACAGAGTTCTCCATCAAGAGGCAGCTAAAGTGTCTCCTATTTTAGATCATTGGTCAGAACAACTGCACCACATATGCATTAGTTTTGACATCTTGCAGGACCCTAAAACTCAGGCAAAGCAAACAGAAACATTACATTTAGATTCTCAGTAGAAAATAGTTTTATCAATTACTTAAACACAAAAATGTAACACCATTTCAAATTCTGCTCTGAAATACTGGGGGCAGGTCAGCTGAGAACAATCATTTACACATTTCTGACCAACTCCTATGAACCGTTTGGCATGAAGGCCTGAAATCAAACTCCACATAATAGAAATAACAAACACATGTTGCAGATCTTGCACAGATCTTGCACAGCCTGGTTGTGTTCCAGCTGTGGACTGAGCCACAGGGAAATGTTTTCTCCCATGGAGAGCAGCAACATGTGAGCACATTAGTGGAGTAGGGAAAGGAGAGAGCCGAACTGGCCAAGGAGTGGTGTGCATGGTGGGTCCATTGATCCCAGGCATCTCTAAAGAAATGAAGTAATGAACAATGAACCAGGTGCTCCTCAGCTTTCTCCTCATCACTGTGACTCTGGAGCTGATCAGTAAACTGAATCTCCACTCTTCTACTGATACTCTTCTATTGTCAAGCCTTTAAGTTGCACATCTTTGTCGACTCTGTGCTGCACTGATGCCCCTAACATAAATACATGGCGCATAACTAGGGGAGTAAAAAAAACAAACAAACAAACAAACAAAAAAACCATACCAGCATACCTCTGGCTGTATGTTCAGGCTTCTTGTTCTGCTGGAAGGTGAATCTCCACCCCTGCCTCAACTTCTGCAGTCTTTAACACGTTTTCTCCAGGAGTCCCCTGATTTATAGCAACATCTCTACCTGTAGACCAGCTTCTCTCTCCCTGTGGAAGAAAAGCATCCCCACAGCATGACGCTGCCTCCAACATGTATCCAGGTTAATGTGCAGTGTTTGTTTTCCACCTCATGCAGTGTTTTTGGTCACATCAAACCAGAGCACGTTTTTCCACGTTTGCCGAGTTCCCTTGTAGAAAACTGCAAACAGGACTTCGTATGGCTTTTTTTTTTTTTTTTTTTTTTTTTTTTGCCTCAAAAGACCAAATTTTTGGAGTGCATGACAAATCAGTGTCTCCTCAACAGATTTTTCAATCTGAGCTGTGGATCTCTGCAGCTCTTCCAGAGTTAGCATGGGTCTCTGGGCTGCATCTATAACCTCTTTCAATAAACACTTCAGATGCAACTTAGAGGCATTTTAACTATCTTCATATGTGTTATGAAATAAACAGCAGTGAAGGGCTGCTATTACACCCCTGACTTGCCTAAAGAGGTAGTCCAAGCCCCATACCAACTACTACCCATACCAGCAAAGGTGAAGCTGTGCTCAGCTGCAGCTGGATGGAGATTTAAGATGAAAACACAGAGACCGCCTCTGTGCTCTGGGTTGTTGATGCACATCATTTCTTGCCATTAACACAGAATGCAAAGATCACCGTGAAGAACAGTGAGACACAATAAGTCAGCAGATTTCAGTGAAACTCCGATCTTTCATTGACGTCATCAACATATCCAGCTTTCTACCAGGATTGGGTCATTGATTTTATGACTGAAGGCCCCCCACATACTTCATCCAAAGACAAACGACGACACGCAGTCACATAGTTTAAGGACTCCTCCCGCTTCAGTATACATCACGCCCCTACCTGCCAGAGTTCTCCTCCCCCCATGCATCCTCTGTTTTGCTTTTATGAAATGTCAGGGAGAGAGCTCAAAGAGGCCTCCTCCATGGATGACGTTGCAATTTCCATCTAGGAGTTTTCAGCCGTTTGCAGGCCTTATTATTATTTAGTGAAGAACTGTGCAAATGTACATAATTCCTCACTGCATCAGATACACGTTCCTCAAAAGTATTCTTGTCTCCTGCAGATACAAAAACTAGATAGTTGAAGAGAAATATCAATGATGATGTCTGAGCACATTTCTGCCTAAAAAAAAAAAAAAAAAAAAAAAAAAAAAAAAAAAAAAAAAAAACCCCTCCCCCCATCCCCACGGCAACAAACTTCTGACCAATCACATGACACTTCACACAGAGCTCTGTCAAAATAGTTTGACCCGGGCCTGGTGTTGAGAAAGGGAGGTGGATGGCTCTCTGCAAACAAAATGACAATTTTTGTCACATCTACATCAACGAGAGCCGATTTCGATACTTGAGATGAAGCATGTGGGAGTTTTTAGGCTCTGGATCCATCCTGCTGAGTTCCACACAACACCTTTGTTCAGCAGTGCTGGCTGAACCTCTGAGAGCTCAGCTGTGTGAGATATAGATTGCCTTGAATCACTTCTACCCAACAATCCTGACCTACTTTCTGTGGGTCTATCACATAAAATCCTGATAAAAAAAAGTTTGTGGTTTTGGACAAAACATGAAAAGGTTGATGGGGTATGAATACTTTTGGTCACACCAGTCCCGACACTACTGTCAACCACAAGACATCACAGATGTGATGGATTCTAGCAGCAAGTGTCCTTGTGTAAAACCCATAGCAGAGATGTTTCCCACCTTGGTCTCCAGCTCTGAAGGGAGCTTGGTCTGGAACTGGCACATGGTTCCGTTGGTGTAATCTCTCTGAATGAAGACTTTGGCTGCAATGGCCGCCTGCTGCCTCATGTCCTGCAAGCTGTGGGTCTGTGGAAACAGGAATTATGACATCACACTCTATGGTGGGGCTCAAGTCTACTGCACAGGCTCAATATCTGATTGCCGTGCAAAACATGTACTCCTGACACCTGGAACTGAAGAAAAATCAAAAACTACTTTCCAAACCAAACAGTCCTTTGCCAAATTGATATTATACACAACATTGCCATGACAACATATTGGTGATATATTGTGCAGCCCTACCTAAGATAACATGATTTGTCTCAAAGGTTTACATCAAGCTAATGGAAGAGCATTAGTGTTCAAGCAGCAGGAGAGGTGACTCATATAGCCTTCCTTCTAATGACATGTTGTCTGCACATCAGAGATGAACACAGATACAAAGAGAACCTTGGACCTGCAGATGGAAACAGATTCTTGGAATCTAATCTGACCTTTTTCCTTTGGCTAAAACAGTCTAAGTCAGAGTCCTGCTACTCCAGTCTACCAGTACCACTGTCCTGCAACGTCTGGCTCCATCCCTGCTTCAGCATAAATTCATCAAATTAATGGTTAATGACCTTCACAAAAACACTTGCTGACATGTTCAAGAGGTAATTCAGCCTTTTGATTCAGGTGTGTTGGAGAAGGGTTGCATCCAAAAGTTGCAGGACAGGAGCACTGAAGGACTAGAGCTGCAGACATCTGGTCTAGTTAAATACCACTAGAACTAAATGGGCCAAAATCTGAACTGACACAAACCATAGCTAACAGAAAGAAACTCTTGATTGGTTGATAGGACGGGTTTTGGAGAATGTCTTTTTGTAACATACTGGGGAGCCCCCCCCCTGCATTAGATTTTAATATCCAGCTTTTTACATAAGATCTCTGAGATCAACAGAATTTCAAGCTTTTGAGCAACATGACGATTGCTCAGCTGACTGTAGGCCAGCTACCGAGCAGAACGTGAGACTAATTTTACCAGCCAATACCAACTCTCACTCTAGACGCAGGCACCTCAAAACTACGACGGCATGTAGTTTGTTTATCAAAAACAAATAACAAAACATAAATATTATAGTTACCATGGCAGCATACCATATAGGTGGCTGCCACAGTGTGCCAGAGATGTTTTGCTTTACTAAAAGGAAACCTCAACATGGAGACATTTACTGGAGCAAATTTGAGCCAATAGCATCCATCCCTTCTTGTAAGTACAACCTTTTGGAAATTTTAACATACCAACAACCAAAAAGTTCACTTACAGCGATAACATTAAAAGCTAATAAATAAGCAACATGTTCAACATGTCGGAGCTCTTCCATGGTCTTTACATATTCTGCTTTGAGTTGAACAGCCACCTTGTACAGATGAATCTTAACAAATGAATGTTAATAAATGAAAAGATGATTAATTTCAATAATTCAGTTCAAAGGTTAAACTCACACTATGTGTTCCTCCCACACACACACACACACACACACACACACACTTACAGGATTTATTATTGTTAATTTTGATGGCTTATAGCTAATGAAAACCCAAAATTCAGATTTTCTAAAAATGTAAATATTACATTAGACTAATAATACATAAATCCATTAGACAATGGCATGGAGTTGATAAGCCTGGGGTTCTTCTGAAGTGCAAGGGAAGCCCAGGTTGCTATGATTTATTCATTCATTCATTCATTCATTCATAAAGCACTTTAAAAACCAAAGGCAACCGAAGTGTGGTACAGGTCAATCCGAGAATACAAAGTTGACAAATAAACAACACAATCATCAATAAAAGATAGAAAAGAAACAAAGACTGGCCCAATGCTCTCTGGAATTAAAAGCCAACTTGAAAAGGTGAGTCTTTAAGAGAGATTTGATTTCATTCATTTAACGCTCCAGCAGAACTCACAGAAACAGGAAGACCGTTCCAGAGCCTGGGAGCTGCGGCTGAAAACGAGTCGGATTCTGGGATCACCTAAGTGGTTCTGTTATAAATCTTAAAGTTCTACTGGGAACTTGTGGATGTAAAAGCTCAGAATGACAAAAAGAGGCCAGACCATGTAGACATTTAAAAACTTAAACCAAGATCCTAAAATCAGTTTTAAAGGAAACAGGCAACCAGTGGAGGGAAGACAAAATTGGGGTGATGTGATATGGTTTAATCACAGTATAGAGGGAGTTAAAAGTCCAGCCCAGAAGTAATAAAAGTATGAACAACCTTCTCAGTGGCATTATGGGGAAGATAATCCTTAGTTTTACCAATTAGCCTCAGATGATAAAAGCTAGACTGGACTACTGCATTGCAAAAACACAAAATCTTTCCAAGTATCTTGGAACAAGACATCTTTCCCATATTATAAGTTAAAATGTCTTGTCCCACTGGCAGATTATTCCATTTATACCTAGCACTTTTTCCACCAATATTAAGGAATTGACTTAAAACAAGCTCCTATATCGTGCTGAAAAGTAACTTGTAAGTTAGTTTTCTCTAATTTCAAGTGTATTCAAGAAATTTGCACTAGAAACTAGACCAAAAATACTTGGAAAGATTTTGTGTTTCTGCAGTGTGTACTCACCAGGGGCCTCATGTATAAACGTTGCATACGCACAAAAAATGTGCGGCACAATATTTTACGCACAACTCAGGATATATACAATTAAACATGGAGTAAAAGTTTGTGAAAATATACACAAACTGTTGACCTGCCGTGAAAATGTGCAGCAGCCACACAAACTTTTTCAGTGGACAAACTACAAAGCACCAACACTCACCTAAACACACTCAGATCTGACTCCATTCAGTGTTATTTAACCCTTGGGAGCATCAAACCCAATGTTTTTTTAATGATTTTAATCTTTTCTTGTTTAAACTTAAATGATGAAACTGAACCACATTTATCCTCATGCGGGTCACACACAAATATATAAATGATATGAAAACCTCATTCGCATGTAAATAGTAATTTTTTTGTCACATATTGATGTAACTGCATGAAATGCACGTCATCTGTGGCGCACTTTCATTTTTACTGTATAAGAAAATGGAGTCAGCTCAGCAGATTAATTCCTAACAGGTCAGGTTTGATTATTATTCGGGTGGACAAGGTGTAAATCACATATGTACATAGATAACCGCGCAAAGGTGGAACAATGGCAGCTTTGGCTCTGCTGGAGGACATGGCCAATGGAAGGATTCAGAGGGAGCGTGTGCTCAGAGATCAGACTGACCTGCTGGGACATGATGATGAGTGGCTTATTAGCCGCTTCAGATTGCTCAGGACCATCATCCTGGAGCTGTGCACGGAACTGGCCCCCACTTTGCAGAGAGAAACTAGAAGGAGCCATGCATTACCGGTTCAAGTTCTCACTACATAGGGTTTCCTTGCAAACGGAGCATTTTAGTGGGTATTGGCTGATACATCAGGAATATCACAGTCATTATTCAGTTCAGTCATGCCATATATGTTGCCCAGCTATATAAAGGTTCCCCTACACTGCAGCTAAACAGGCAGAAATTTAATTGCAATTTGCAGTTTATGAGCATACTTCCTAACGTGATCGGAGCTGTCTACTGCACTATTGTTATAAGGGCACCGTCTCGAAATGAATGCACCTTTATAATAGCATTTTCATTCTGTAAATGTGCAACTGTGCCAAACAAATAGTGGAACGTTGGCCTGGTTCAACACAATTCCTTCATACTGTGGAATAAATTGATTTTCCCACTCAAATCAAAGTACTCTCAGGCACTCTGTGTATTGTTGAATCGCAGCTGAAAACTCATCTGTTCAAACAAGCATTTTCCTTTGATAGATGTATAAATTTTCTTTTTTGTTTATTTCACGTTTTACTTTTAATTTTATTGCTTTTATTTTTGTTTTATAAAAGGTGACCTTGTGCACCCTAAAAGGCATCTTTTAAATAATAGATTTTTTATTATTATTATTATTATTATTATTAATTGTAGTTGGAAACAGACTAAGCAGAGGTCGTTGCCATGGTTATTTGACCCTATGCCAGCTTTTAGTGTGAAAGCTGAGCACTCTTCTATGCATGAGGTCCGTTTATTAAATTCAAAATCTGAGTCAAAGATCACCCCAAGATTCCTAATTTAAGCACTACTAGACGAGTCCAGTGATCCAACAGCGCTGCTGTATTCTGTCAGCAGGGTGGATTTACCAAATAAAATAACTTCTGTCTTTCTGTTTAAATAAAGAAAATTCAGCTCTATCCATACTCTCACCTCCTCCAAACACTTGAGCAGATTCTCTGCTGACTGGCTTCCCCAGAAAATTATGGGAAGATAGACCTGAACACCATCTCAATAAAAATGTAATGATACATTATACTTTTGTAAAATGGACCCCAGAGAGAACAGGTACAAGGAAAATAAGACAGGACCTAAAATGGGGCTTTGTGGTATACCATATTTGAGAGGAGCAGCTGAAGATGAAAATTGGCTCAGCTTCTGTTGCATAAGTAAGACTTAAACCATTTTAAGGCTATGCCTTTAATACCAACAGACTGCTCCAATTTTGACACTAGATTTTCATGATGTACTTTGTCAAATGCAGCAGTCAGATCAAACAAAATTTAAAAACAAACAAACAAAAAAAAAATAAATAAACAGCTGAATTACCAGAATTAGCTGTTAAAAATGTTAGCAGCCCTCAGCTCGTCCTTAATGTTTGCTTTGGTGTTAAGGTCAAACTGGTTTGATGGCCTTTAAAGCACAGTAATACTATGTTCTTTAAAGCATGTACTGGTGAAGGTTAAAATCAGCATCTCCTTAAAGCTTGTCACCAGAAGGAAACATGAAGTGCTCTGAAATGTCCTGGTAGATGGCTGTGCTGACTATAGCAACAGTAAAAGAAGACCAGCAGACGGAATGACTCCCCAGATGCTCACAGATTGTGGAAAGTTCAAACTGGACCTCAAGCAACCTGGATTCTGCTCATCTCTACTCTTCCTACACACTCTGGGTTCTTGATTTTTAAAACAAATCTCAGCAACAGTTCAGTGCCTTTAGGCCTAAACTCCAGTAAGAGGCTCTTGACGTGGTTTCTGGTTCAGGAGTGGCAAAACCACAATAGATGTGACAGTTGTTGCCCATGTCTTGGATACATCTATGTGGGATGGCTCCAACTACAGTCCACACTTTATGATTCTCCACTAAACTCCTGAATGGATGTTGCCTCACAATCCTCTCAAGGCTGTGGTCATCACTGTTGCTTATGCTAATTTTCTTCTACACTTTTTCCTTCCACCAAATTTCCCTATATATATATATATATATGAGTGTGTGTATCGTTATTAGCATCAACTATCAAAATGAACAAATGAACAGAAATAAATGGCTGAGTGTAATTTTTATAATATGAGCTTATCTTTATGGATCAAATGACGGAAATAGTTAAAATCTTTATTGATGTCCTCATTAACAGAGATGCGCCAGTAATGGACTCATTTTAAGAAAGCATTGCGTTGATCCTCTTTCACTCAAAACAAACGTAGAATGAAACCGGAACAATTTATTTAATTCAACTTCTTATTTAGCAGATAGTTGTTTATTATCTAATAAAGTTTGTTTCATACAGGATAACACTATATTAAGCATTACCTAATAGTGTTCATGTATTTTGTTTCTTTTAGGAGCCAGCTTACTGGCAGCCGCAAATTATTTCATAGCTTAGTCCTTAGAAAAGCTCCTCGAATCAGCTTACAACAGCTAGAAAGTAAACTGGCGTCTCCGCGTTCCTCCATTTTAAATAAGTTATTAAAAAACCTGTTATCGCCTGTTATTAGCTTAGCACTTTAGCAACAAAACCGTGAGCTAGCAGCGAGCTAACACCGTCTCCTCTGTCTAAATTAATTTCTTTAATAGAGACCCAAACCCGGCACCACTACTAACATTTGTGTTATGTTTACGTGCTACAAGTGTGAGGAAATAAAGGGCTCTAATCAACACCGCTTACCTCCGCCATGTTGAAGATTTCTGTCTTCTGAATTCTGCACGACGTACTGCAGAGTACTAGTTCCGTCGGGCAACAATTGTCTAATATATGGTTCCACTGGCTTACTGCAGAAACAAACGTTCAAAAATGCAGAGATAAATAAATTGTTCCAAATAGAGAAAATAAATGTAGAAAATAATACACATTTTATTAACATTAATAAAAACACATGTTAAGATTATTTTAAGAAATTATAAGACTCAGACTAACACAAGATTAGGACCACTGAAAAGAAAAAAGAAAAAAGAAAAAAAGACTCCTGATATTTGTTGTGGATGTATGATTTTGTGGCCTGTTTCTAATTATCTCTTTGCTGCTCAGATTAAATATATCTGCTGTACTTAATTGCTTATCTGCCGCACTGCTCACTGCTACATCTTACACAAACATAGCTGCTGATATCACATAAAACGCAACGTATAGTCAAAGAAACTGATACAAGAGGATGACACCCTTTAGGAGGGTTAAGAGTGAGGGATAGATAAAAGCAAGACTAGCGATTCACTCGTTACTTTATTTGGTTCATCCTTAAGATGTGCTAAGTGGAGCCCGGTACCGAAGGTGTATCTGTTTCATTGTATACTCTGTACTTTGATCATTTTGGTATTAAATCTCAATTTTATACTTAACCATTTCTCATTATTTCACAAGGATTCTTCACAAATTCTTTGCTGGTTTCATTGGTTGGGTCTCGGAACTGGAGAGAAACGAACCCAGTTGTGTACAGAGGTGGAAAAGGGTGCACCGCCTTTGATGCAACACTTTAATCTCAGTTTCCTGAGATTAAAGTCAGAATTTTTTTTTTTTTTTCAGTGGGCCTTATGCTCTTCCATAAAAATGCATTAAAAACATGACACATAATTGAAGGATTAACCAGGAGCTATCTATCCATCCTAATCAGATGCCCGAGCCAACTCAGCTGGCTCCTCTCAACGTGGAGAAGGAATGGCTCCACTCTGAGTCGCTTCCGGATGACTGAGCTTCTCACCCTATCTTTAAAGGAGAGTCCAGACACCCTGTGGAGAAAACTCATTTGACCAGGAGCCTTATGTATACACCATGCATAGGCACAAAAACTGTTGTGGCACAATTTTTCATGCACAAGTCGACATATATAAAAATGAATGTTGCATAAATAAACTTTTTTTGTTTTGTTTTTTTATCGTGTCCAGTCCAGCAGCGAGGCACTCAGAATTGTTGTCTGAATGTCAAGGTAAGGCCCAACATATTTGCTTTTACAAGTGGAGCATAACAGCTTTTGCCATGATGTTCCCCTTGGCATATATATATATGAAACTTTATTAAAAATTGCTTTGGGTTTATTTAAAATGTAATGGACACAAAGTCGAAAAAGTAAAAAAGTAAAAAAAAAAAAAAAAAAAGGGGGGGGGGCAGAAAGAAAAGGGAGAAAGATGGAGGAAAGGTTTAAAGAGAAAAATGGAGATAGAAGTAGAGGAGAGAAGAAAGCATAGAAATAAAACAAGTCAACACTCTTGAAGTCTGCCTTGAGACCTGCGGAAAGAGAAAAGAAAAAAAACAAAACAAAATCAAGAATCCACAACAACATATGCATATATAATAATAACAGTTATAACTTCAATGGAAAGTACACAGTGCAAGGTAATACAAGATGAATTTAGTGGCAATCGCATCCCAAATGAGAGTGGATCTAATAAACACCTGAATCTAGACACCTGTGTGTCCATGTATGTGAGTGTGCTTGTGTCTATATGGGTTCTCGCTAAGAATATTTGATATAATATAGTAGGTGTGGGGGCCCACAGATCCACCCCCGAGGACATGAAGATGGCACAAGGAAGACCGGAGCTACAGACACCCAGTAGCCCCCCAAGTATGGAGCCCCGGGAGCCCCCCACAGGGACAACCGGACCCCCTTCCCAGAGGGCAGCAGAGGAAAGCCCCGGGCAACCCCCCCAGCAGCCATGATGTAGAAGCCCCCCACATTTTTAGCGGGGGAGGGGTGCTCTGTGAGGTGGAAGCTCGGAAGCTTAGAAACACAGCTCTGAGGAGGAGCTGGGTCTCAAAGACGTCGCTAGGTCATTCCAGGTGTTTTGCACAGCTGAATGGTTTCCACAGAGATACAAGGATTTCTCAAACATGCATGAAAGAATCAAGGCAACACTCCAGGTATGTTTTTGATGAGAGAATAACATTATAACATGATGTAAAGCTCAAAAAAGTTTATTTTACATAACACTGCCTCTCCAAATAGCAATTTGCAGCGATGATTCAATTTCCAAACTGAGCTTTCGACTGCACTCTTCTTGCTATAAGAGCAACGTCTGAAAATGAATGTGCCTTTGTGAATAGAAACCATTTCCAGTCCGTAAATGTACAACTTATATGCGATGCGTAAATGTGCCTAATAAATGTAGTGGCCAGTTGGCCTGGTTCAACATGATTCCTTCATACTGCGGAACAGACTTCAACAGAATGTTTATTTCACCACTCACTCCAGCGGACTTGCTGCTTCTCTGTCTATTTTTAAATCCCAGCTGAAAACTCAGCTCTTCAAAGAAGCATTTTCACTTTGATTGATCAACATGTCCCATAATTTTATTCTAAATTTTCTTTTTTGTTTTATATTTTAAAAATTTTTCTTAAAAGTTTTTTTCTTTTTATTTTTTGTGAGGTGACCATGGGAGCCCTGAAAGGTGCCTTTTAAATAAAATGTTTTATTAGTATCAGTAGTCGGTGTAAAGCAGGAACTGTTGCCATGATTATTTGGACATGTGGTGGGAGCTTTCTGGGTATTTATACAAATGTACATATGTATTTATGGGCAGGGACAGGGCAGTCTGTGTGGGACATACAGCTGCCCTCTACACATCCCAGTTTGGGTGAAATAAAGGAAAGGTGCAAAGCCACATGCGTGGCACAGTTTTATACATCTGAATTTTTTTATGTGCTCCACTTTTCAAAATTTGTTTTCAACTTTTAGTGTGAAAGTTACGCACTCTGTTATCCATGAAGCCCCAGATATCCACTGTGGTCTATTAATTGCATTTTATGGTCCATATACATTCAGGCAGTTCTTTTTTTCATTTGAAACAAATGAAAATGAAAAAACAAAAACACACTAGCTTTTTCGTTTATTAAACCAAAATGAAAAATCGTATAACAAACCTTTATCTGATTTTGTACACAAAACAAAAATGGAAAGAATGGATAAGGAGCTCAATCCATGTATGGTTTGTTCTTTGGTTTTACCATTTCAAAATAAAACTAGAAAATCCGAAAAATCGGGTGGTTTTCTTGTTTTAAAACTAAATTAGAAAAACTGCAGTTCCAAAGCTAAAAAAGGGTGCATTTTTCTTATCTTTCTTTTTTTTAAATAGTTAAAGCAAACATGAGCCTTATAATTAGTAAGTATTGTTAGTGCCGCTTCTCTGGACCTGGTACTTCCTCTGAAGCCTGTTGCACATTTGATTCCCAATGGCTTTGATTAACAGCTTGTTCCACCTGCATTGAGTTTCTCCCCACCATAAACTCTTTGCGAAGCTCCTCTCTTAGCTGCTGCAGAAATTTGCAATGCGTAATGTGGGTACCAGTATACTTCTGGAAAAGAACATGGGCAGTTATTCGTACAAGGTCCAGGCAAAGGCCAGTGATATACTTTTCCACACGTGTTCTGGAGACTTCTTCTGTCTCCCACTAATCTGCAATCGGGTTGCCTTATTATTCAGTTCAATTCAGTTTATTTATATAGTGCCAATTCACAAAAAAACGCATGGCATTGTCATTGACTTTACAGCAATCCCTCATACTGAGCATGCATGTAGCGACAGTGGAGAGGAAAAAGTCCCCTTTAACAGGAATTGACCTCCAGCAGAACCAGAACTGGCTCAGTACCAGCGGAACGTCTGCCACGACCAACTGGGGGTTTGATTATCAAAACAGGGAAGTGTTATAATTTATTTAAATTTATTTCTGGACATGTTTCTATGAAAAACTGGAAGCCCCGTCTTTCCAAACAGAGACTATCCAAGTCTATATTTTTTTACTCCCTGTTTTTCTCGGATACAAGCCACTGTTATGTCCCATCAGCTGTCACTGATGGGTCTCAGTCACAGGGCACTGATGTGCTTTAGCATGTCTGGATCAATAACACACAGGAAAGCTGTGAGCAAACCATCAACAGAGTTCCTTGCTTAGGGGGTCGATTCCAGTCTCCCTTGATAACCGTTGAAGTGTCTATTTAGAGGGAGTTGACACACCTCATCGAGAGCCCATGATCCAATCTTGAAAAAAATTTATTTATTATTCCAAGAAAGCAATTAAGATTATAAAGTGTAATAATCTCCCATACACACTTCTTCTTTGGCAACTTCTGTCATTTTATTGCTACATATTAAAAAAACAACTGAATTTTATTTTGGATTTATTTGGCTGAAGCAAAAATCAAACAGTGGATTTTTTAATTTTTCAGTTTTAAGTTTTTTTCATTTAGGTTTTAAAAACAGAAAAACCAAAAACAACACAATTATTTTCTTTTGTGATGTTGTTTTGAAACAGCAAAACCAAAGAATGAACCATACATGGATTGAGCACTCACCTTTGATTTTGTTTTTTTTTGTTTTTTTTTTATGAGAAATGCTTTCTTTGCTGTAATAAAGTTGCATCCCTTTTTGATGTTTTTTAATTAAAGAAAAACCCTGCTCTCCTTTAAAAACTATGCAGCCCCTGTACCTGTTAAGAGCTGTGTTACAGTTATTGCAAGTACACCTGTACATGTTTGAGGAAATGTAATAAAAGCAATATGTTATTGCAGCATTAAATGTCTTCTCACTTTTCACTTGAAATTCACTAAACCTGCAAAGGCGTGCTAAATCAGCCAGGACAAAGTTCTGTCTCAGCTTCAAGGTAACTAGAATTTGGTCGACTGCAGGCCTTGTTGAGGAAGCAGGAGCAAATGGCTGAAGGCAAGACCAGTGTGTGAAATTCGAGGAGTGGAATCCTCGTATACAGGGGGGAATCTGCATCAGTCTGCAAAATCCTGTCTGCAGCCGAGTTTGGCAAAGCTGGGGATGGTGCACTCATTCCACAAGTGATCATGGTTCCTCTTGAATAGGTGTGGTCCTCCATCCCTTGGAATGATGACCACCGTGTCTGGGATTCACAGGATGGCTGCAGTGTTGAACACAGCTCTTCAGTCTGGTCAAGCCCATCTACAACTAAAAAAAAAAAAAAAAAAAAAAAAAAAAAAAAAAAAAAAAAAAAAAAAAAAAATAATAATAATAATAATAATAATAATAGACAGTAAAAATACAGTATATGAATATTATACTGATTATTAATACAACCACAAACAGCGCAACACGTACCCGAGCTCAAGGACATTTTAGTTAACATTATTTTTGTTTACAAATGACAAAATATTGGTCAGAAAAGAGAATGGTAACTTCTACAATGAAGGTAAATTAGTAGATTAGCCAGTAAACCATGAATTAGCCAATGCCTTACTGCTACTTCCAGCGTTCACCTGAAGTAAGGCCCACAATTGTTTCTACAGTAAGCCTCCTAAGAATAAGATGGATAGCCCTGGCATTGTTTTCTTTTCACCGGTATCTGGTGGTTGTTGTCATCCCTGAAGTATCTTTTTTTGTAACAGCCCGTTACCGGCGTGGGTTGAGTGATGTGTTGGAGATGTTAATGAGCCATGTGTTGTCCTCAAACTTGCAACTTATTAGCTGAAACCAAAACAAAAGCGTGTGACTAGCCGATAAACGCTGTTGTGTTAATCCACTTTGAGATCCCCCCCACAACCCCTGAAACGGCTCAGATTTACTCTGTAAACAAGCTGAATTCAAACCAAAAATTTACCATTTTAAAACATCTGAAACTGTTATTTAAAGCATGGGGTGGTTTCTTCATGACTTCAACTAGTATATTTAGCAAAAAAGGTGTGATCCTCCATCCCTGGGCATGATGACCACCGTGTCTGGGATTCACAGGATGGCTTCAGTGTTGAACACAGCTCCTCAGTCTGGTCAAGCCCATCTAAAAGGTAAAAATACAGTATATGAATATTAAGGTATGACACACAATAAACACACAAACATTATTTATTTTATCTATCTATCTATCTATCTATCAAAACATACACACATGATAGATAGATAGACGTTTTCATATATATATATATATATATATATATATATATATATATATATATATATATATATATATATATATATATATATATATTCCAACAGATCCAAGTCACCCCCAAACTGGAGCAGTGGCTAAAACAGATCCCAGGAAGAACGTCAGACATCTCAGTCCAGAAATGTGCAGTTCTCGGCACAGCCAAGATACTACGCAGAACCCTCAAGCTCCCAGGCCTCTGGTAGAGGACCCGAGCTCAGAGGTTGAGAAAGACCACCCGTGGAGGGTGAGAAGGGAATTATATATATATATATATATATATATATATATATATATATATATATATATATATATATATATATATATATATATATATATATGTTTATTTGCTAAGATAAAGCAGAAAAATATAATCTTTCCATTAACTACAGAAAATCATAAAACTAAATGCTGTCTCTAAAATCATACCTGGTTTTCTTGTGTCACTGCTGTCAATCCTTTTAAGGATCAACGTCCCTTTTTGAGTAGTTTTGTCATAGCCCAACCACATTGAAGGATGCAGGTTTTTCTCCGTTGGCTTTTAGTCCACAAAATGAAACAAGCATACATACAGCATTTTGAGTTTCCTTATCTGTCAGTAGGCGATGTAAACTACGGAAGCCAAGAGCAGTCATACTCGCATATTTGTTTTCCAGATGATTAACTCAAGATAACGAGTTATGTCATTGTCACGAAATAACGATGGCCGTTTTCTCGAGATAATGAGTTAATTTCCCAATGGTTTAATCATACGACCAACGACTTGGTGTCATTATGATCTATGGTATCACTTATTCACAGAATTATTCACAGAATAGCACATGCATGCTATGACTTACACTTAGAAGTCCTCTCCTGCTGGTATGGCATGCATTTGAATAATGGAATCAGGTTTAACACACACACACACACACACACACACACACACACACACACACACACACACACACACACACACCAGTCATGTTGTGATCTCGAAATTAAGTTATCTCAAGAAAACCATCAGAAAAAAGTTTATGCGTAACACATCTGCTCTCGGCCTCCGTAGAAAACAACCACTTATCACAGGAACACTCTGTTTCAGGAGCTTGTTCAACACGCTCGGGTTGCAGCCACAAATTTAGCTTGGTCCAATTGTTAGTACAGCCACAAACAGTGCAACATCCACGCTCAAGGTCATTTCAGTTAACACTATATTTGTTTAAAGAATGATAAAGTATTGTTCAGAAAAGAGAATTATGACTTCTATTATTAACGCAAATCAGTAGATTAGCCGTAAACCACAGACATATACATAGACGCCTCATTATGTGTTGAAGCGCATTTGACGCTGCTGCCATATTGGATGGGTCTCTCCTTACTCTAGGCTACCATAAGAACCAATGGGAGCAAACGCAGAGCGAGCAGCAATGCAGTCTCAGACACCTGTCCTCTTGGATGGGTTGTACTGGAATGTAATTTCCCCCCTCGGGGACAAATAAAGGAATTCTGATTTTGATTCTATGTCTGTATTTTGTGGAGCCTATGGTTGCAATAACTGGCACAGTACTGAATGTAAATCATGTGGGATTACCATCCACATGTAAGTTTAAACAAAATTTGTTGGAACTTGAGCATTTATAATATCTCATCGTAGCTGACTTTGTTTGGGAATCAGTGAATTGCTAACAGCAGATACTGGTACTCTCTCTCATTAGCTGTTGCTGTCTTTTCATCACATTTTGAGGATTTCCAAGTAACACAGACTTAAGGAGGCAATGGGACATTTTAATAAGAAGGGAGGGTTTTGTTGCAACATAGTCGTCTAAGCTCTAGTGAACATTTCAAGCCAGAGGATTTTGACAGGATGGGTCAGTTTGTCAGGTTTAGATTAGATGAGAAGCTGAAGATAGATGGGGTCACATCATCTCCAAAAACTAGTTGTTTAGTTTTTATTATTGTCTATGCTAACAGAGATGTTTATGATTTATATGTAAAGAAAAAATTAATATTACACTTTATTAACCCTATTTTTTACCTTTTTGCATGTTTAGCAATTAGTGATGTATTACAATAAACTGTGGGATACTAAAACCTTTCTAACATTTTTTTAAGTATCATGTGTTTTATGTTTTAACCTGTAGCAAAAAGGAACACTCTTTTTCATCCTCACAGTGCTGGCAGTGATATTACGGGTATGAAATTAAGAATGTGTGCCTGCACGTATGCAGCACTATCCAAGTGGTAAGTAGTATGATATAAACGTCACTGAAAACATTTTCATTGTTCTTCCCCCTAGGACCACTCCTATGCAATGCTAGGTTCACCCACTCATCTAAAGGCCAGACTCGGTGAAGCTTTGGGTAGAGTGGAGAGTCTGGAGCAGTAGAAGCTGAATTCAAAGGCTTGAGAACGGAGAGCAAAGAAAAGCATAAAGATTCTTATGGAGGATCTGAAGAAAAAGAACCTTATAAATAAGAAGCTGAAAGAAAGGCTTGACTTCCACTCAGGTAAAAAATAAACTGATTACACAACTTTGACATTAAGTTATGTTCAAACTCTTTGTAAGACTTTATGAAGGTATTATTAAGAGGAAACTTTTTAACTAGTCTTATATTATGTGAATTTCAGATCTTCATATAGCCCTCTTTCCAAAGCAGGGCCATGAATAAACAGAGGACCAGAGAGAGTTGGCCCTCACACTGCACCTCCATGGTCCCAAAGCCTACAGATACCTCAGGGATTCTCTGCATCTTCCCCTCCCACATCCACATACCTTGTGAAGGTGTGGTACATGTTTTTTGATTCCCCTTTTAAACCTACTGGTTAAAATATCTAAAACAATTCAGCTTTCATACTATGTTGTACAAAGAACAGAACTGATGTGCATGATTTGAGCTTCTATGTGCTATTTTCAATGTTTTTGAAAGTCTCTGAAAAAAGAAAAATCTTAGAAAAAATTAAAGAAAAAAAAGTGTCCAAAATAGGAATCCAAGAGTTATACACAGACTGGATATCAGTCTGACAGACCGGTTATCCAATGTGTGTGGGACAAACCAGTTATCAGTACCATCTGGGGGAAGTGGGGGAAAATTCTAGTATAGATTTTTTTTTTTTATATATCAATGCATCCCTAGTTTACAGTATGTTTTGATATGATAGACCTCCTCAGACACCAGTTTTTATACCTTACTTGTGGGAAAAATGAGTAGTTTCCTTACTTACTTATGGCTCTGAATGTCCTAATTGAACATCGTAATCTAAGTGTGTAAATGTTTTTTTTGTTTTTTTCAGGAGGCTGGAATAAAAATCCCTCTGCAGGGCAGTTCCAGGGCATTTTTCCTTGTCTGATGGTCCGTTGTGTCTCACCAAGTGGGTCTGGCATCGTGGCAGCACAAGATGAAACTGTGTTCCTATCAGTTGCAGACATCCACTCTGCTTTAATGGAGGAGGAAGATATATCATCAAGCAAATATAGTTCAATGTTCTACTCACTATTAATCGAGGGCAACTAAACAGATGGGTTTTTAGCCTTGATTTAAAGGAATTTAGTGTTTTGGCTGTTTTGCAGTTTTCTGGAAGTTTGTTCCAGATTTGTGGTGCATAAAAACTGAAAGCTGCTTCTCCATGTTTGGCTCTGGGGATGCAGAGCAGACCAGAACCACAAGACCTGAGTGGTCTGGAAAGTTGATACAACGACAACAGGTCTTTAATGTATTTTGGTGCTAAGCCATTCAGTGATTTATAAATGAACATAAGTATTTTAAAGTCTATTCTCTGAGCTCCAGGGAGCCAGTGGAAGGACTTTAGAACTGGGGTGATGTGCTCTATCTTCCTGGTCTTAGTGAAAACACGAGCAGCAATGTTCTGGATCAGCTGCAGCTGTCTGATTGATTTTTTTAGGCAGACCTGTAAAGCCACTGTTGCAGTAATCAATGCGACGAAAGATAAATGCACAGATGAGTTTCTCACGATCTTGTTGAGACATTAGTCTGTTGATCCTGAAAATGTTCTTCAGAAGATAGAAAGCTGACATTGTAACTGTCTTTATGTGTCTCTGAAGGTTCAGATCTGAGTCCATCACTACACCCAGTTTTCAGACCTGATCACTAGTTTCTAGCTGTAATAACTGAAGCTGTCTGCTGACTCTAGGTCGTTCCTCTTTAGGTCCAAAGATAATAACTTCAGTTTTATTTCTGTTCAGCTGGAGAACGTTTTGGCACATCTACGCATTGATTTGTTCTAAGCATCTGTTCAGAGGTTGGATGAGTTCAGAGTCACCTGGTAACATCGTGATATAGACCTGCGTATCATCTGCATAGTTGTGGTAACTGGTCTTATTACTTGTTATAATCTGAGCTAATGGGAGCATGTAGATATTAAATTGGAGGGGCCTAGGATTGAACCTTGGGGTACTCTACATATGACTTCTGTCTGCTCCGATGAGAAGTTTCTTATTGACACAAAGAAATTCCTGTTCTTTCGGAAGGATTCAAATCAACTGAATGCTGTACCAGAGAGTCCTATCCAGTTCTCCAGTCGGTTCAATAATATATAATGGTCAACAGTGTCAAATGCTGCGCTGAGGTCCAACAAGACCAACACTGGTTCTTCCACAGTTGAGTAGTTGAAATGTGACCATTTTCTCTGCATTTTTTATGATTGGGCATAGCATTGTTATTGGATTTGGTGTGGATGTGCAGATTAACCCTCTAAGTTTTTGATTTTTTTCTGTAAAAAAGTTGGCAATTCATTGCAGGCCCTGGCAGAGTGGAGTTCAGGTGATAAATTCACAGGAGGGTTTGTCAACCTGTCAACTGTGGCAAACAAGGCGCGAGCGTTGTTGATATTCTTGTTTACAGTTTCCGCAAAAACATGTTTCCCTTGCATGTTTTAGAGTTGAGTGATAGCTTTGCAGCCTTTCTTTATAGATTTCATAGTAAACGTGAAGTCATGTTTCACGCCATTTATATTCAGTCCTTTGACAAAGGCTTCTTACAAGTGGAGCATTTATCCACGGATATTTCTTCCCACCAGACACAATCTTGACTTTAACAGGAGCAATGGAATCAGTTATATCTGAGATTTTAGATGAGAACTTATATACCAGTTCATTTATTGGTTTACAGCATGGAAGTAAGGTGGAGGAGTAGATTTCATTAAAAGTTTCAGCTGTGTTGTCTATAAGAGAATGTTTTGTAATAATATCTGTTTTACTAAGTGAGTCAACAGAGACTGAACTTTCAAAAACAACAGAAAAATGATCAGACAGATCAAAAAGAGCAACATCAATAACAGAGACCTTGGAGATATTTACACCCTTATTGATAATCAAATCCAGAGTGTATCCTCGATTATGTGTCGGCTGTTTAACATGTTGAGTCAAACTAAAGTTTTGAAGTACATCATTCAGCGATTTTGCCTCTGTCTATTGGGTTGTTAACATGGATGTTAAAGTCTCCCATAATTATTAAACAATCATAATCAATGCATATCATCAATAATAGCTCGTAAAAATCATTGAAAAAAATTTGCCACATATTTTGGGGTTTTGTATAGAGTTAGTGTCAGAGGTCAAAATCTGGTGGTTCTAAACCCAAGAAGCATGCTTTTTAAGAACTTAAGTGGGAAGTTCCTAGCAGTATCCGGTGGTCCATTTTCACATTGAAGTAGAGAAACATCAGTTCTGGTGACAAATTTTCTGAGCTATTCTGTGTTTCAGTACTGTCTTGGCCCTGAGAAGATGGGTCCTCCACTTAGCTCCCAGTTGGAGGGAGGGGGTGGGGGCACCCTCCCTCCCTTCTCAGCTCCATTTCTAGCTGGGGTAGATGGCAGCTTATCAGTTTGTTTTGGAACATTGTGCGCCTGCTGGGTTTGTGCTTGTCCTTCTACAATCTTTGCTGGGGCAGTGCTGTCATTGTTTACATTATGCTGTGTTTGGAGAGATGGCCTTCTGTTGTTAACAGCATTGAAAATATTGGCAGTTAAAATCCCCCCCATCTTTATTTAGGCCAACTCTGTCTTGTCTGAAGAGATGATAGCCCTCCCAGAAAATCTTGTGATTGTTAATAAAGTTCACAGATTTTGAAAAGCATTCTTTAATAAGCCATCTATTAATCATAAATAGTCTGATGTAATTCTCATTTCCACATCCAGCTTTCAGTATTGGTCCACTGATTAAAACCTTAATTTTCAGATTTCCAACTGTACTTAGAAGATGACTAAAGTCATATCTCAGAATATCCGATTTTTGCTTGGACTGATCAATAGCGCCAATGTGAATGATTAGACTCGCAATGCTCGGCTGATCAGTGGTTAATGAGAGTATTTTCTGTTACATCCGTCACAGTGTCATTTGGGAAGCAGATTACCTTTGTTCTCTTTGTGCTACAAAGATGATCAATTCCATTCACAGCTGAATCCCAGACAATAAGAACTTTTGGCAAAAATTTTGGTTTCTGGGTCACTTTAGGAGGTGGTTGTGTTGGTCTTGTCTCATACCCTCTTATTGATTTTTGGAGGAGACGTGTCCGTCATAGGCTCCTGCTGCAGAGCAGCAAACCTGTTTTGCAGTGGAATTCCAGTAGGGTTTAGTGGGTTTCCAGCAGGAGGTATCGACTGAAGTCTTTGTATAATCCTACTAATGTCCTGTGTCGGCCGGAGGCATCTTGTTCATGCTTATTTTAGAGGTAAAAAAAAAAAGGGAAAAAAGTGAAGTAAAATTAAAACTCCACAGTCCTTAAAATCCAGTTGTTTTCATGGTTTTTCAAGGTGACTCTGGTGCAAGCAACAATTACAGACACAGGAGTGAAAAATTTGAATTTATTGAATTGAGAGAAGAACTTTCTGGATCTGTTGGAAGAGAAACACCAAGCCAGGAATGCTCCGGGACAGTTCCAAATGGAGACGGAGGTCGGGTTCTTCCTTTAGATGAGGGAGTCGTGACCGAGGGGGAGCATGCAGTAACAGGTGGTTGGCTGAGATGGTGGTCTGTCTCTGTTGTCGTTTTCCTTTGAAGGAGAGGAGGTACTATTGGAGGGTGGACAGACAGGTGAGTTAGAGAGGATCTTCAGGTGGGCATCTAGAGCGCTGGGGAGGACAAGAATGAGACGCCGGGGAAGCAAACCCTGAGAGTTACCAAGTCAGGATGGAAGCTGAATACCAAAACTCTGGGAGGAGCCTTCAGAGAGGTAATCTGTCAGGAGGAAGAAAACCACTGCTAAGTTCTAGGAAAATGGCACTAAGGGGCTCAGAGGGCACAATCATACCACTAGTTGTAGTTAACCATCTGGCATCTGTTTCAGAAAATCCACTCCTCTAAATACTGCTCCTTGATGAGGTTAATTGACGCCACCTGGGAGCTGCACCTGCCAGTCACACCCTGTGAAGAGGAGGAGGAGAAAGCAGAACCCAAACAAACAGCACACCAGTCTGAGGATACAACAGTTATGAGGGTAGACAATGTAAGAGTAACTATAAAAACTGGATATATTAAATAACTTAACTGGTAAAACTATCAAATTAGGATGGGGGAGAGCAGGATAACAATCTTCCTTCCAACAACCTCAGAGGGAACAGTGAAGGTGGTCACAACAGAAATTGTTGTTGGTGTGTACTGAAGGCTCAGGATTGATTATGTTAGAGTGAAATAAATTCACAGAAACAAACTTGTGTCTGTATTAAAATAGAAAATTTATATACTCATTCATGAGCTACATCATAAGTCTGTCTTTGTTAGGGATCATAAAACAAAGCATTTCAGTATAAAAGCACAATTTTCTAATGTGACAGTGTCCTGTATTATAACTACATCTCTGCCGTTTCTAGCAAACCAAACTGTGTGAAAAATTTGAAAAAATTCAGGGAGCTATGATTACTTTAGTTGGGCATAAAACTATCCTCAGTACAATTAAATGCAGTGGGGGGTGCGAGAGGGACCCATCCAAGATGGCAGCCGCGTTGAACGTCAGCTCCCATTGGCAGCGCCACTGTTCGAGGCGTCTACGTATATATTGTCTATGCAGTAAACCACGAATTAGCCAACGCCTTACTGATACTTTTGGCGTTCACTGGAAGTAAAACAGTGACCCTCCCAGGAATAAGGTGGATACTGCTGGATGGACGACTGTCAGACTGCAGTGCTTTGGAAGCAGGAAGTGCTCACCACAGTTCCCCACTTACTCATGACCCAGCAAGGTTGCAGCTGAGCTGCAGAATGTTGTTGCCATAATAGTCTCCAGCAACACAGAAAAAAGTCACTTGTTTTGGGGGGAATAAAGGGGGTTATTATTATTAAAAAGTCGCTAAATATAGTGAGAAGGTTTATAAGAAAGCAACAGCTCACCCCTTCCTCTCATCCCTAGAACCCACCGTTCCTCTCAGTACCTCTCAGCTCCGCCCACTTCAATGGAGTTTTTCAAAATATTTGAGAAGCGGGATTATGCTTTCACAGGGGGAGTTAGTTAAACTTTAATCTGCTCTAGTTTTAAAACTACAATTCCAGATGCTCCAACCTTATCAAGAATATGTTACACACTAATGGCAGAATCATTCAAACCCAGTTTTTGATGTGTTTTTTTTTTTGTTTGTTTGTTTTTTTTGCTGTAAGTTTTTCTTTCTGAATAACATTAGTCAACCAATTATAATTTGCTCTTCCATTAGTATGCAGAAAAGTATTTATCCATGATTATCTAAAATACAATAAGTGTAAAACTGGAATATATTTAGTGAAATTCATTCCAGAGTGAATTACTGACATGGACGTTCATGTTATCAAATGGACTCTGAAAGCATGTATTTTACAAATATTTTCCAAGCAGTTTTGACAGCTCTACATTCATGCTGCTGGCCTAACAAATGCAGTAGTCATGTTTCTTCAGCTTTACAGCTCTATAGGAAGTAGATTGTAGAAAAATAAAGCTCTAACTTGGAGAAAATATTAATTTGCTCTTTTGCTGTCAAGCAAGAACATGAGTCTGTCTCCTCGGCTTGCTCTTGCCAGGAGGGATACAATCCAAAACTACTTGATTATAAAGTTACGATGAGAAATATTTCGAAGCTGAAAGACAGGTTGAAGGTTGGATGCTGTTTGTTCATTATTTGGACAGGGGGAACAAAACGTCACAGGATCAACCTGATAGAATATGTTCCCCCAAGTAACTTTATTGTATAAAGAACTAACATCTCCAAAAACTGGGTGCAAATCGCCCTTTAGCCATTTCCCGAATCTACCGAATAGGAAATGTTGAAATAATGGACTAAAGTTTTTATTATAGATTATGAAAAGCTTAACTACATAAATAATAGTGGTTTCCCACCTCATGTTGCTTTTTTACAGTTCTGTTACCAGTGAAGCATGATTGTTCCCTAAAAAAAAAAATGTAAACCTTTGCTCCCTTCATGAGACTATTTGCTTATAAATTATGTCTCAACTAACAAAAGATGAAGACCAGCTTTTAGGTTAATTAATTCTTTCCATTATCCTTTAAGTTTGCTCTGGATCCATAAGCAAGAAAAGTTAAAATAATTTATTTTTTACCAACCTGAATCCAGCCAGAGTTGACACTTTATAACTGGATGATTCATGTACAATACTATAATTACCAAACTTATTTTTCTTTTATCATCATCATCAGGTAAACTCATATCTTACATAGCACAAATATGGACCAAATGTTTTCATAAACATATTTTAGTTCTCTCCCTGGTTCAACAGATGACTTGTTAGCAGGCCTCTGCAGAACATTGACCTGCTGAGGAGGTAGTTTCTGCCACCAGGGATAGAACTAAAATGTTGAGGATGCTGGCTCTCCAGGACCAACTTTGGACACCACTGATGTTGAAAAAAAGCCATAACTGGACCTGCATGTTTTTGTGCAAGTGTGTGGTCTCTTCTAGAGGATCTTTGTTGGAAATGTGCACCACCTGCTACTGCTAAGCACCTGCAGGTAATCAGTGTTCTGTGTGGTTGGCAGTCTCAAGGAGCTGTTAGACAACCATTTGACACCTGATCCTTAACTGTTCTGATCGAGTCAAGCTTTCCAGCAAAACATACTCCCCTTAATCCTGGTTTTTATGACTCCCTTGTTCCTGCACTTGCATCCACCCACTCTACCCTTTTCAGGTGACAATCTGAAGATCCTCATTCCTTCCTGGGGTTTCATTTATGAAAGATTGCATAGGAGTCATACTAAAAGTGTAGGTATGCCCAAAAGGCAAATGGCATAAATTTAAATTAAAAAAATAAAAAAATTAATAAATCACAGATGTACCTAAAAGTTTGGACACAAGGTCCCACCTCAGGTTCTGCTCTCTACACACCCACATTTAACATAAGTGATTGATGCAAAACACCTCATGAATGTCAGTTCATTTAAATGAGCCCACTGATCAGTGTCATTTCGTGATTAACAAGGGGAAGTTTCTCCAAGGCAGAAAGCAATGTGAGGTGGTGAGTTAAACAATTTGACATGAAATGAAGTTTACACACCACCATTGTCATGTTTGCTCAACCAAACTCTGGTTGAGACAACAATTAAACACAGATTACTGATATGGCAAGTAAAGATTTTATTGCTTACAATGATTGGAACCAGAAGTAGATCTGAAGGCAGGAGGAGGCAACCAGTCTGTGCCCATGATGACGGACAGAGGTGAGTGATTTAAGAAAACTCAGAAGGATCAATATTGCTGGCAAGGAGAAGATCGTTTTTACTGCAGATGACATGGTGTTCCAGGAAGGTATGGTAATCCATGAAGGCTGAGGTTGGCTGTAAGCGAGTGAATGATTCTGAGAGAAGGGATCTCTGCATGATGTTTCCAGGCTTGGGGGAGCAACAAACCGTTGGAGGGTGCACAGCCAGGTAAGTAAGCGAAGGGGAATCCAGAGCAGAAGAACCAGGAGGCACTCAGGGAGTGAAGGGAGACAAACCAAGGAGAACTAGGCAGAGAGAATCATTCCAGGACAGCACCAATCCAATTGAAATGAGACCAGGAGAAAACAGTATCAAGGGGAGATCAGCTTTCCAAGAGGACAAATCAGGTGCAGGAACTCTGAAGAAGAGGACAAAACAAGGCAAATACTAGACTAAGATTAACTTAAAAACAAGCAACATAACGGTGTCGTTGCCACGAGATGTGAAGGAACCATTTAGCATCTATCACAGGAATACAGCGCTAATTTAAATAGCCATCCTGATCAGGCTGATGACAAACAGCTGGCACTGCACCTGTCCGACTCACCCTGCAGGAGAAGGGAGGAGGGAAAACACACGCACACATACACTCATAGCACTCAGCCCTGTGAATATGACAGCCACCGGCATTTTAGGAGTCACGCTCCACAGCTGAGCGCTCACTGGTGTGGGGAATATTAAAGTGCGCCCCCCTCTGCGCTCTGGGTGTTTTGAAATGGGGTCAGGAGCCAGCACCTGTGGGAGGGTAGCTACTGTCCCCTGCAGGTTATAGTGGAATAATGTATCAGTTCATGAGGCCCTAATGGTTCGAATTCCACAAATTAATTTTTCAAGGGCTCATGTTCTCCCACAGTGTAGGAACATCTGATGTATGGACTGGTCATGTTAACAACGCCATCCAGGACGGCAGCCATTACTGCGCTCAGCGCTGGCGGTGATCTCCCAGACCGATGGAGAACTTTACAGAATTATGTTGCTCCTTAAAGTGGCTTCAGGCAGGAGTTCATTATTTTTGATTAATTCAAACACATACCTGTCTGCTAATTCGCGCTGGTTGGAGCCGGTTCCCAGGAACCCCAGAGTAGTTAACAGCTGTAACTGGACAGGGATGGTGTGGTTCCAGCGGGTCGGTCTCTCCAGTACTGGACCCAGTTCAGCACATAGATCCCAGAGCAATGCTCCAGGGAATCTAAATCTGCTGATAAGCCAGTCATCATCATGGGCCAGAAGATCTTGGTGATCCCTGATAACGCATTCCCTCCTGGTTCTCCCATTTAGAACATCTTCCAGCAGCGCCAATGAATCCATCTCACAGCATTATGCACCGGTGTCACAATGGTATTTACACATTTACAGGAATCACTGTGAATGCTTCATATCTCGTCATAATTTATGCTTAATCTGTGGTTAAAAATAAAATAAAACAGGTACGTCTCACCCTGATGATCATCAGGGAAAGGATGGTGATGGTGAGAAAATGTTTAAATATTGTGCAGACTTTGGTTTAGGATTGAGGCTGCCTTATAAGCCTTTTTTGTTCATTGGAAAGGTGCTCATGTATAGTTATGGCTCAGCAGCGAAAGCATATATCACACTGCATTTTTGTATGCTTATGATAAAGTGTATCTATGGCTAAAGTTTAATATGCAGTTAAAGATGTGAGGGAATTATGATGCATTGTGGCTTCTATTCCCCACCTCACATCTATGTTGCCATTTCGCCCCTGTCTCCAAAGCAAGTGGATATGGTACACATGGATCAGAGTTGGCATGAGGGGCCACGCATTTTCCTGTCATTTGTTTTTTAGAGATCACAACCTTTGCATGGAAATTGACGTATGCAAGTTTCAAGCCCCATTTTGTGTGTACTCAGGCCCCATTTTTGCGTACTCTTTATAAATGAGACCCCTGATTTCCAACAAAATACCTAAGATCATGTCAGAACCTTGTTGTGGTAAATGAACCTATTTAACCCAAAATAACCCAAACTGAGTTGTTTTGCTTTAGTTGGTGCTGAGAAAAACTGATCTCCTTATTGACAAGATAATTGTTCAGATGTCAGTTTGTCTGTGTCACATTCACCAATCACTGGATCATACTTTATGTGTGCCAAATTTTTTTATCAGTAATGGAGTATTACACACCAAAAGCATTGGAGAATTTACAAAGCCTGATTTGATTATAGCCTAAAACAATCTCCTTGGTGGCAATTTAGGTTTGTCACTCAGAGTTCTAGATCACAGTGGGGCTTCTCATGGCTTGGCTGCACACATACAAAATACAAAAAAGTAGGATTTTTTTCCAAGCCAAGATTTATCACAACAGGAATGATTTCCCATGTTTGTGAGTTTATGCTGCCTCTTCTCATTCTGCACTGTGAAAACATTTTACTTAGTGTTCTCCAAGGATTCCAGCTGCTTTTCTGTGAAGATGTTCTGAAGACCAAAAAGAAACAGCACTTTCAGAGCTTTGCTGAACTGTTTCTTTCTGCCGTTGGTCTAACATTTTTCTCTTCAGGTGTTTCATTTAAAAAGATATGGAGCACCAAAGGAATTCTAATGATCACTGTTGACAGCCCTTAGGAACTTAAATATTTTTAAAATGTCTGATTGCAGCATTTTAGATGTCTATATTTTCTTATTCATAGTTGTAAATTTCCTTCTAACAAGTTTTTATCATCTAAAATCAGCAATATATGAAGAAATGTAGGATCAAAATAAAAAATAGATGTGTGGAAATTCAGAAATGTTTAGTTTTAGTAAAACTGTGAATAAATGTAAGTATAAATAAACAGAGTGAAAACATACAAAGTTTTCCATAAACAGTCACTGGTCAAAACAAAATTTCCTTCCAGTTTATTTACATAGTGTCGAAAACTCATCAAAAGTCATCTAAGGGCCACTTCGAAGACAAAGTTAACAAGTTCTGTAAAAATCAAATGTAATATGTTTCAATACAACAAATAACAATACAGTATAGTACAATATAATCAAATACAAAATCAGGAACTTGGTGGCTGAACTATCCACCTGAGGTATCCACCTCATTCCTACAACCCATGATCCTTTGATAATTTGTCAACACAGGGTCTTGCACAGATTTTTAAAAATTCTATTTTTACACCATAATTAAAGGGGTAATATAATCATGGTTGCACCTCAATCCTTCCCTCCTCAATATTCAAAGGGCGACCTGAAAAAGTGGACTCACATTTTTAGTTGCTTTGTCAGCTCCACTGTGTCCGCTACGAGCCTAGAAGCTATGAACAATCTAAAAACCAGTCATAAGGGTTGATTGTGCTTTGTTCAGGGAGGTTGGGAACAACCTTTTACACTTTAAAGCAGACTTGGAGCGCATCTGTAGCCTTAATGTTGGGCTCTAGTGTTATCGTCAGGGAAAATCTCATGTGAAATCAGGGCAATTTTGCAGCCACACAGGTCCAATACAATAATAACAGAAATATGTATATTTCTTTTTATACTGATCTTTTCTATGCTTTTAAATCACGTGAAAGTACATTAATTGTGTATTTATTGATTCTGCTGTGGTAATTTACTGGTGTAGGTTTGGCGTGCAGGTAGGAATGGATAGACCAAGATGTCCTGCACTATTAAGGGAAGATGAGGATAGTTTGTTTTGTTTTGTTTTTTTAATTGAATCATTCACAAATAAAGCAGTTCAAAGTGATTTACACTAAAATAACAAAATGAATTCACATGTCAAAAAGTGTTGCATTAAAAGATACAAATCCATCCATCCATCATCTATACCCGCTGGTGTAGACAATGGGGAGGTGAGCTGGTGCCTGTCTCTGTGATACAAATCTTATACTACAACTCTAATCTTAATACTCAGGCTTCAATCATCCATTGATGTTAAGGTAAACATTACATTAGTGAGACTCTTGATCAAAAACTGCAGTAAACAAGAATATTTTCAGTCCTGATTGAAAGGAACATACAGTTTCTGGATATCTCAGCTTATCAGGGAGTTTGTTCCATATTTTAGAGGCATGAAAACTAAATACTGTTTGTTTCTGTTTTCTTTGTTTATGAATTAAGAACAAACTTTGGTGAAACATGGAGAAATTTACAAGAGAAAACACATGTATGGCTAGACAAGAAATGTGGAAACAGATGGACAGGGTAACAGACAAAGCAGCAGAGTAAGGGCAGGATCTAGTAACAATGAAAGTCCAGGAGCTTAAATACAGGAGCAGAGAGGAGATGGAAAAAGAACAAGGTAAACTAATTACAGACAGATAAATAACAGCTGAGGCATAATGCAGGCAGAGAAAGCTGAGGGAAGGAAACTTAATAACACAGAGGAAGCTAAACAAAGACTCAAAAGATCTTTAAACCAAAGGGAAAAAGCCTGACAGTAATCTAAGAAAATACATTCTAATGGGCAAAAAACAAAACACAAGAATAAACTAAGAAACTAAACACAAATGAATGAACAAATACAGAGAACTGGAAGAAAAAGGATCTACAGAACATAAATAAACCACAACCAAGTGATCAAAATACAAACACTAAAGAAAACCAAAACCTAAACACCCCAGAATGGAAACTTTATACCCCCTAATCCCCCACAAGGGTGCATCCCAGACTTCCTCATTGAGTCCATGATAAAACAAAACAACCCAAACTCAGTGGGCAGAGGGGGCCTCAGAAGGAGGGCAGAAAACAAAAAATAAAACCTGAATTCAGGCAGATGACTGGGAGGTCATCCCAAGAGGCAAAGAGTTCAGATGGACGGCCGAGTGGCCGGAGGAACCCGCAAAGTGGTTTGTCTAGAGGTCAGCCGTGCAGGCAGAGTAGGAGGTCTAGAGGTTGACAGCAGCAACAGAGGTGGCCCAGAGGCTGATTCTGAGGAAACTTGGTAGCCAGTGGCATTGGGCTGGAACCCATGAGGCAGTCTTGAAGAGCAGTAATAGGAAACAGAGGCGGGTCCACCAAGACACCAGGAACAGGAACATGAGGCAAGTCGTCCTCGATTCCTTTGGAGAACTCCAGAATAGAAACCAAGAGTGGTTGGTCTTGGACCCCCTCAGAGAACTCTGGAACAGGAACCAGAGGCAGGTCCCAGGTTCCCTTCAAGGAACCCTTCAAGGAACCTGGGATCAGGAACTTGAAGCTGAGGTTGAGCAACAGGAGGTGGAAGAAGTCTTGCAGACAGTTCAGGAGAAAATGGTGATGTAAATGATTTAACAGGAGGTAAAGATGATAGACCAGGAGATGTAGATGCTGAAGGTTGCACAGAGGATGTCCCTGGAGGACATCGCTGGAGTACAGATAGCTGGTAGATTCTGATGGTATGAAAGAAAATATTTATGATAATGTTGACAAGTTCTACAGTGGCGAGCAGGAACTTGGTGTTGAGAAGAACTTCATACTCCTGCTGCTTCTGAGGGTGTTGGAGCTGCTCTGAAGTGACATGGGAACTGTTCTGAAACTCTAAAGCTCTGAGGAAATGAGGAGCAGGCTGAAGGAGCAAGTGAAGTGTAAATTGAACCCTTCGAGACATGAATGAAGGCATCAACTGGATCCTCCGAGACAGAAGAGGAAATGTCAGCAATACTTTGTGAGACAGAACTAGAGGTGTTGGCCAGGTCTTCTGGGACAGGAGTGAAAGAATTTTGATGACATAGTGTGAGGAAGAACAAATGGAGGGTGCTGAGACAGGTGGTGGAGACAATGAGTAAGCAGTGGGAGGTAGAGAGGAAGACAATGGATAAAAGGATAGAAGTGTAGCCAAGGCGACAATGGCTTGTGGGATAATTCAGCCAACTCTGCCTAATGGTGCCACACCACTTCTTCCCTATAGCCCATTAGGCCCAGGGATAAAAGGAAAGGAGTCCACTCACCCAACAAGTCCATAAGTTCGAAGGTCCTCCATCCAATAACTCTGTGGTGGGCAGAGACTAGCAATAGAGTCCAGATTCAATCTGACCCTCTCTTTAAACCTTTCAATGCGTTTGTTCATACAAAGCTCTGCTGGGTCCAAGTGACTGGATCCTTCTGTCATGTTTCAAATATAAAGGATCCAAATGCAGAGCAAACTTTGAGAAATGTAATATGCATAATAGACTTACAGGAGCAAGCACAGGTAAGGCAGGACATGGAATCTGGAAGCAAACGAACAGGGTAACAGACAAAGTAGCAGAGTATGGGAAGGATTCAGTAACAATAATAATAATATTACACTCAATAAAACACTCAAGGTCACATTACAAATGAAAAGTAAAAACAACAATAAACATCAAAAACATCATATGTAACAGTGCAATCACAAGGAGTAGACAGTTTTGAACAGGTGGATTTTAAGTCTGGAATTAAACAGGAGAAGGGTGCAATGTTACAGATGTTGACTGGGAGACAGTTTCAAAGTTTGAGATTATAGCTTTCTCCCATTCTCTTCCCTGTGGTGCTGAGGCAAGCAGAGGGAGCAGTAAGGTGGATATAAGAGGAGAAACTAAGGAAGCAGGAAGAGGTGGCAACATGAAGGAGATCAGATAAGTATGGGCGGACGAGGTTGTGGATGATCTTGAATGTAAACAGAATAATTTTGAATTCCACTCTGAATTTGACCAATAGCCAAAGAAGCTGCTGTAAAAGTGAGGTGATGTGATGAAATGAAGATGAAGACATTCCAGTGATAAGCCAAGCATCTGAGTTCTGGACCTTTTGCAGCTTATTTTTGAGGGAGCTCAAAAAGCAAGCAGGTAGCCTGTTACACCAGAGCTCACTCAATTCTGAGTTTTTTTTTTCTTTTAAAAAAATCTTTATTTAGACGTGTTGTGTATTTTTGTTACAATTCTTTTTTTTTATTTACTTCCACATCTTGATAGGATGAAATACATTAATAAAAATCAAACCGCAGTTTGTTCATCTCATTACTTAGGTTAAGTCATGATAAACTGCCTTGTTATGCCATGTAAATCAAAACTAGCAAAACTAGCTACATTGCTTTGACAGAGCAATGTAGCTTTGTTGAAGGCAGCAAATATTTCAATCATATTTAGCTTAGCCCTCTAACCAACTTTTCTGTTTGAGAAGAGTTTGAAACGGGAGGGAGGGGGCGAGCATTGCGTGTGGCTGGCAGCTTGGTGTGTGGGAGCCCAGACAGAGGAGACATAGACAAGAGCAGGTGATGGTGGATAGAAATAAGAAGGTATGCTTTTATTTCTTACCACCTTCAATGTACAGCCTTTTAAAATCACAAAATAAAATTTTAATATTTTTCGACAAAAGCCCTGGGGCTTTGAGTGTTAAGCTTAAGCTATGATACTCACCTACTTTCCAGGTTTATTCGTTATTTCTACCTACTTGTAACATGGTCTCCATGATGTTATTTTGTTTGTAATATTTTTAATAAATGAAGACCTAATTAAAAAAAAAAATCACAGTCAACCAGGTCTGGCAGCCCTCATAACAATCTGAATTAAATACTGTTAGGCATATGTTAGGTTCAGTTTATTTATTCATTTATTGTAATCACATTTTTATTTCATCTTTTTTTTAAAGTGAAGCACACGTAAATATTTGCACATTACAAAAACAGGACATAGAACAAATGTTCACATACCTGTGCATATGCTTATATACATTTACATGAGAATAAACAACCAGAACAAAACAAACCAACAAAAGAGAAAAAAAACAGAAATCACAGCCCTAAAAATGATCTACTTGCTCCCTAGATCCAAAAGCTTCAGTTCTCCGCCACATATTATATCTGAAATCCACAGAGAATAGATAGAAGCAAACTTCATGCCTTCATTGTTGATTCGTTTTGCTCTGTGGACTCTGGCTATTGACAATTCTAAATAAACAATGTCAGAATCCATGCTCGGAAAGAAAGTGAGTCTGGAGGTTTCCAACATGTTGCAACTAGTTTTTTCACACCTACAAGTCCAGCCAACAACGTTCTTCTCATATCCATTGTCAAATCCAGCTTTGACAAATTGTTCAAAATGAGTGGAGCAGGTGAGCAGAGCAATTTGATCTTGAGCATCTCAGGTAAATGAAGGGTAACCATCTTCCAAATTTGGTCATTGGGGTGTCCTCCCAAAACATATAAAAAAACTGCCAATATCTCTGGAAGAACAGAGAGTATATATAGGATCATCAATAATCTTCATCAAGTGAAGTTTTGTAGGAGTTAAATATATCCTATGTATAAAATTTTAAAGTATTTGTTGATGATCAAGATTTCTAGATGTTAAACTTACATTAGCCCACAGTTTATCCCAGTCAAATGAAGGTTACATATTTGGAATGTCTCTCTTCCAAATCATATCTAATGCCAAAGTTCTGTATGTATGCTGCAACAAAAAATGATAGTCTTGAAACAAAACCACCTTGTTTTTTTTTTACCTTTAACAGAATATAGCTACAAGGCCTTGAAGCTGTCAGGCCAGTATTTTCGCATACATCTTTAAATCTGCATTTAAAAGTGAAAGTGGCTTATAATTAGAGTATTCTACCAGGCACTTTCTCTTTTTAATGGGGTAGTATTACGTAAAATCAACTTTTTTGAGCTTTAGAATAGAACTGAATAGAAATATCCTTTATTGTCTCATGATGGGGAAATTTCTGTGCAATAGCAACAAAGTGGCAGTGACAAGCAGAGACAGAAAAACAGGCTCATAGAAAGAATATAAAAATATGTATAAAATACAGAATAAAGAATAAAAAAGAAAAAATACTGTACAGTAAGGTAAAATTTCATCATGAATATTGTGTTGCTGTAAAAAAAAAAATACTCCAGTCCAGACGAATGTGCAACTGAGTTGTTTAATTAAAAATGTACAAGATGTGCATGTCTCTGAGCATTAAAAATACAAACTATTTACAGTTATTGACAACAGAAAAAAGGTAAAGTTGTACAGACATTAACATGGATATAAATACTTATTAAGTTTGTTGGGAGCAATGATGGTTATAGAGTCTAACAGCTGCTGGGAGGAGGGATCTCCCATAACGCTCCTTAGTGCACCTAGGATGTAGCAGTCTTTAACTGAAGGAGCTGTCCAACTCAGCAACAGCTTCATGTATGGGGTGAGAGACGTTGTCCATCAGTGATGTTATTTTAGCCAAAGTCCTTCTGTCTTCCACCACCTGCACTGGGTCAAAGGTTATCCTAGCACAGAGCTGGCCTTCCTCATGAGCTGATCTAACCTCTTCCTCTCAGCTGTAGATGAGCTGCTGCTCCTCCAACATACAGTCTCATAGAAGATGGCTGATTCCACCACAGAGTCAAAGAAGGTCTTCAGGAGCGCCCCCTGCACTCCAAATGACCTCAGCCTCCTCAGCAGGTAGAGTCTTCTCTGACCCTTCCTGTAAAGAGCATCAGTGTTATGAGTCCAGTCCAGTTTATTGCTCAGGTGAACACCCAGGTACTTATAAGAGTCCACGATTTCAATGTCCACTCCCTGGATGTCCACCGGTGTCAGTGAGGTGGGTCTGCACCTGCAGAAATCCACCACCAGCTCCTTGGTTTTAGCAGCATTGATCAGGATCTGCTGGCACCAGCCCACAAAGTCCTGAGTCCACTGTCTGTGCTCAGAGTCGTCCTCTCCTGTGATGAGGCCAACTATGGCAGAGGCATCAGAGAACTTTTGCAGATGGCAGCGTGGGGAGTTGATGGAGAAGTCTGCAGTGGAGAGGGTGAAGAGGAACGGTGCCAGCACGGTTCCCTGAGGGACCCCCATACTACAGACCAACCTGTTGGAGACATAGCCCTGTGTCCAGCTTGTCCCTGAGAAGTCCTGGCTGGATGGTGTTGACATCACTGGAGAAATCAAAGAACATGATCCTCACAGTACTTCCAGCTGGGTCAGAGCTCAGTGCAGGAGGTAGATAACGGCAGATCAAATGAAGATGTCACCAGGGGGCATAGATGGTTGAGGACCAGCCTCTCATCTTCATCAGATGCGACATCGGGGCTGTTGGACAGTAGCTCCCCAGGTCCTTTGGGTGTTTGGTCTTTGGTACTGGTACTACACAGCTTCAGGCTCAGGTTGAACATCTATGCCATGATGCCACACAGTTGGTCTGCACAGCACCTCAGGAGCCTGGAGATGATGCCATCTGGACCTGGAGCCTTTCACACTTTGATCTTTCACAGCTCATTCCTCACCTGAAGTGATGAAAATGACAAGATGGAGGTGGGTGAGGGGGCTGTGGGATGGAGTCCTCTGAAGTGAAGGTGGTGGATCATGGCTGGGAGCTGAGAGGTGTGAAGTCCTGAGAAGAAAAGCTGGCAGTCATTACAGATGAGAGGTTAAAAGCAGAGGGGACTGGGCTGGGGGAAGGGTGGGTGACTGGTCAAACCTGTTAAAGAACTGGTTCAAGTCGTTCACCCACTTAAAGTCTCCTACAACCTGAGGGTTTGGTTTATGGCCTGAAATTGACTTCAAACTCCTCCAAACCCCACTGATGTTGCTCTGCTGCAGTAGATCCTCCATCTTCTTCCTGTAGATGTTGTTTCCATCTCTAATTTTCCTTCTCAGTTCCTTCTGCACAGCTCTAAGCTCCTCCTTGCATCCTGATTTAAATCCTCTCTTCTTCTCTTTCAGGAGAGCTTTTATTTCAGGGTTGATCCAGGGCTTGTTATTGGAGAAAGACCATACCATCATGATGGGCACAGTGTTGTCGACACAGAAGTTAACATAGTCCGTGATGCAGTCTGTGATGCTTTTAATTTCCTCCCCATGAGGAGCACAGAAGAGCCCTTCCCACACAGTGGAGCTGAAACAGTCTCTCAAAGCTTCTTCGGTCTCTTCAGACCATCTCTTCACTGTGCAT
Organism: Anableps anableps; assembly: GCA_014839685.1. Lineage (NCBI taxonomy): Eukaryota > Metazoa > Chordata > Actinopteri > Cyprinodontiformes > Anablepidae > Anableps > Anableps anableps. Next base: position 127,398 of record CM026066.1, on the reverse strand, counting down.
GTCACAGCTAGTTCTCTGTGTACCAGGGGTTTATACACAGGCTGGAGATGAACCACATTGTGATCAGAGCCCCCCAGAGGAGGAAGAAGTGATGAACTGTATGCCTCCTTGTTGGTGGTATAGATCCAGGATTTTTTCATTTCTGGTGTGGCAGGTGACATATTGGGTGAAGGTTGGTAGAGTGGAGAACAGGGAGACATGATTAAAGTCCCCAGAGATCAGGAAGAAGGCCTGTGGCTGCTGTGTTTGGAGTCTGCTGGTGGTAGCATGGACATCGCAGGTTGCAGCAGTGTTAGAAGATGGCAGGACATACACAGTTATTACAATAACATGTGAAAACTTCACTTCAATAATATGTCATGGTCAAGTGTCAAATGCTGCGCTGAGGTCCAACAGAACCAACACTGGTTCTTCCACAGTCTGTATTTATGTGGATATCATTGAACACTTTGACGAGAGCAGTTTTAGTGCTGTGGTGAGCACAGAAACGGGACTGAAAGACATCGAAGTGGTTGGTCATTGTTAAAAAGCTGTTTAACTGTTGAAACACAGCTTTTTCAATATTTTGCTGATGAATGGAGGGTTAGAGATTGGCCTGTAATTCTGCAATAGTGATTTATCCAGACTTCTTTTTTAACAGTGGTTTGATAACTGCTGTTTTTAAAGCCTGGTGGAAAACACCTGATGAGAGGGATGGGTTTACTATTTGAATCAAGTCAGATGCAATGACAGGCAGAACTTTCTTAAGGAAGGTTGTAGGCAGGATATCAAGACAGCAGGAAGAGGAGCTTAATTGATTTATAATTTCCTCTAAACTTTTATAGTTGAGTAGCTGAAATGTATCCATTTTCTTTGCATTTGTTATGTTTGAACATAGCATTGTTACTGGATTTGGTGAGGATGTGCAGATTAACCCTCTAATTTTTTGAATTTTCTCTGCAAAGAAGTTGGGAAATTAATTGCAGGCCCTGGTAGAGTGGAGTTCAGGTAGTAAAATCACAGGAGAATTTGTGAGCCTTTCAACTGTAGCAAAAAAGGCATGAGCAATGTTGATGTATTTGTTTATGATTTCCACAAATAATTTTTCCCTTGCATGTTTTAATGATGAGTGATAGCTTCGCAGCCTCTTTGTATATTTCACAGTAAACGTGAAGTTGAGTTTTATGTCATTTACGTTCAGCCCTTCGACAAAGGCTTCTTTCATTTCTTACAAGTGGAGCATTTATCCATGGAGATTTCTTCCTACCAGACACGACCTTCACTTTAACAGGAGCAATGGAATCAGTGATGTCTGAAATCTTAGAATGGAAATTATTCACCAACTCGTCCACTGGGTCACACATAGAATTGAGGTTGAGGAGCAGATTTGATTAAAAGTTTCAGCTGTGTTGTCTGTAAAAAAACGTTTTGTTTTCATATCAATTTTTGATTGTACTTTCAAAGAGATTGTACTTTCATAGATAAGAGAGAAATGATCCGACAGAGCAACATCAATTATAGAGACCTTGGAAATATTTATACTCTTGCTGATGATCAAATCCAGGGTGTGTCCTTGATTGTTTGATATGTTGAGTCAAACTGAAGTTATCAAGTATATCACACTGCTCTTTTGCGCCTTGGTCTTCGGGCTTGTCAACATTGCTCACTGTTTGTTTTCATCATGTCAGCAGATGTGTGCAGCAGATGTGAGCAGAAGATATGTGCAGCACTGTGCTCAACCTGGCTATGACACTGATGCAGGCTTAATGCAGCCAGAGAGAGGATTAGAACCATAGACATTAAATATGACGATGATGACAGTCACGGTGTGCTCCCTTCTTCTTGGTTTCTTCTTGCTCCTTGGTTAATGTTCATAGTTGAGTGTTTACCTTTAATGTGTTGCCTTGTTATATTTATTGGTGTCGAGGATGATTTTTGTTCCTGCCAAAGCAACTCAAGTCCACTTTTTTCCTCTACTATTTGTTACATTTTCCTTTTACTTTGTTTCTATCTCATGGCAAAGTTTCAAAAATGTAAGGATACACGAGTTGGCTGATTCTTCTCCAGACATTTATTCAGGAACATCAGAGCAGGGAGTACAGGTTCAAGCAAGGGCCAGTCCCAGGCTGGAAAATGCCCTGTTCTAACATTCAGATCTTAATTATATACCTTAGAATGACATCAAACAAGATTAGCATTGTGCATTAGTTCTATCATTATTTCCTGCTCTATCACTGATACATAGCATAATCCATGGTATTACTCCATTGATGCACCTTATTATCAATATATATTGTCTGAGCACTGTTCTGAACAATACAGAAGGAATTGTCTTCTCTGCTGTTGTATGGGGCAGAGGCAGATAAGCTGGCCAGTTATCTGCTGTAGTCCTGTCCAGTCTGATCCAGCTGGACAGAATTATCTAAACTACTGAGTCACAGCTGTTTTTCCACATATCCCTTTTCTCTTAAACAGGCACTTAGGAAAGTATTCATATTCTCCTACAGGCATCCCCCTGTTGAATTATAATTTTTCTACCGTAACAATCCCTCCATTTACACCTTTTAAAACAAAATGCATGAACATGTATGAACAAAATGCACCAACAGGTAAATACAGAAAACCCACTATGTGTACAAGATTGGAAATGTTGATCAGGGAATGACCATGGTCTTCAATGCTTGTTCAAAAAACAGACATTTGAACATTAAAATGGCATAACAGTTGCATTGTATCTTATGGCACTAAAATGGCACTAAAATATTATTAACACATATACACATTAGCACAAAACACTTGTAGTAAAGTAGTATATGGGTATTTGGCATTTTTGCTGGATATAACTAAAGTAACTTCTAATCTAACTTTACTGATTACTCTTGAGAGGAAGTAATCAGTAAAGTAATGAAGTTACTTTTCAAAGGATTAATCAGTTTATCCTGTAACTGGTGGGTTACACCACTTTATGCGCTTTGCCTGTTGGTGGTCAGAGGGCTCGGTGGCGCAGATTGAATGGCAGCCTAGCTGTGGCTATAATGTAGCTCATCACACTCTTAACCCAGATGTTAATTGCAATTAAACTTTTTAGTTATCATTATTTATTCTTTTATGTTTTTATGTTTTATGTTTATGTTTTATGTTTATGTTTGGTAAAAATGGTGTCCCATTGCTAAATAAAATTAGTTGATTGTACTTTTCTACCAAAATATAGAGTGTAATGATCTTGTTAAGTACAGATAACGAAGGATATTATGTTTCTGAAGTGAAGGGGTGAGGCCTATTAGCAGTGCAGCAAATTATATTTATACTATACCCAGAATGCATCGCTGTAGAACTACAGGCTGGAGTTCTACCATAAACAGTTTAAAATCTACTACTCTCCTGCGTGCTTTTTGACCAAAGCCATGCCAGCATAATCAGCAACAGAATTAACAATATTCAACTATAAAACTGAAGCCATGAGTGAAAGGTCTGTTCCAAAGACTCACATCCTAAAGTGCAACAAGCATATGTTTAACTGGCTGATGACATCCTTGAACCTATTGACGCTTATGTGCTATATTGCAGTACATCAGACATAGAATCAACATGGGTAGTTCTTGCTCTGTAGTATCATAGTAAAATGATGATATATGTATCGTTCAATTTTTCTGTTCTGTACTATTAAATGTTACATTTCATACAATTTGTAAATTAAAGATTGAAGAGAAATTACATGAGAGAATGTTGTTAATACATTAGTTATTTGTCTTATGTGGCTATGTAAGCTGAACTTAAAATTATAATTTTATACAGCTAGGTAGAAATTTTTGTGAGCTAATCAGTTTTAATAAAGACTGCAAAATGTATTTGCTACATTGTACTGCAGCTCTATGTTAACTCAACTAAACCTGTTTAATTTCATCATCGTGTAAAAACTAGAATGGTTTAAGGCGATGGGTTTCCACGTGAATTTCTAGTAAAGTCAATTAATTCGGGTTAAGAGTGCACCATCAGTGTGTAAAAATTTGCATAAATGGGTGAATGACTGATGACTGTGAAGTTCTTTTGAGTCCTTATTGTCTATAAAGTAATGTACAAATACAGGTCATTTACCATTTATCATATACATACATGTACTATAAATTGGAATCGCCTATATACTGCGTATAGAGCATATACAGTGTATACTGTAATTACCTGGTATAGTGTCAGGAAGAAATATTTATTTTATTGCGAGACCATCATAGATCATCATTTTTCTGTTTTTGGACAAAAAAGAGGTGTGCCATTTCACCTTTTTACCATTTCCATCTGGTGTAAACCTTCCTTTTCCCTGGCTGAGCTGGGTTGCTACAGCTAGACTGCATGGAGGTGTCCCTGCATGTTTCAGAAGGTGCCCACTGTGAATAAACATTAAATTATTTCTCTGACTCACTGCGGTCGAGGAGCCAAATTTAGTGTTGTGTTTATGAGAAACCTCAGAAATTTGGCCATCAACTGGTTGATCTGCTTGCAAAATGTTACAGCAAGGAAGGTGACCCTTACTCCACTACAACCAGTGGAAATAATAGCATTAAGGCTTTTCTTTGCACATGTACTTCTAGTACTTTATGTTGGTTGATCTTCCTGGCCAGCAGAGGTCCCTAATCAGCCACATAGTCCATTTATACCTTCAGTTGGCAAAATAATTATCCATTCATTCGTTTTCTGTACGTGTTTCATTCCAGTCTGTGTCTCATGGGAGCTGGTGCCCATCTGCAGTGGCCCATCTGCAATTTAAATTCTCCACTTCACCTAAGATGTCTGGCTTCAGTCTGCTGGAGAAAACCACAGTCCCCGGAGGAATGCCACACATATACCCATCACAGTGTAACATACAAACTCCACAGAGAGATCCCGCTGGGATTTACACACAGGACCTTCTAGCTGCAATGCCTTAATGCAGCTGCATGATTTGTTTTATTAGTATTTGACATAGTGATGAAATGAGCAACGGAAAGAATCAGTATTCAAAAGAATACTCTGAAACTTTGGTTCGGTCAGAACTCGTTTTATAGTGTCAATCTGCTTGGTAAATGAATGCCAGAAATCTCTTCACTTGCTCACATAATTATTTAGCCATTGACTTTCATCAGCAACCACATTAACCACCCGAGCACAAAGCAGGAAAACAAATCATTTAATCTTATTATTTTGGTTTGGACATAAAGAATGTGTGGCTGGAGAGTGTTTTTTTTAAGCCCTGTTTGGAGAAACTTTGAAATAGCATTCCTGTATTTCATGCTTCAGTGGCTCAGTCACAGCTGGTTTCTATGTACCGACTCACGGGTCCTTCATACCACCACAAATTACCAGAGTAATGACATGACGTTATTACCTCACCTCCACATGACTCACTTATGTCAGATGTGGTTGACAGGGTACACTCGAAAGCCTGTGGAAATTCAAATACTCACTTTCCCCAGGATGCCTAGAGGGGACACAAAGAAAAGCATGCATGCCTCCAAATGTTTATAAGCTGTTTAATATCCTGTTTAGGGTGTCTTTTATCAGTTTAGTGAAGTGCGGTCCCCTGATTAAGTCACTATTTCTTTTAGATACAAATGTTCACTGAGTTTTAAAAAGTAAAAACATGACACCTGAGTATTTAACACAGTTTTTTTCTGACACTAAAACAACTGCAATTTATTCTGAGGGGCATACTGTGAGACGAAATGTTACACAAAATCCTAAAGGCTTTACTCAGCATATCCTGATGATGGTTGTTGGGCATGTTTGGACAGAGATCAGATTACTTCATAATTCAGTAAGCGGTTTGAGAGGCATTAATCTTTCTGATAAATGCAGACAGTTTTATAGTGTTGTGTGTGGGAATGTTTAGAAGATACATAAATCTCCTCCAGACTTGTGCACCCGAATCTCCAAGTTAACAAGGCGAAGTCTGTAGAGCTAGGCATTCCTTCACAGCGTCACTGACCAAAACATTCTTGCACATATTCCTTAGCAGTTCTCTGGGTTTCCTTTCAACTTTGGTTCATCATGAAGCCAAAGGTGAATTTCGGTGAACTCACAGACCTGAAGAGTTAAGTAAAGTCACATTTGTCTGTATAGCACATTTCAGCAGCAAGGCAGTTCAAAGTGCTTCACATCATAAAAATATCAATTAAGTATAGCAAATCATCAAAAACATCAAAATCATCAAGCAAAATCATTAAAATCATCAAGCAAATACACATGAAAATCATCAAAATCATCGGGAAAATAGCAATGCATCAAAATCATAAGGATCAACAAGCAAATATCTTCAAGCAAATATAGTTCAAAAATATTGATCAATGATCCACTTATTTTATTTAAGTGATTTACATGCAAGCTTCCCAAATGAAGGCACATTCAACACAGTCATCTCCACCTTTTTCTCTCATTGTTTTATATATTGAGGAGTCTGGAGGAGGAGGCACCCCAGAGGCCTTTGACTTTCCAGAACCCAGAGCTACTGAATCTACCAGATCACATGGCTCATGCTTCTATGCAGCGTTGGCTGCCAACTCGGTGGGAAGAACAAGAGTCCATAGATCACAGATTTCCCTGGGACAAAAAAGCAATGTTTTCTTCATATCTAAAATTTGCCCTATAGTTGCAATCCTATCCTACAGAGCAAGATCATTTTCACAAAGGTTCTGATCTTGTCATGATTTCTTGTTCTTTTGGACTTTTGCTTGTTATTTCTTTGTATTGGTTTCTTATTTTCCCTCTGTTAGTTCAGTTATTTCTTATTTGAATGGTTCTTTGATTTAGCATTTATTTCCCCTCATCCCAATTTATTACCTTGGTTAGTTCAGGTATTAGTTGAGTCTTAGATGTATTCTTTGCTTTTAGTACGGTCTTCTGATTCTAGTTTACTCCTGTTAGTTTAGATTCTTATTTTAGGTCTTGGATTTATTTACTTTGGTTCCAACATCTACCACAAACTATGACAAATCCTATCATATCCTGGGTTTTTTTTTTTTTCTGTGTTTGCATTTTACTTTATTTGTGATCAGCTGTCATTTTTGTTGTTCTTTCTTGTTTTCTTGTTTAGGTTCGAACTGTTGACTCCTTGTACCTAATTATTCTTTATTCTATTACAATAATGTTTTGCCTATTAGTTTACTCCTCCTTGGTCCTTGGTGCCATCTTCCTCTCTCATTCCTTGCTGGATTCTTCCATTACTTCCCCATTACACCCTGCCGTCTTTTGCTCTTGGTTCCTGTGTTTTTGTTCTGCTCTGGCTCCCTGTGTTCCCTGTGGTTTTTGTTTATCATTTTTCATTAAATATACATCAATCTACTCGACGTCTCTGCATTTGGGTCCTTCATTGCCACAACACACCAGGACAGATCCTGGGACTTTCTGAACTTTCCTCATGCTGAGGCTGTAAATGGTGCCAACATCCTGTTTCACAAATAGCTGTCACTTACAAACAGCAGTCACATTCTCTATGACTTTAAACTTCATAGCAATCTCTTCTCCTGAGCAAACACAGGAAAACCCCAAATCACTGGTCCCAGAGGGTAGGACAGAAAGTCTGAGTACATAGAGTTAAGAGAATCATTGGCCCAGTAGATTAATGGCATGAAAATATATTGAAAACTGAATTTTATCCTGATAATTACCCCATGCTGTATTTTTATATCTTTTTAATTCTGTTGAACTTACCAATGGGTTTAAGCTCAACTTTTACATTTATACTACATGTAGTTCCTTTCAGGCTGTTTTCACATTTCACTTATTAGTTGCATCTTCATTCTACCACCAAGGATACTATAGCTTTATAGATAACCACTTTTTCTTGATAAATGCTAAGTTTTAAAATAGTTTACAGGAACCATCCTAAAAGCTTGTTTCCTAATGGCTGAAAATGTTTCCTCCACTCACATTAGAGCTCTGTGTCTGCAGACAGCTGTTTTTGTACTGAAAGAAACCATAAACTCCTTTTGGAGTCCATCCATACAGTTGATTTTTGCAGGCAGCTTTTTGCATCTTTCTCTGACAAACCTCATAGAGGGTTAGCTGTAACCACTTTGCCTGTTTTTTTGATGATGATCTGTTTAAACATATTGCTGAACAGACAAGTCTGTGCAACTGTCAATTAATTTGAGCCAGCAGTAACACCACTGTGATGAGACCAAGTCATTTGTTGGCATTAAGCTAATCATGGGAGTAGTGAAAATGCCATCTACGGATGATTAATGGACAGAAGACACACGTTATGACAAAATAGCCAATGTGATGTCAGTAAAAAGGTTTAAATGTCTCTCACGATTCAAACACTTTCAAGACAATCAGACATCACACCCAACCCAAGATCGGCTCTGAAAAGTGACACAAGTGCTGGAACACATTAGAAAGAAGTGAAAGAACCAGTTCTCAGGAAGGCCAGCTCTGCACTAGGATGCCCCCTTGACTCAGTGCAGGTGGTGGGAGATAGAAGGACTCTAGCAAAAATAACATCACCTATGGACAATGTCCTCACCCCCCATGCATGAAGCTGTTGTTGAGCTGGAGAGCTCCTTCGGTGACAGACTGCTGCATCCTAAGTGCACTAAGGAGCATTGTAGGAGATCCTTCCTCCCAGCAGCTGTTAGACTCTGTAATCATCACTGCTCCCAACAGAATCAATAAGTGTTTATATCCCTGCTGGCATTTGCACAATCATCTACTCTGTTCTTACTCATTTTAAATAACATTTCTGCTGTTATTGCACATCTGTTTTTCTGCACTGCTATATTGTATTGTAAATTGTCTGTATCTTTTTTCAGTGTTCAATACACATGCACATTATATACATTTCCTCTTTGTGGGACAATAAAGGGTGTTTCTATTCTATTCTATTCTATTCTATTCTATTCTATTCTATTCAATAGGTGAAGTGATGGTATCAAAGGCTGGGTTTCTCCAACAGTATCTCCAGAGCAAACCTCACCGTTGGGGCTTCAAAAATCTTTGTTTGAGGAGGCATTTCTGAGATAGTGTATGACTTCCTAACATACACTGGAAAGAGCACAATTGGTACAGGCCACAGTCCAGCCAAAGAACTTGGATTTGGAGCCAATGTTGTCATTCAACTCTGCAAGACTATCAAGAACCCATCAGAGTGTATTATCTACTTTGACCATTTTTCACCTCCCTCAAAATCATTGTGCATCTGAGGGAGTCCCTTGGTTGTGAAGTCTGGGAACCATCTGCAAGAACCGGGTTAAAGGATACAGACTTGAGGATGACCGTGTTCTGCTGAGGCAAAGGAGAGACAGCTATGACTACAGGGCGGATAATGAGGCAGAAGTGGCTGTTGTAAAATGGTCAGACAATAAAGTTGTCACTTTACCAAGCTCCTGTGCTGCAATCAGCCCTCTTAAGAAAGTCATAGTACAATGTGTCACAGTACAATGTCCACATGGGAGGAGTTGACCTTGACAACATGATGGTGGCCTTGTACCACACCCCTGCAAAATCCCACTGGTGGTACCTGTGCCTCTTTTGGCAAATTAATAACATAGCCATCAACAATAGATGGCTGCTATACTGCAGAGATGAGATGCCAAAATCATTGGAGTGCAAAAACACAAAAAGCTCAAGAAATTCAGGCTGGAGGTTGCAGATGCCCTTATCCACACTGGAAAGAAGAAAGGAACGTCTTCCAAGGGCAAGGAGGAGCATGTGCACAGCCCCACCAGATGTATACAAAGGCCAATAGCCCCAAGGCTCATGGCTGATGTCCACCATGATCAGCTGGATCACTTCCCATCTTTTACTGACAAGGGAATGTGCAGGCTTTTCCCCAAAGGACAGACAACAATCTATTGCACAAAATATGGTGTTCGTCTGTGCTTCGTCATTGGAAAAAATCCACGAAACTGCTTCCAAGTGTTCCATAAAAAATGAAACACAGACAGAGGGGCATTGTTCATAAAGTTCAAACTGTTATGAAAAATCTGGAACTATAAAACTTTCTCAAGAGTTTAGCTGTGTATGGATCATTTGAGAAAATGAAACTGCTGTTGCTTTTGTTTTGTTTATGTATTTTATTGGACAAATAGTTCCATAAGTTCATTATGAAATGTTGCATTTTTGTGTCACATTTTTATGTGAATGCTCTTTTATGGGATTACAAAACTGGATTAGTAAAAAGTAATACATCAACTTCAAAAGTGCTATGTGTAATGTGAATGACCAAGGAATACAACAATGTATAACTTATCTTAATCAAATTAAACATTAGTATGTTTATCATTTGGTTGTTTTTTATACCTTATTAGGGATTCTTAATAGGTATCCTGGGAAATACAACTCATAAAATACAAAATACTGAATGTATATATTTTGAATATGGAAATATTTTTCTTAGGGTTTGAAGAGATGAGTTATAACATTACATTATTTTTTGCAACTTATTTTCCACTCTTACCTGTTTTAGGGTTAACTGGAGAACTTCTAGAAAGCGATTTGTGTACCCTGCTTTTCTGCATTCTTTTTTTGAGACATGAAAAGTTTCTTGATATCTACCTATAGAAGTCTGTTGAGGCGACCTCTCCACCCATCAACAAAGATGCTTCCTTGGTTTTTCAACCAATAGTGCTGCCGGTTCTGCCAAGAGAACCCTATCTGGGAAGCCAGCTCACCTGCCAGAACGAGTTTTATTCTTTTCATCATTTTTCTTTGGACCTCTGGACATTTTGTCTTGACCGAGAGACCAACAGACTCAAAAGTAAGACCATCCTGTTATCTGGGCTGAATTTATTTTAAATAATGCTATTGTCCTGTTGTATGTTTGCTTAAAGCTTTGCTTATTATATGTTGTGATATTCTTTTTTTAAAAGGTTTTTTTTCAGCTCTAGTGGCCTTTTTTGACAGTGATTTGACAGGAAAGCGGTTTGTGAGAGAGAGGGAAAACATGGCAGAGGTCAACAGGCGGGACTCAAATCTGTGACAGCCATGTTGAGGACTGAGGCCTCCAGTACATGGGTTGCACACTTTATTCCTTGCGCCATTACTGCACCCTGCTGTGATATTCTTATATTTTGTTTCTCTGCTGGTTTAAGGTGCCACATGTAAGAGACTGTCTGGATCCAGAATAATTGAATTCTGCTTGAACTCATTAGCTTCCTGTTCTTTCAGTCTCTTCTGCCTCTCATTTGCTGTCGCTTTTTCTCACTTCTTTCTTTGATTTCCCCATACATATCCATTTTCTGGTTGTACAGGGTGGTTTCTTTGTCTAGCTAATGGTTAGCTTAAGCACATGGTCGAGTTTTATGACTCTTTGTTCCAAAGTGGAGAGTGGGTCTGAATCTAGGCATCATCCATAGAACCAGACATTAACTCCCTCTCACCAACGACCCCCCACACCCCACTTTTTTTCCTCTTCTCTCCCCCACTGCCTCCCTCGTCAAGGGGGGCTACACTGCTTTATGAGACTGCTTGTGCTGTATTTGTGGTTTTGCAAATCTGATTTTTCCTTTTTCTTGTTTTAATAATTTTTTTAAACACAGTTTTATTAGTTTTGTATTTTTATAAACAAACAAAGGAGCATAAAGTTGTACATCATGCTGTTACATCACACAAGATCCACACAAGAGGATAAAAAAATAAATAAATAAAAATAATTTTACTCCTTCTTCTAAGTGGAGAAGGAGTAAAAGAGGACAAAAAAAAATTGCAAAAAGTTTTTAAAAAGGGGGGGGGGGTGTCACTGTCCTATGTCACATGTTCATGTCACACTGTGTCTTCATCAGTCAGATCCCTTATCTACTGTCATAATAGTCACCAGACATTTACATTCAAGTTTAATGCCTAACAGGAAAATAAGCAGAGCTAACAGCTATGGTGATCCTCCTTGTTGTTGTGGTCCATATAATCTTTGAATTCTTTTTCTACAAAACTGTCAAATTTAGACTATTGTTTAGCCTCCACAGGGTTTCTTTGCCATCATTACCCAAATGGAGTGTCATATACACCCCTGCATGATCAGATATATCTCTCACCCCTATGTTACATTCTGTTACTCTGTTTATCAAGATTTGACATAAATAGTCTAATCTTGAATGCATATGATAAGAATAAGAAAGAAAGGAGTATTTTTTTTGTCCTAAGAGCGCAAGTCCCTCCATACATTTATCAACTCTGATTCTTTAAGCATTCTTTTAATTAGGCCCGAGCAGCTAAGCACTGCGGAGGCCTATTGTAATCATAGTGTTTCTTATTATGATTCTCGACACACAAGAAGCGCTAATTTGGAGGCCTAAACATATATGAAAACTCATCAAACTTCACCCAAAATTATATCCCAGCTGAAATTTTAGTATTTTAATGGAATCAAAAGTGGGCGTGGCCAAACGACTCTACAGTGCCCCTTAATGTGAGATAGACCAACTGGTAAATCCTCGAGAGCTGAAACTTAGTACATATGTAGATCCCCCTAAAACAGAACAAAAAGTTTCTTGAAGTTATGCCCTAAACCTAACAGGAAGTCAGCCATTTTGGGTCAAAGGGTCAATTTTGGCCGTTTTTCAATTTTCATTTGTCGAACTTTAATGAACTCCTCCTAGGGATTTTGAGCTATCAACTTCAAACTTAGTCGCTAAACTCTTAAGGCATTGTGGATTATAATTTATCAAAATCTTGAGTTTTTGAGCATGTTAAAGGGCCAGGGCCAGGCCTCAAAGTTGGCCTATTAGCCATGAAATTCGAACCGCTATAACTTTCACATAAAAAGGTCAGTTGGCACCAAACATCATATGAGTCATCCATATTGGATTCTCAACGATCCTTTGTGGTCATATGCCAACGTCATCAAAGTTCCACCACCTCAGAATGGGAAGTCCATTTTTTTTCTTGGAAAGGTCCATCTCTGATCCCTTTGATCTAATCAAGATGATATTGTGTCAAAAGACTAAGTTGGTCTCACTTGCTTTAAAGTACAAAGAGTTTTTGATGGAGGGCGTGTCCGTGGCAGTGTGGCAAAGTCAGACATCACGCCGTTGCCATACGTTTGGTTCTAAATTCTACATATTTCAGCCAAGCTGCATTAAACTTACTATGCTGGATCATAATCCTCCCCCCAACAGGAATCCAGTCCAATATTTTGTGGGCGTGGCCTAATCTCTCTACAGCACCCCTAGAAATCTTTTTAAAAATCAGCCCCAACCCATGCTTTGACCGACAACCATGACATCTGACACACGTGTATCATCTCATGACCTATGAAAAAGTCTCTTGGAGCCTTTGTCCAAACCCCACAGGAAATCAGCCATTTTGTCTCTTTCACACGTGTCTGTCTCCTACAGCTTTTAACATGGAGACTTCACAGTCACTCTGCAGAGTCTTGAAGCACTGAAAGGCAAAAGTTATCAAAAACTTTTTGTTACATCAAAGCATGTGGGTGTGGTCAACCCTCAAAGTCTGACCCTTCGCCATAAAACATCAAGGTGGAATAACTTCCACATACAAGGCCGTGGCTTAATGAAACTTTCTGTGTATCATAACACACCAGCACTAATCACATTCTCATCATGATTTGGTGACATCACTAAGCCTCGCCCCCTGTGAACAGGAAGTGAGCTGTTTTGCTGCTGGTTGTCTTCCTTTTACTCTTTGATTCAACTAGAATTAAACTAGTTAGTGGAAACTGTATCCACTAACTCTTGATAACCACACGACAAGTTAAACAGGATACAATTCTTCGCCACAAAACAGGAAGTGACAATAACTCCTGTCTGGAAGGTCAGATTTCTGCAAAACTTTTAATACTTGTCACTGGACTCATACTGAACTGGACTAAAGGCAATTTGAGAGATTTGCCAAATGCTCCGTCTAGTGGATGGGTGTGGTTATGGCATGAGAGCGTTGACGACAGCGTTGGGGTGGCGGTGCCGGAGCTCCCGCGGTCACAAGGCTGGAGCAGCTTTCTGCAAGGACCGCCAAATGCTGCTTGCAGCTTTAATAAGCTATTTTTTATTCCCGGGTGGTCTATACACATTCAACAAGGTAACTTCTCTATGATCTATGTATCCTCTGACCAGTATATATTGTCCTTCTTTGTCTTAAATTTGTGAGGAGAGCTGAAAAGTCACACTGTTAGACAATAAAATGGCTACTCCACTAGAGTTACCTCTTTATGTGAGGAAAAGTAAAGTGAAGAAAAAAAAATTAAACCCCATTTTGCACAGTTGTTGATGTTCAATAGTAAAAAGATTTTCTTTCTACTTTTCTTGCCAGAAAATTATGTCTTGTTTTTCTCATTTCATTTTAGCAAGAGTTTGCCCCTTTTAATGGGATTATGTAAACCATTAACTGGAGTATTAGAGAATGTTTTGTTGTCTTCACACAAGTCATATTGTTTTCACACCCCATAACCAAATGGTAATGCTGCAGTTGCCCATTGTCTTCCAATCCACAGGCTGTCAGCCCAATATCTTTGATGTTAGAAAGCCAATAAAATGTGACTCTCCCATGTGACACTGTGTGGAATCTTCTAAGACACAACTGTTTGTGATTTGCCAATAGATTGTAAACCACAGATATTTGGTGGTTTGTCTTTCTGAAGGATGAGGTTGATTTTCAGCAGGTTTAACATTGGGGGCAAATCTCTGTGTCCAAATAAGTGTACAAACATGTCCATAAGTGGTCCTGCCACTAGGTGGCTTAGTTTCTTATAAAATTATGGACAGAAGCTGTCAGGTCCAGGAGCTTTAAGCCATTGCTTAGAGGAAGCAATGGCTTCCTGGACTTCCTTCTGAGAGTTTGGTGCGCATAACATTTCTTGTTCCTCTGAGAGGTGTGGAAGAGTCACTCCATTTAAGAATTTTCTTATTTTAGTGTCGGAAGAATCGCATTCAGATGAACAAAGTTTTGGGTAGAATTGCCTCATAACCCTATTAATGTCTGTCATTTTGTGATGCTTGTCTTGGTTATTATCTTGTAATGATGATATTGTGTTCAGTTCCATTCTGCCTTTTGTTAGCATTGCTAGTAGCCAGCCTGGCTAATTTCCTGATTCATACAGTGTATTCTGTCTGATCAAGGTCCTCAGTTTATTTCCTCCATATTCTAAGAACCCTGTAAAAGACAGAATCTCACATCAAAGAAAACCTCAGCATACTATCCACAAACCAACCAAAACAGATTGCTGAGCTTCGTGAGTTTGTTGATATCAACTTGAAAAAAGCTAAAGACAAAAACAAAACTATGACCATGGAAGAAGGGATGGAAACTTTTCAGAGAGGGATTGTGTGTGGATCTGCTTGTACCCCTTGTCCAAGGCAGATCAGTCATTTACAGTCAAATTTACCCACGATGGAAGGGTCCCGACTGCATCACGAAAAGGACTGGCCCTGTAAATTATGAGGTGGTCCTGGAGGACACTAGAGAAGACCTCTGTGTGGTTAATATATCTTAAATCAAACCTTGTTATCCTACAGCAGAGGAAATGGATAAAGAGCGGCATCAGAAAGTGATGGAAAAATTTAATGAACAAAGCGACAAAGACTTCCATGGCTTCCCTCCTTCTGACCTGGTCATGGAATAACTGATTTTGTCCAACATAAGTGGAAAATGAAGAGTTGAGAACTAAATCTACCTCTATCATGTGACCATCAAAGTCTTCTTTGGTTTTTAAAGTGGAACATGAAGAACAAACTTTTCTGTAAGCTTTGTCTGCACATGGTTACCTGAAACCACATTAGAATATGTTTTGAGCAGAATTATCAACAAGTCATTTCAAAACTTTGCGAACATGCTAACCCTTGCAGTTCAGCAACATCACCAGTAGGATGAGATAAACTTAAAGAAGACTGTAGCTGTATAAAAAAAAAAAACATTAGAAACAAATGATAACATGCATGTTTCAGATGACCTTTTGTCAGAATGATAGTAGTTTTCTTAATCTAGTCTGCTTTGTAGCTCCAATAATAAGGCTGTGTTGCCAAAACCTTAGCTAGAACAAAATTTCACTGTCACTTTCACTCTCAATTTATGTCAATTTATTTATATTCATTTGAGTTTAGTTATGTAGCACCAATTTACAAAAGATGTTATCTCAAGGAAATTTACAAACAAACTTTGTTTTCTCGAGATCACGAGATGATTGGTGTGTGTGTTAAACCTGATTCCATCATTCAAATGCATGTCACACCAGTAGGAGAGCACTTATAAGTGTAAGTCACAGCATGCATGTGTAACTCTGTGAATAATTCTGTAAGTGATAGGGTAAACCATAATGACACCACGTCATTGGTCATATGATTAACATCAGGAAATTAACTCGTTATCTTGAGAAAACGGCCATCATTATTTCATGATAATGACATAATTATCTCGCTGTCTTGAGAAAACAGTATTCATTATGACGTTATAATGACATAAATAACTCGTTATCTTGAGTTACCCATCGACAAAATAAACATGCGAGTACGTCCGCTCTCAGTTTCCATACCAATCACATAAATACATATAAATTTAATTACATATGGTCCAATTCTCCCTAGTTATGAAACAAGTCAAGATCTGTTTTTTCTACACATTGATCAATGTGGTCACAAACCAGACTCACTTTCTGTTTCTGCATTTCGTGTGTAAGAAAATAGTTTACCAACTCTATAAAAGAGTCTCCTTTAACTTAATTGTGATCCTTTTCCTGACAACCGGGTTTAGCCCCCAAATGAAATAGCTGAACACTATAATGACATGACAGTCAAATTTAGACAATGATTCCAAAGTTTTCAGAACAGATCTGGGTTTTCTCCACCAGTAAACTCTGTTTCTCCAAAAAGGCATCTGAATAGCTAAATCATTTAGTTTATTAGCAAAAAGCTCTTTGTGACCACAAATGTTTGGGGAAAAAGGTTTATTGGATTAAAGAAATTAGGAGGATATTAGTCATCTTTGTAATGTATTCAGTATTTCCATCAATAAACTGAACTGAACCATGCACCTAATAAGATACATTAGAATCTAGATCAGTCCACTGCTCTTTTATCTGCAACTGAAACTGTCCTTCTGCCTGACAGCAGACTAGATACATCAAGTGGACCATCACAAGGCTCCAATTTCCACTGCTCTGTAGATATCTGCAAAGAATAAACCAAACACAACAGACCCACTGTGCAAGGAAAACATAAAAATAATACAGATTTGCTTGGTTAAAGCATTATCTATACAAAAGATGTACAATTACAGAAGGGGATGTATTTGGTCATCCTTATGCACATTACATCATAATTTAAATATGCCAGATGTGCAGGTAATTTGCATCTGCAGTCACTAACACATTGATGGTAAACAAAATTAAAACAAATGATTCATAAAATGACATAATCAGAAGTAAGAAAAATGTAGTCTGTGCCATTCCAACAACCCACCCTTCATCCAAATTTGTGCAGGCATGTATGCTAATTTCACTGAACAAGAACTCTAGTCACTTCTTCAAAGCTGCTCCAGTTATTTAGGTGAAATGCTTGTCAAACATTTGAAAAGAGAGACCCAAAAGCAGACTCAGAGTCAAAGGTCAGATGATAGAGGTTTATTGGAGGGAAGAGCAAACTTGAAGTTGAGGCTGTAGAGAGATGATTTTTGGTGGCAGAAGATGAAGGTTTAGGTGCTTGACAGTGGATTAGACTCTAGTGCAGCTACAATCATGGACACCAGGCAAAAGTAAGTTTAAAGATATTGTGACTGAGTAATATTTTCACAGACTATGTACTCATCACATGAATAAAAAGTCACCTTAGACCTCCACAGCAGAATGTTTTGGTAATTAGTGATAGTGGATCAACCTGGTGTAACATAAGAATTGACTTCATTTGTTGAGGTTTTGAGGATAACAAGGTGACAAAAGGCTGCATTACAATAATCAATAAGATAATGGCCAAATTACTGTTCCGTAAAAACAAACATAAACCAGGTGAAAAAAACTGTAACAAATGCTATCTATTTAGCTTTACTGTTTTTCAAGTAGGGTGGTCTCATGCCATATCATAGCTACAGCCTTAACGATGTGAACTCAGCAAAAACCCATTAAAACATTTTACCCAAAAGTATTTTAAATTGAACGGCAACAATCCCACATTAAAAAAAAAAAAAGGTAAATAATGTCCACAAGAGTTTGCTAATAATTGATAGGAGAAAAGGACAACTTGTCTGGACTAAAGAGGATATTTATGTATAGAAGACAAATACTTTAAATTGGTTTCTTTCAACTTCATGCAACTTTTTTGAGCAGCATCACATTTCCTGGCAAATCCTAATTTGATTCACTCTAAATTATATTTACAAGTGTAGCAGGTTAATGATGAATAAAAGCTAAATCATTTGGTTTAATGATAACATTTTGCTCTGCTGAGCTTCATCTGTTTCTGAGTTAAAAAGTACCGCATAGTGCGCTTATATAAATTAATAAACACTGAAATATTTATCTTTAACACTGACAAAAGTCAGCTTTGACGTTGATTTGCTCAGACAGCAAGAGGAAGTCAGGAGAAATTTCTGAGGTCTAATAGACAGGGACTCTAAACATGGATTTATAAGTGTTCTATCGTGAGTGCCCTCTACTAGTAATTCACCACAGTGGTAAATGACTACTTGTGACAGAAATGTTGATACCCCAAGACATTCTAGCAGCATTCAGGTATCAATATTGTTAATTTAACTCACCAGATCATTTACATTGATGAATCATGCAGTGTTTTTTGAAAACATTGCAAATGTGAATGAATCCAGCTAAAGTTTCATTTCTTCCCATAATTGTGTTTTATTCTTGCTATTGTAATTGAATTACAGCTAAAGAGTACTCCTAAGACACTGTCTGCCACATTGCTCAAACACAGAAAGTCACTCTACAGTTAGTTTTTCTATCTAAAAAGTCACTTTAAGCTAATGCTACACGTGATAGATTGTAAGTGAAACTATAATACTGATAAACAATTTGTTGGTAATTTAGCTCAGACACAGAAAAGAATGAGCTGCTGCTACAAATAATTATGGTGTTAACATATGCAGGAGCAAAGGTTAAAGAGTTATTTGAAAAATTCAATTCAATTCAAGAATACTTTGTATATCCCAAAGGAAAATTAAATGTTATCGTAACTTATGTTATCCAAGTATCCTCAAAGAGTTGTTGTTTATGGTGATGCTGTGGGCAAGAAGAATCTCTGGTAGCAGTCAGTCTTGCAATGAGTCTGAAGAGGCCTCTGACTGAAGACTGTTGCTATATGACAGTCTCATGACTGTCATGACACACTAACAGCTCCATATTCAGGCAGCAGAGATGCTATTCCACAGTAACATGTCCTGGATGACACCATCAGATGTTGGCAAGCACCACCAGTGTTCATGAAAACATTTGAGCTATGCCTGCCAAACTAGCAGACGTGGAAGTCTCTCACACAGGACACTTTTGAATCACATAGGACAATTTACCCGCTTGCCTCAGATTTGTATCTATTTAATTGAGGGTATTTTAGTGACCGCTAATATTTGCATATATTACTCTGTACTTTAAACATGGTAGTTAAGAATTTTATACATACAATAAATTACAGCTGCTGCTGTTATGGTTACAGCTTCTGAAGAAGATGGCGATATGCCTGACAAATACTGCTACAATGAATTGTTGGAATAATTAAAAAAAAAAAAAAAAAAAAAAACATCATTGTGATTTTTTTTTTTGTTTTGTTTTTTTTGTTTTGTTTTGTTTTTTTTAAATGCAAAACATTTTCTTCCATTACATTTGGATGGTCACTCTGCTTAAACAAATATACTAAACCACCTCAGATTAGGTCACCCCACTAACCCTGCTGATGAGAAAGTCTTGTGAATAATGTTTTTAATGAATAATAACTTAAAAAGATAAATAGCTTCAATAACAATAATTTTTGTGTTTTATGCATTTATGTTAGTGTCAATCTTCTACCTTCATGTTGTGAGTCTGATATGTCACTCACTTTGTATTGCAGCTCTCCTTCCTTCCTGCCAGGGTTTATATTTTGGTGTGACACCTCAAGACCATCACTGGCCCCCCATGTAGTCCTCTTTAAAAACTTCCTGGATACACCCCTGCTCAGCAGTCCTTGGGAGGAATTTAATATAAACATTAATATTCAAGCATGAATACTTTTAAATATTTTGAATGTGATGCACTAAAACTCATTTAGGGGTTAAGTACAGCAGGTCTGACGCACATCAATAAAAATCATTATTAATCTAAACTCTCTTAGTGGATTCTTTCAGATTTTTCTCACTTTTGGTCTGCCACTGAAAAATCTCTACATAGCTGAAGTCCATCCAGCTGTTATTCTGCACATCACCACAGTGTGCCTAGCATTGAGTGTATTAATGCAATCAGGATTGGTTTCCTTTTCCCGATTAGCAGCACCAGAACCTGCTGCACAGAGCTCTGAAATATGTGCACTTGTATTTTATTATGTGCAGAGCAGTAGTGGCTTGTTTTGCTACACTCCCACTTCTGCGCCATAATCCGCTCCGCTTGTATATGACGCAAAGTGTGCCATGATGTGAAGTCATCCAGCCGACAGAACTAGAGAGACCTGTTGAGGAAAGCTTAACATGGAAACAGATTTAAATCAAATCATTCAGCTCCCACCTGTCACCTAAAGTCTCTGCTCCGCGACAACAGCATAATACGTCCCACGTGCACAGACAGTTTTTTTCATTGCAAATGCAACATTAATCACACTGTACACTGTATTTGCTTTTGCCACTCCTCTTTAAATCCCTGTCTGACCATATGGTTTGAAAGCCAGGCAGAAAGATGATTGAGCTGAGGATATGATCTTTGTCCATTATGATGGATGGAAGATGGTTTGAACTTCCTCCTCCTCTCTTTGTATCCAGGAAGTCTCCTTTTGAATTCTTCTAGGATTTGGGGTCATAGATCAGGTATTATTTGAACTTTGAGATGCTAATCTGCTGCTCCCAGTTGTAAAAACAATATCTTGGTACCACAGTTATCCATCAGAATAATTGTTCGACAGTAAAAAAGTAAGAGGAAAATCTTTCCAGCTGCACAGCATCCAAAACTAGAAGGAATAATTGTTCAAACAAGCAATGATTCAACCAAAAAATTTATGAACAAAAGTCTACAACAAGAACAAATCAGAACTAATGTAACAGAGTTACTCCAACATGCTGCCACCATTAGCAGCGCAATTCTAGTACGAACCTCTACAATTGTGGAATTTCACTTTTTAAAATTCTAGAAAGTGATCTGTGCAAGTGTGCTGGTGCAGCGCAACCTTTCATAGGACCTGCTGGTCATCCTCTACATCCTGTGATCATCCATCATTGTGTGCAGGGACGTGCACAGATAGACACTAGGTGATGCTAGAGCACGTGCCCTTTTTCCACTTGACAAACAAGTGCCCCACTGAAATTGTTTAGATTATTATTATTCATTTTTTCCTTTATTAAAATGTATGGTATGTGGCCCAAGGTAGCATTTTAGGACTTAAAAGCCTATACTACCAATGCCCCACATTTTATTAATTGTGCTCAATAAAACTCCCCCACAATCACACAAGCACGACATGCCCCACCTCTCTCAACATGAACGCAGAAAGCAGACTGCTTTGGCACAGGGATGTGCCACGTTGCGTGCAGCACCTGAACACCTGTTCCTTCCTCTCCTCCACTGTCAGATAGAGCCCTGCCCTGGTGACAGGCCAGCTAACCATCCAGGTAACAAATAAAACAAGTGTATTTGCCTCCTAAACCTCAGATGTAACAGCAAAACTTTCATTTGCCTCAATTTTGCTTAAACAGAGCAGCCAATCAATGGCATACCTTTTCCCCCTATGTCTTCTATTGCATAGAGGGGAAAGCTGTCAGGAGAATGTTTAAATTTAGCTCTAAAATTAATTTAGAAAAAAAATTTAAATTCAAATGTATCTCATAGATGTAGTTTTTACATTTGCTATATTTGGTTCCTGATTACTTCCATTTGACTCATGTCTTTTTCATTGCAAGTACAGTAGAGAAGTTACCTCCGTCTATTAAACACTTCATTGAAATACATAAATAAGGCCAAATGTGCTGGTTAACATTACTATTCATACGCTACTAAAAATACCTTTACTAAAGTTATGTGCAGTAAAAGTGGGGCATGTCAAATAAGTTGGATTTTCTATTTCTGTGTTGGTAAAAATTATGACGTAATGATCAGAGTATTTTAATATGAAAATAATATTAACAGACATCAACAGTGTTCAGGTCTTGTAGTTAATCTTATTAATCTGAACTCTTAGAATATTTTCTGTCATAATATCACAATGGAGAAGTGTAGATGATTCTTTTGGCCTTATTCTGTTCTGTTGGTTTCATTTTGAAGCTACATGGAGGTTTGTACACATGTATACTGTAGGATATAGCAGGATTTCACTACTTTGTTTTTAGAGAGTAGCTGTGGTTTATTTGGTAATAGAACTGATTACATAAGTTTCTCAAGTATCTTTTGTTCATTTTGCTGAGTGCAACACAATTGTTTATGCACTCAGCAAGTACATTGTACTACAGGGCCGGTCTTAGCCACTTTGGCGCCCTAGGTCAGATTTTGTGTTATGTAATGAGCTCACACAGCTGAATTGTTTTTGCTAGTTTACAGTTTTCTTGATTGCTTTGACCTGGTTGAAGGAACTGGGATCCACTCAGTTTTCATAATCACAATCTCAGCTGAGCAGAACACACCTCTTCCAAATGTATGAACCATTTCTCATTGGTTTGACACATTTTCCTCACCTTTTGCAAAACAGTTCACAAAGATGTCTTTCAAACAGTCCAAACTCCATTGTTTTAACCATGGTAATCAAACAAATCATTTTTTTTTCTTTATTTCTTATTCTCTGATAGA
The DNA here is from genome assembly GCA_014839685.1 of Anableps anableps. Lineage (NCBI taxonomy): Eukaryota > Metazoa > Chordata > Actinopteri > Cyprinodontiformes > Anablepidae > Anableps > Anableps anableps. Next base: position 104,543 of record CM026066.1, on the reverse strand, counting down.
GTTTTAATTTACATTTACAGTACTTTCTATAATATTCACAGTATTTTAGTTTTCATCCACAGTTAAAAAATGTAATGGAATCAAAAACATTTGCATCAAAGCAGTTCTGATTCTGGTCCATTTTTTTGCGAGAAGGAAAATTTGACACAACCTAGAAAGATAGTTGTGTTTTTTGAATGCAATATTTGCGTTTGTTTCATATTTTAAATATTTTGGCACATTTACAGCCTAATGCAAACAAAATGTGTCACTTTGACCATGAGTGCTGCTGTTTAGGCCTGTGTGTTAACTATCAAGAAAATATGGAGTTTGAGTGGACACCTGAATGAAAGCAATCAATAAAAACTGGGTAGGCTATATATTGATCAGCTCCATGTTTGGGTAGCTAGCCTAGCTGCTACACTACACTCTGCAAAATAACAAAGGCAACAGGTAAGTTCATTACATTAGTTTTACTGTACCTTTGTTTCTGTCACGTTTTCCTCTTCTCCTTTTCTCATTTTTCTTCTTTGGGCACCAGACAATTTGGGATGTTTTGGCATCATGCTTTCTGAAGTTACTTACCTTACAATACTCACCTCTCTCATCTGTGCAGAGTGCGACTAGCAGTGAGAGGAGGGGGGAAGAGGCACACGGAGTGCTGGAACAAGAATAGTCAGTGGTTACTCAGGTTTATGAAGATAACTCGTTTAGTGTGACCTACAGCTTCTATGGAGATTGTACTGTTCTCTTCTTGCTCTTGGTGAAGGCGGACACTTTTTCTTCTCACACTCCCTCCCCTATCTGCCCTGCTTCTGCTCTCTGTCCTGTGCTGTCTTGTTAATCTTTTGGACCCTCTCTTTGCATATCTTCTGAATTGTAAATCATGGATCTGGTCAGCTGGTCTCTTGCCACAACTGATCAAATTTTCTCGACCAAAAGACTACCCGGATACACAATGGATTCCTGGCAGAAGTGGAGGAGTGTGTCTGTCCATGTTGTCGGTCAAGGAGGTTGAAGATGCATACATAATTAGATTTTTGATAACAGGATTTCTGCTTTTTGGAGTTGGCAGTTACATGGCATATCAAAAAATGCAGAAAACATTGGGAGCTATTATGGCAATTGTGAGGCTGCCCAGCATGTGTGATGGAATATACCATGCTATTAACACTCAGACTCAGATGCTGTGTGAGCAAAATTGCAAACTGGATGTGATCCTTATACAGAATCACAGGCTAGTTGCAGTTCCTAAACTCGCAAGCTCAGCTTGGCAGAACTGACCACAAAGTGGTACATCTCATTGGCCATTGAGATGTACCAGTGAGACTTTAAGGCAGACAACAATTAATGCAGTTGGCCTAACCCAAAACAATTATTGTTATCTGAATTGGCTCCCTTGTGTCAGCCTTGGAAGCCTGGCTATCTCAATTTCTCCTGGATGTGATGTGAACAAAATGCTCTGCTCCCTCTGCCCCTCCCTTCCCACATGACATCTGTGGACCTAAATCAGAACTCTACTGAGGCTGGCTGAGAAACGCTCAGTCACTTATCAAGGACCATGGCTCAGGGGGTTATCTGGGACAGTTTTCGTGGACTTACTTACAGACACACACATGCACTCTGACATATAACACACACCCCACCCTTAACTCAGCACCTCCGCTGGCCCCCCTCGTCTTGCCCTCCGGTACGGCAACCTAGGTCAGATGCAGTGCACCAGGTGACTGCGTTGCATCTGACCTAGAGACAGTTTCTTCTCTCAGGCTGTCTCTTTGATGAACACAATGAACACCTTACGGTTGTCATGATCCCTTCTTTTAGACTTTTGTTTCAGTCATTTCTTTGTATTGATTTCTTCCCTCTGTTAGTTCAGTTATTTTTAGATTATGTTTATGGTTCCCATCCTGTGTCTTATTTTGATTAGATCAGTCTTGTTTTTGTTTTACTTTAGTTCAGTCTTTTCTTAGTTGTAGTTTATTATTATTATGTGTGTCTAGTTTTCCTCTGTTACGGTTAGATTCTTTTTCCTTGCTCCCCTGTTTCATCTCCCTTGTCACCTGTTCCCATTCTCTCTCTCTCTCTCCTCAGTCTCCTTTTAGCTCTTTCCCCACACCTGCAAACTGTTAGTCAATCAGCCCCAGTCCATTGTTCCATCATTCACACTTCCAGTATTTAAGCTTCTTTCTTGCTCCCACTCCTTTCTAGTTCCTCCTGTTACTTACCCATTTTCTTCCCCGTCATGTTCCACTGTTTTTACTCCTGTTTTTGTTCTGCTCTGGCTTCCTGCATTCCCAGGGACTTGTACGTTTTTTTTGTTTATCTTTTTTCATTAAATCTTCTGGAACTCCTCACTGCCTCTGCCTCACTGCATTTGGGTCCTCATCAACCAACCACCAAACATGACAACAGTCTGAGTAGTCAGCTACTCTGCTGTGAAACAAAATAAGCATCTTGCCCAACTACAACCTGTTTTTTTGTTTTTTTCTTTTCTTTGTGATAGTCCTGTCAATCAATTTAAAAAATTAAATCAGATTAATCACACTATAGTGCTGTGATTAATCACTATGCCTAACTTTCTAATCTTGAAAAGTAAAAATGCACTTTTTCAAATAATGTTTAGGAAAATGTTTTATTGTCTCAAACCAAACATCTCAGTTTTCCAGGTTTTCATATTTAGAAAGGTTTAAAAGTCATTTCTGTATCAAACGTAATTTAGAAATGTTAACCTAAACTGGTTGTACTTCAGTGGAAAGATAATCCGCAGTTGCAGTGAGTAGGCTACATACTACCTTGGTTTTATGCAAATGCCCATCACTGTGGAGGGGTTTTTTTTATGGATTTTTTTTTTTTTTTTTTTTTTTTTTTTTTTTTTTTTTTTTTTGCATTAGTGGCCTTTATTTGACAGTAATCTGACAGGAAGGGGGCAGAGAGAACGCAGGAAAGACATGTGGCAAAGGAACCAAGGACAGGATTCGAACTCAGGAAGGTCACATTGAGGTCTTTAGCCTCTGTATACAGGCGCCTGCTCTAACCATAGTGTTTTTTTAAAGCAAAATTTGGTGCTGAGCACACCAGTCTGACTCTCCTCGCTGATCTTTCCTCTCATGTTTGCGACTCTGCATTGATGAACACAATACAAGACCATGAAACACGTTGTTTTGAACTAAGTAACCCTCCGCAGGAGAGAAGCTTTTAAGTCAAAATAGGTAATGCAGTTAATCTGCATTATGTAATATTAACTTGTTAAACATTTTAGATTAATCGCATGGGTTGACTTGTTAAAGTTGAGAGCCCTACTTTAAATATCAAAAAATAAATTGGCTCTACAAACACATACATATACATAATGTTCTTTTTATCCTTAATTTTATATTGTCTAAAGTTGATCTATTCAAACTTAATGTCTGTACACTGTGTGCTTGAAACTGAAGTCAAATTCCTTGGTTGTGCACACAGTCTTGGCCAATGAAGCAGATTCTGACATCACTCAAATCTGCACCACCAGTACCCTTATGCCTTACCTCAATCAGATGTTGTTCTTTCCCTTCATGAAATGTGGATGATAGGGAACATTGAGTAAATAAAATAAATATATACTTGTTGCTCCATTTGATATACCATCAAGGATCAATTTGAACTGTTATATTATGGCTACCAGCTCTGTTTCTACACACACCAACTTCAACCACTTGACCAAATTCTAAATTAAACTGATCAAAGAAAACCGCAGTCTTTGCACAAATCTCCCTCCCAACACTGCTGTAATTATGAGCTTCATAGGAAACATAACAGACACTCGCAATGAGTAACTTTAGCAAAGCTAAGCAAGCTGTCTGGAAGACAGATTGTGTTTATCCCTCAAAAGCCATGTGACATCACACAATTTGAGATTAAAATGTTTCTCTCTGGTGCCTTTCATTACCTTATATTAAAACATTGATAGAATCAGTTGTTTCATGCTGTGATTGTCAAACAATATGGTACTGAAAAAAAACTTATATCAGAATAAAAACATACCACCCTCCATGATGCTCATGCTAAGCCAGATTGTTGACTGGTAATGTTCAGAACCCTTTTAAGCATCAATCACAAAGATGGATTCTTTCAAGTGCTCAGTTGGATAACTGCAATTTCTACCCTTGTATATCTAGCATATTTACTGAAGTAATAAAAAAATTTAAAAAAGACTGAAAATAAATTTGTCACAAATATTATGGTAAGGAATATCATTGTCAGGAAAGATTTTTCATAGTCCATTGATTTTAGTGTGTTTTAGCTGTAATATTAAGCTCTTGTTTTTCTTTTCAATAAGTCAGAAGTTAAAATAACCCAAAGGGAAATACAAGTCCTTTGAAGAATAAGAAGTCCTGTCACACAACTAACTGTTAAAACATGGCAAAAAGATAGAAATTGTACTGTCAATCAGCTATCGACAAAACAATGTTATGTATTTGGCTTCTTCTATTATAGCATCTCAGAAAGCTTACAAAATTAATCTCAAGTTGTTTAGAGTATGTCATTTTTCACAGAGCTATGAAGGAGAAAGTCTAATATGGAAAATATTGACAGTCTACGCAACTACTGGATTTTAAGTTAGAAACGCAATGGTTCTAGCAACAAACATACAAAAGAAGTCTGTTGAAACAAAACTGGACTTCAGCCGGGGAAACTAGAACAAAACAGAGAAGGACCAATAGGACGCACATATCAGAACACCAGTTAGCAGCCAGATGTGTCCTTGTATTGGTTATTATCACAGAAAATATTCAAGACACTTATGTTAAATGCTTTTGTTTAATGGTTAACAATGGGAAATGTAAGTCAAGTTTATTTATATAGCATATTTCATCAGCAAGGCCGTTCAAAGTGCTTTGCATCATAAAAACATCAATCAAGTATACAGCAGAATCATGAAAACATCAAAATCATTGAGCAAAATTATCTGGCAAATACACATGAAAATCATCAAAATCATCAGCAAAAACACTGATGAATGATTCACTTACTTTATTTAACTGATTTACACTCAAACTTCCATCCTTTGGAAAACCAAGCTTATCTTACCCAGATTTGTTTGCAGATTTATGGTCCAGACTACTAATTAAAGGCAGCTCTAAACAGATGGGTTTTCAGCCTTGATTTAAAGGAATTTAGTGTTTTGGCTGTTTTGCAGTTTTCTGGGAATTTGTTCCAGATTAGTGGTGCATAAAAACTGAAGGCTGCTTCTCCATGTTTGGTTCTGGTTCTGGGGATGCAGAGTAGACCAGAACCACAAGACCTGAGTGGTCTGGAAAGTTGATACGACATCAGGTCTTTAATGTATTTTGGTGTTAAGCCGTTTAGTGATTTATAAACTAACAGAAGTATTTTAAAGTCTGTTCTCTGAGCTACAGGCAGCCAGTGGAAGGCTTTAGAACTGGGGTGATGTGCTCTATCTTCCTGGTCTTAGTGAGAACACGAGCAGCAGCGTTCTGGATCAGTTACAGCTGTCTGATTAATTTTTTTAGGCAGACCTGTGAAGACACTGTTGCAGTAATCAATGCGACTAAAGATAAACACATGGATGAGTTTCTCTAGATCTTCTGGAGACAGTAGTCGTTTAATCCTGGAAATGTTCTTCAGGTGATAGAAGGCCGACTTTCTGTTTTTATGTGTCTCTGAAGGTTGAGGTCTGAGTCCATCACTACAACCAGATTTCAGGCCTGATCACTAGTTTCTAGCTGTAATAACTGAAGCTGCTTGCTGACTCTAAGTCGTTCCTCTTTAGGTCCAAAGACAATCATTTTAGTTTTGTTTCTGTTCAGCTGGAGAAAGTTTTGGCACATCCACGCACTGATTTGTTCTAAGCATCTGTTTAGTGCTCGGATGGGTTTGGAGTCACCTGGTGACATCATGATGTAAAGCTGTGTATCATCTGCTTAGTTATGGTAACTAATGTTATTGTTATAATCTGAGCTAATGGGACCATGTAGATATTAAATAGGAGGGGTCCCAGGATTGAACCTTGGGGTACTCCACATGTGACTTCTGTCCGTTCCAATGAGAAGTTGCCTATTGACACAAAGAAATCCCTGTTCTTTAGTTAGGATTTGAACCAATTAAGTACTGTACCAGAGAGTCCGACCCAGCTCTCCAGTCATTTCAATAACATATCATGGTCAACAGAGTAAAATGCTGCGCTGAGGTCCAACAGAACCAACACTGTGGTTCTTCCACAGTCTCCATTTGTGTGGATGTCATTAAACACTTTGAGGACAGTCTCAGTGCTGTGGTGAGCACGGAAACCGGACTGAAAGACGTCAAAGCAGTTTGTTGTTGTTAAGAAGCTGCTTAACTGTTGAAACACAGCTTTTTCAATAATTTTGCTGATGACTGGAAAGTTAAAGATTGACCTGTAATTCTGCAAAAGTGATTTATCCAGATTGTTCTTTTTTAAGAGTGGTTTAATAACTGCTGTTTTTAGAGCCTGGGGGAAAACACCTGATGAGAGGGATAGGTTTACTATTTGAATCAAGTCAGATGGAATGGCAGGCAGAACTTTCTTAAGGTTGTAGGTAGGATATAAAGACAGGACGAGGATGAGCTTAAATGATTCACAATTTTTTCTAAGTTTTCATGGTTGAGTTGGTGAAATTCAGCCATTTTCTCTGCATTTGTTATGTTTGGGCATGGTATTGTTGTTGGATTTGATATGGTTGTGCAGATTAACACTAATTTTTTTAATTTTCTCTGTAAAAAAGTTGGCAAATTCATTGCAGGCCCTAGTAGAGTGGAACTCTGGTGGTAAAATCACAGGAGGGTTTGTCAAGTAAGTAAGTAAATAAAACTTTATATATGTAGCACCTTTCCAGTTATATCCATATCAATACATCCGATAGTTAATTAAAAGAACATTTTTTGGGATGAGTTTTTGTTGCTTGTTATAAAGCTCAACAGAGACTGGAGACCTCAAACTAAAGAGAAATGTCCTGTCTTGTTGCTGCTGCTGAGAAGAGTCTTTCACCTTTTAACCTCAAATTTTGGTCACAGGTCCTTAAGGATCTAATAGGGACATGGAGTTTTAACAAGTTCTGAGATGTATCCTGGTACTTGACCAATCAAACACATTTAAGTAACAACTAAAATCTTGAAATGTACTATTAAGTGGCTGGGGAGCCTATGCAGCAGGATGAGGAACAGTGTGAGTTGAAAAAACGTTGGTGATTTGTTCAGAAGTGTGGCACCAGGGTTTTGCACAACCTCCAGATGGTCTAATGATGTTTTGTTTAGACAAGTGAATAATGAGTTACAAAATATCTAACAAATTTATTTTGTAGCATTTAGTTTAGCTAATGTATTCTATCTAGAGCAAAAATGTATTACAGTCAAGCAATCCATGTGCGTTCAAATAGATTCAAATAAAATCCAATAAAACTCATAAATGTTACATAGATCAAGAAGGTGTAGACTGAAGCTATTCAGTTTATAAATGCCTACCCTTACATCTTCATTACCAATAAAAAAAATTTACACTACTTATAGTCTGAATGTAGCAAATATTAACAGAATACACAGAATCACCAATTAAATCCAAACAAAAGAAACAGAAAAGGTTAACTAAAATAAGTGAATCGCAATCATGAATGTTTCGGATTTAAAACATTCAAATCCCTTTATAGCTTTCAGTCATGCTATGTTTTAATTCCCTTTTAAACTGTGTTATGGTATTACTTAGTTTAAGATCTTCGGACAAACTATTCCACAGTTTAACCCCAGCAACAGAGAGACACATACTTTTCATGTAGTTTTTATACTTGGTTGTTTTAAGTTAAATTTCCTTCTCAGCTTGTATCTCCCTTTCCTTTCCTTAAACAATTTCTGAATGTTGTTAAGGAGTATATTATTTTTATGGTAATGGTAATACCATGTACAATGACCCTGGGGTCAGTGACCTTCCAGCCCCAGAACAAACTGATGGGTCTGAGCAGGATGGAAGGCAGGGAGCAACAAAAAAGGGTGGATGTAAGTGGGTCGTCTATATCCATGTGAAACGAGTCCTAACAAAGACTCCCTGTTTTTAGGCCCAGACAACCCCCACATCTCCAACCAGGATAAATAAATATTTACAAATGGAAAGGAAACCAAATACGCCCACTGAAAAGGCTTATGAGAGAGTGACTGACAGACAACTGAAAACAAATTGTTACATTATCTTTGGAGGGGGGCCAGACAAGAGCTTGATGCACAAAGGTAATTACGAGCAGAAGTGAAGCAGGGGGTCCGGGGTCACAGTATGTGTCTGACCCTAAGCTTTAGGTGATCATTGGAGCAAAAAGGGTGACATGAATTGGGCCAGTCTGGATTTTCCTGGATTGGTTACCCAAAGACACAAAATGTCTTAGGGTTCTTTTAGGAAACTTTATTTTTCCACTTTCCTCTTTATATGAATACATTTAATCAAAAAATAAATCTCTGTTGCTTAGCTGAGAAATGCTGACTGGGGATTTTTCCTGTAGCTACTCACTTATGTTTGATTTAATCTCTTTTCCACCCCTCTGTGCCACAGTTCTCAACGGATTGGCTCTGACGGACCGAGCTGGAAACCATAGGGAAGGTAAGGTTATTTTGACAGTCAGCCGAGGAGACAAGGTTGATCTAACCCATGCTCACCCATCTGGATTTCCCATGATGTCAAAGAGGCTGGGAACTGAAGTGTTGGGAATAACTCCATTTGTCCCCACATCCCTGTCTCTGCTCCTTCAGTTAGATGGGCCTTCTCTGAGTGCTTTGTAAAACTATTCACATCCCTTCAACTTATTAATCTATTGATCTTGTTGCAAACATAACAATGGGTTTTCTGTAATAGACTAACAAAAGTATCATATTACAGATTACACAAAGTACAATATCACAGATTTATATATATATATATATATATATATATATATATATATATATATATATATATATATATATATATATATATATATATATATAAAACTTTCCATTAGGACTGCTGAGTTGAGTTATGTATGATATCTAAAGTATTTTTAGAATAAACTATATTTAAGCACCTAACTTCACAAGTATAATTTAATAAACCCAACTCTGTTAAATTCAGTTGTAATATATGGAATAATAATAACTTGAATATATGGAATGAAAGCCTGAATATATGGAATGAAAGTTGGACTGGGCTCGAGGAATTATGGGTAATGTGGTTCAAAACATGCATACTTGTCTGTAGGTGTGTATTTGCGTGCTTTTGCTACTTCATCGACAGTGGCCCAAGTACTGTTCCAATCCTAAGTACGCATCAAAACAAGTTCTCTAAAAAGAACCCAGATACGTTCTTATTTCACCCATTTTGTTAAGGATCCATCCTTCTGCAGATTTGTGCCAGCAACATATCCCACAATGCATTGCGCCACCAGAAAGTGCGGGGACGGAAGCTTAGCGTTTTCATAATATTCTGAGTTTGTCACAAAAACTTTCGAAGTCTCCATCCATCCATCCATCCGTCCGTCCATCCATCCATCCATTATCCAACACGCTTATCCTTTTTTGTTTTGAGGGTCGCGAGGGGTGCTGGTGCCTGTCTCCAGGGGTCATCGGGCGAGAGGCGGGTTACACCCCGGACAGGTCGCCAGTAGTTTCAAAATGTTTTAAGCGTAAAAGTATACCTTTGATTTTTATCCGACCAGTCAGTTCATCGACACTGAGCATTCTTTGAAATATGCTCTGGGTTTTGGGAGCAGCACAGCTCGGCTCACAAACCCGTCTGGCTGCGAAGCTAAGCTAAAATAAGCTAAGCTAAGCTAAACTAAGCTAAGCGGAACTGGAGTGGGATCTCCCCTCTCAGCCCTGCCTTAGCTCGGATAGATGCTCTCTTGTTTCCCGCTACCTGTTATCTGTTAGTGGGGGCAGAAAGCGAGATAAAATGCATTTTTAGGTACATGGTGATTAACTGCAACTACCAAATTACAACATGTATGATTTTCTTCCTGAATCTTTAAATATTTTTACTTAATTTAGTTATTTCATAATTTGCGCCATTATTTATCATCCCAGATATTTTGACTCAAATTAGTAATAAAATATTCTTTTGGAGTTTCACTTAATCATAAAACACTATGACTTTTACTTCTAGATAAAATAAAAAAAACTCCAAATGACTTAATTTCAGCCTAACTTAGTGGTGTGTGAATTCTTGATTATTTCCCATTAGGCAGATAGCTCTGCAGGAGAAGAGACCAAGTCTGAATGCAGTTTGCCAGGTCCCAGTGAGCCTCTTCACACTCATGTCTTGACATTGTCTACTCCCCTTCTTCCTCATATTCTTTTATATCAGTTAATTATTTGCTGATGATTAGACAGCAACAAGTTATCAATTCCTTGTATAGCTACTTCCTGAATGCCTTTTTTTTTGTTGTTCTAATAAATATTTTTTTTACGAAAAAAAAAATTTCTGTTTGTGATATATACATATCTGAAACGAGTTTGTTCATAATGAGTGTGTTCATAATTTGTTTATTAGTGAATATAATTGTTGGTACCCCTGCCCTCTGTTAATGACTGAAAAGCTAAAAATGGTCACTGAAATAAGTTGAAACTAACTAAAGTAATAAGGAATTTTTAAAAAAAATTACTGGAAATTACCTATGAAATTAAGAAAATTTTCATAGGTTAACTTGTTTACTGTGGTTGTTGAACCACAATTCAAACTGAAAATTTTGAAATGTAGTTCAACAGAATCATTAAAAAAAAAAAAAAAAAAAAAAAAAAAAGACAAAAATCATGGTAAATCTAGAAAAATTATTTGACCACATGGACATGCTGAAATATATAAGGTGTTGTGTAACACTGCATTTTTTTTAAGATCACTGCAATATACAACAATATTAAAAAATCTGTCTTCAAAAGACAATACAACACTAAAACTACATTATATAATAATCGATACAAAATGTAATACTCGAACATTTGTAATCATTTCTCCCCAGCTTTAGTTGCATATTCAGACTAATAGGCACAATTAACCTACAGGTAATTCAAGATATTTTTTTATTATTTATTTTATCTACAAGTAAAAGCCAAAGTATTTTATCATTAAGTGAAATGCCAAAAGAACATTTTCTTACGAATTTGATTGTTTTGGGGTTTTTTTATTTATTTATTCAGTCAGTCATCAAGTACTTATCCTTACTTCAAAATACTGCAATAATTACAGAACCTGACTAAAAAGGTACCGGCAGAAGCACATGGCTTATATTTACACCTATCCTTCACATCAAACAAAACAAAATTACCCCGTCACAAATCATTACAATATATCCCAAATCCCAAAACATATCACTTCTTGTATATAAATCACTAAACAGCAATATAAAAGGAAAGAAAACAATCCAAGATCAAAACAGATTAACACAATTTTTTGAAAACCCATAATGAACTCCACGCTCATAAATCCATGCTTTCATCATTCCATAATTTAATTCCAACAACAAAAGACCTCATTTTTATCTTTTTTTTTTTTTTTTTTTTTTTTTTTTTAACTTGTTTTGTGAATTTACAAACTTGTTGCAAATCATATTTGGTTTAATATAATATAAAAAAATCTTTGCACCCCAACTGGCAGTAAACTTAGCTTGGCTCTAAACATTATTTGCATTATTTTATAGTAAAATTTCATGATTGCAGATTTGATAAACAGTGGATTTGTGTGTTCATAGTAACCAGCCTTATTAATAACTCGTATTGCTCGTTTTTGTATAAGCACTATATTGTTTATTGTTGTTTTATGTGTGGATCCCCATACTTCCACACAATATGATATGTAAGGAAGTATAAGTGAACTATAGGTTATATGTAAAGTTTTGTAATTTAACATATTTCTAGACCTATACAGTATTGCTGCTGTTTTTGCAATCTTTTCTTTTATGTATTTCATATGTTGTTTCCAAGTTAATTTATGGTCAATAATAATCCCTAAAAATATTATTTCTGTCACTCGTTCAATTTCAGCATCACGTATTTTTAATATCATGTCCCCAAAACTAATTTAGTTTTTTAATATTAATTGATAATCTGTTGACATCAAACCACGTTTTGAGATTTTCTAATTCCATTTCAATGTTAGGCAATAGCTCTTTCAATTTTTTCCCAGAACAGTACATATTAATATCATCTGCAATTATAATGAATTTTAATAATTTAGTGGTATTACAAACATCATTTATATGAAGTGGAAACAGTTTTGGACCTATCAGAGACCCCTGGGGCACCCCACATGTAATCATTCTAAGTTTTGACACCGTTTTGTTAATCTTAACACATTGCTGTCTATTTTCCAGGTAACTGTTAAACCAAGATTATGCCACCCCTCTTATCCCATATTTGTCTAATTTTCTCTATATGCCATAATCCATAGTATCAAATGCTTTCTGTAAATCAACATATATTTCAACAGAAAGTCCATCATTTTCTACTGCATCTGTTATTTTCTCTACCATCTTCATTACTGCACATACAGTGGTTCTGTTCTCCCTAAAGCTGTACTGGCATTCGCTTAATATTTTGAATTTGTCAATAAACGAATCCAGGTGTTTAGGAAATAAACACCTGGTTTTAAGTTTTAAAGTTGACGTTTTAAAAGCACGCAAATACACACCTAAAGACAAGTATGCATGTTTTAAACCACATTACCCATAATTCCTCGAGCCCAGTCCAACTTTCATTCCATATATTCAGATTTCCATTCAATATATTCAAGTTTCATTCAATATATTCAAGATTCATTCCATGTATTCAGACTTTTGAATATATATATATATATATATATATATATATATATATCCCCTGGGGGGCACTGATTACAACCTGGTTCATCTCAAGCCTGTATATAAACCCCTGGTACACAGAGAACTAGCTGTGACATGCACAGTGAAGAGATGGTCTGAAGAGACCGAAGAAGCTTTGAGAGACTGTTTCAGCTCCACTGTGTGGGAAGGGCTCTTCTGTGCTCCTCATGGGGAGGAGATTAAAAGCATCACAGACTGCATCACGGACTATGTTAACTTCTGCATCGACAACACTGTGCCCATCATGATGGTATGGTCTTTCTCCAATAACAAGCCCTGGATCAACCCTGAAATAAAGGCTCTCCTAAAGAAGAAAAATAGAGCCTTTAGATCAGGAAACAAGAAGGAGCTTAGAGCTGTGCAAGGGAACTGAGAAGTAAAATTAGGGATGGAAAAAACACCTACAGGAAGAAGATGGAGGATGAGATGCAGCAGAGCAACATCAGTGGGGTTTGGAGACGTTTGAAGTTAATTTCAGGCCATAAACCAAACCCTCAGGTTGTAGGAGACTTAAAGTGTTTGAATAACTTGAACCAGTTCTTCAACAGGTCTGACCAGTCAGAAGCTACAGGCCGATAGCCCTGATGTCGCATCTGATGAAAACCCTTAACAGGCTGGCCCTCAACCATCTACACCCCCTGGTGATGTCTTCATTGGATCTGCTGCAGTTTGCCAACCAGTCTGGCATCATGGGGGATGACGCCATCATCTACCTCCTACACCAAGCTCTGACCCACCTTGAGAAACCTGGAAGCTCTGTGAGGATCATGTTCTCTGATTTCTCCAGCGCTTTCAACACCATCCAGCCAGGACTTCTCAGGGAAAAGCTGGAGCTGTCAGGAGTGGACCACCACGTCCCAGTGAATACTGGACTACCTCACTGGCCACCCACAGTATGTGAGGACACAGGGCTGTGTCTCCAACAAGCTGGTCTGCAGTACGGGGGCCTCACATAGAACGGTGCTGGCACCATTCCTCTTCACCCTCTTCACTCCAGACTTTTCCATCAACTCCCCACGCTGCCATCTGCAACTGTTCACTGATGACTCTGCCATAGTTGGCCTCATCACAGTGAGGATGACTCAGAGTACAGACAGTGGACTCAGAACTTTGTGGATTGGTGCCAGAGGAACCGCTTCCTGATCAATGCTACTAAAACCAAGGAGCTGGTGGTGGATTTCTGCAGGTGCAGACCCACCTCACTGACAACGGTGAACATCCAGGGAGTGGACATTGAGACTGTGGACTCTTATACTTACCTGGGTGTTCACCTGAACAATAAACTGGACTGGACTCATAACACTGATGCTCTTTACAAGAAGGGTCAGAGCAGACTCTACCTGCTGAGGAGGCTGAGGTCATTTGGAGTGCAGGGGACACACCTGAAGACATTGTGGTGTTGTCTGTTGGAGCAGCAGCTTATCTACAGCTGAGAGGAAGTGGTTAGATAAGCTCATCAGGAAGGGCAGCTCTGTGCGAGGATGCTCCCTCAACCCAGTGCAGGTGGTGGGAGACAGAAGGACTCTGGCTAAATCAACATTACTGATGGACAAAGTCTCCCACCCCTTGTATGAAGCTGTTGCTGAACTGGAGAGCTCCTACAGTGACAGTCTGCTGCATTCCAAATGCTCAAAGGACCGTTATAGATTCTTCCTCCCAGCAGCTGTTAGATTCTATAACCATCACTGCTCCCAACAAAATCAATAAGTGTTTACATCCCTGCTGGTATTTCCATAATCATCTATTCTGTTCTTATTCATTTTTAAATAACATTTCCGCTGCTATTGCACATCTGTTTTTCTGCACTGATATACTGTATTGTAAATCATCTGAATCTTTTTTTCAGTGTTCAGTGTTTTACATGCACATTATATACATTCTTGGAAAAAGTAATCTGACTCAGTTCCACAGTCCTAGGATTGTGAGTCTGATTTGCCTATTTCTAGTAACTGCACAATATTTCTTGCTTGAGTCTTGTGCACTATATTATTATTACTGTTATTGTTAATCTTGTTTTTTAACAGCTGTTTTTTACACTTTAAGAACTTTTTGGTGAAATTGTATATCTATTGCTGCTGCTACACCTGAATTTCTCCTTTGTGGGACAATGAAGGCTGTTTGTATTCTATTCGATTCTATTTTAATATTTTGCAAAGCAATCTGACTGCAATGGATACTTTATTAACAGCCTTAAATGAAGCTTTTGTCTTTTATGGTTCATTAACTACAGCGTCACCCTTTTTTGACCTGCATGCAAAAATTGACTTGTTCTTTTTGACAGGAGTCATTCTCCCTGTTAGCATAATAACTTTTACACTTGAAACCATATCTTTACATACACCAAATAAGACACACATTTTTTTCTTACTGTGTGAAGTTAAAAAAGAGCAAACTTTTCTCATTTTAGGTCAGTTAGATTGACCAAAATTATTTTATTTGCCAAATGCCAGAAAACTTAGCGAGAACCTTTTTAGAGATTATTTTGCAACTTTCTTCAAATTCAAAAGTTTACATATATTTGGTCAATATCAGAGATAATTGTCATTTAAAGTGTATGACTTGGGTCAAACCTTCTGGGTTTCCTTCCACAAGCTTCTCCCAATAGTTTGCTGGAGTTCTGGTCCATTCCTCCAGACAGAACTGGTGGAACTGGGTCAGGTTTATAGGCTGCCGCCCTCACACACACCTTTTCAGAGCTACACACAACTTCTCCATAGGACTAAGACCAGAGCTTTGTGATGGCCACTCCAAAACAATAACTTTGCTGTCCTTAAGCCACTTTATAACCACTCTGGCTGGATGCTGAGGGTTATCTGGAGGACTCATGTGTGCCCGAGCTTCAACTTCCTGGATGTTGTTTTTAGATGTTGCTTCAATATTTCTACATAATGTTCTTTCCTCATGATGCCATCTATTTTATGAAGTGCAAAACAGCCCCACAACATGATGCTGCCGCCCCCGTACTTCAGAATTAGGATGGTACAAGTGTCCACGTTTTTCCTCCAAATGTAACGATGGTCATTATGGCCAAACGGTTCCACTTTAGTTTCATCAGACCACAGGACATGTCTCCAGAAGTGAAGGTCTTTGTCCCTGTGGACATTTGCAAACTGCAATATGGCTCTCTATGTTTCTTTTGAAGTGAAGGCTTCTTCCTCGCTGAGCGGCCTTTCAGCCCACATCAGAACAAGACACACTTCACTATGGATAATAAGACTCTGTCAGACCAACTTCAGCAGCATCTTCACAAGGTCTTTGGCTTTTGTTCTGGGGTCAGTTTGCACATTTTGGACCAGAACCCGTTCATCTCTGGAACACAGAACCCGTCTCCTTCCTGAGTGCTATGATGGTTGGATGTTCCCATCATGTCTATACTTGTGTATAATTGTTTGAATAGATGAATGTGGCTCCTTCAAGCATCTGGGAATTGCTCCCAAGGATGAACCAGACTGGAGCAGCTCCATGATTCTCTTCCTGGTATCTTGGCTGATTTCTGCTGACTTTCCAATTGAGTCAAACAAGACAGCAGTGAGTTCCAGGTGTGGCCTTAGAATACATCCACAGGTGAGCCTCCAGTAATCTAAAATGTGTCAGGTAACCTATCAGAGGTTTGTGGAAGGAAACCCAAAAGGTTTGACGTAAGTCATACAGTTTGAAGGACAATTATCCCTTATACTGACCAAATGTATGTAAACTTTTGAATATGAAGAAAGTTACAAAAAAAATCTATAAACATGTTCTTGCTAAGTTTTCTGACATTTGGCAAATAGAAACAATTCTGGTGAAATAGGAATACTGACAGGGAAAAAACGCAACAAAAAAAATGACTACTTATTTTTAAATGCAACAAGTTGTCTAAAAAATAATTTTGGGGATTTCAGTCGGCTTACTATAGACATGCTAAGTGTTAATCTTATGCTGATTTCACCTGTTTTAAATGAGTAACAGCCACTTTTACAGGGATTGCTCTCAGACACACAGAGTGATATCACCTTTGCTCCATTAATGGCAGCAAAGGTATAAAGAAATACTGTGAAATCTTTTAGCTATAGTTCTTAAGAATAAATCTGAAATGGCTCAAATATGGATTAGATGGTTAGAGCTTTGCAAAAAAAAAAAAAAAAAAAAAAAAAAAATCATAGATCAGCTCAACTATAAATAAATTTTGGGGGGGCATCCCTGATTAGTTTGGTGAGTTTACTGAGTTCCTAGTGAAACCACTCTGGGGTCGATTGGGAAGACAAAGCAGAAAAAAAGCTGGAAGTATTCCTATTTCTTGTTCTAAGACAACAAATGATGCATTTGGCTCACATCCTCTGAGCTAGGGGCAGCAACTCATAATGAAATGCAACACTATAGGCAGTTATTCAGCACATGGTAAATACCTTGCACAGAATTCGGTATAAGCTCTTCCTTGAAAGGTTTGTCCAGTTTGATCCAAATCAATTTATTTGGATCATATTATTTACATCCTGATAGTTTTCCTTTAACTGTACTCTGATTGTGAGTTGGAGCATTGCTATAATGATGCAGGACTGTTTTTGCATTGGAAAAGCTGTTGGCTATTCTCTGTGGTCACAGTATGGGCAGTTTTATATTTCTTAAGTGGGAGTGAGAAAGAGGAAGAAAAGGCCCCACACATTCAGTGTTTGGTTAGGAAACAGATTGCTGGTAGCTACGGAGTTTGTGTTATTTGAAGGGAGGCTGTACAGCTCTGCAGCTGGGTTTGTTTATCGGCCGCATTACATTTACAGCCTTTCCCTCAAGGTGAAGGAGGGGACGCAATCGATCGTGTAGGGCTCATTAATTCTAATGTTTATGCATGTTAATGTTAACCAGAAAAATCGTATGAGTCCTGCTTTGTGTCAGGTCAATATCACCATGTATTGGGCAAAGCCCAAGCAGCCGGTCTATGCTTGAAGGAGTTGGGTGCTACAGGGTCCTTTTCTGTGCCTGCAACACATCTTGTTCAGTGTGTTTCAAAAGTCCTAAGCTGCTTTGTCTCTAAAGTGTTCACCTTGAGGGAGAGCTGTAAATATGGAAAGCTGCTAAAGATGTTCTCCAAAGCAGACTGCTATTCATCTACTGGAAATAACAGTCATGATGTTTAGATCTGAAGGCAAAGTGAACCAAGTTGCTACAGGATAGAATGGAAAAGTGCTTCTGTTTCACTGAACATGTAAAAATAAACTTCAATCAACTCAATTTAGAATTATGTCACAACACTGAGAGGCAGCTATAATAGTTCATCCTCTCCAATTCAAGAGGCTTTTTCACACATTAATCTGCATAAAATGAAGAGATGCTTGTAAAGTTGTTTCTCCTTGGCAATTTACTGAAGGTAAACAAGGTAAACAAAAAAAGAAATACTATTATAACAGTCCTGGATCTTCTATATGACTTGGCTATATAGGAGATAACAAACTAAAAACTTATTTATTTATTTATTTATATTCAGTTATTTAAATTACTCACAATATCTCACTAGGGTATGTGTGTGTGTGTGTGTGTGTGTGTATATATATATATATATATATAATAAAAATAATTCCCTTCTCACCCTCCACGGGTGGTCTTTCTCAACCTCTGAGCTCGGGTCCTCTACCAGAGGCCTGGGAGCTTGAGGGTTCTGCGTAGTATCTTGGCTGTGCCGAGAACTGCGCATTTCTGGACTGAGATGTCTGACGTTGTTCCTGGGATCTGTTTTAGCCACTGCTCCAGCTTGGGGGTGACTGCCCCGAGGGCCCCGATGACCACAGGCACCACTGTGGTCTTCACCTTCCAGGCCTTCTCCAGTTCCTCTCTGAGGCCCTGGTATTTCTCCAGTTTCTCGTGTTCCTTTTTCCTGATGTTGCAATCGCTTGGTATTGCTACATCCACCACAACGGCTTTCCTCTGTTGTTTATCCACCACCACGATGTCCGGTTGGTTCGCCATTACCATTTTGTCTGTCTGGATCTGGAAGTCCCACAGGATCTTAGCTCGGTCATTCTCCACCACCTTTGGGGGTGTGCCCCACTTTGATCTTGGGGCTTCCAGTCCATATCCTGCACAGATGTTTCTGTACACTATGCCCGCCACTTGGTTATGACGTTCCATATATATATATATATATATATATATATATATATATATATATATATATATATATATATATATATATATATATATATATATATATATAATTTCCCCTTAGGGATCCATAAAGTATATTCTATTCTGTTCTACTCTATTCTAAACTCTTAAAATGGATTTATCAATTAAACCCCCACTCCACCACTTCCATGTACAAGACAACCTGCCAAGGCTGTATTAGTAGTCCATTCAGCCAGTTGGTTGTTTTATAAAGGTAATACCTAATGCATCAAACAGAATATTGTGGCTCTTGAATTTGATTGAATTTTTTTCGGGTGACGGGGGGTCTAATGTTGCAGCTGGTTAAAGTCTATCTATGGATGGATAATCAAATGCCCTTGATTTTTTAATTGTCAGCAAAGATGTCCATCTCTTTAAAAGCGGGAGTTTTGGCAGTTTTTTTTTTTATCTAAAGTCTATGCCAGGGAAGAAAGATACAAGCATGATGCAACTGTTGCTGCCCATCAATCTGGGAAGGATTAGAAGGTTATTTTTAACATCATTCTATAGAGAAAAAGATTATTCACAAGAAGAAAATGAAATCACTCTCTCAACAGTTAGTCTTCCCAGGAGTAGGTATCCCAGCAAAATTCTCCTTCAGATCAGACTATCCAATCCTCAGTCACAAAAGAACCTCACAGCTCCATCTCACATATTACAGGCTTTACTCAGCATGTTGAATGTTCAAGTTCATGACAATACAAATAGACAGTGATGTACAAGTGTGGCTTTTTTGGAAGGGCACTCAAGCAAAGGCCCATTTTCTCAAAACATCATGGCATTATGATAGGTTTACAAAGTTGCATCTGAATAAACTAAACGACTTCTGGTACAATAAAGAAACTACCGTAACAATAGTTCATTACAATTAGCAGCTTATGTTTGGTGAAAACATCTGACACCAACTGTATGGCATGGTGGTGGAGTAGGTATGATGTGGACTTGTTTTGCAGCCAAAGGACCTGGCTACCTCGTGAAGAGAGAGCTGACCATGAATTCTAACAGCTGAAGCTTGAATTGGGAAAGTCTGGAAAGTCTATTTTTACTATTACCATTTTCTCCCCAAAACAGCTCAGCTGAAACTTAGGTTTTATGGTCATTTCATCTGAACACAGGAAACATCAACAGAACTCTGCACTGAACCGATGTATCCCCCCCCCGTATCCAATTTCAGGTTACACTTGTGGTTGCTGTGGAGAGCTGAGCTGAATGACAATGGTTTTCCAAGGCTCTGTGGAGCCAGAGTGACTATTTTGATTATTGTGGCCTGATAGCTTTCCATGCAATGAAATTTGAGATCTCCAGAGTCACACACACATTTAGCAGTAAATTTTGTCCCTGGTGTTTATTATTTGTTCATAACTCTCGTCACCAGGACTGATGTTTCTCAACTTCAGTGAGAAAATGGACTGTCAGATACTGCTAGGAACTTCCCTCTTAAGTTCCCAAAAAGCATGCTTCTTGAATTTAGAACAACCAGGTTCTGGCTTATCAAAAGAATCCAAACATTGACTCTGTATTTCTGAAGTCTGAGATGGGGTCCAGACATTATTTCTACACCTGCCCCTCTCCAGAAAGTGTCTGGCCCTCTGGCAGTAAGATACAGGAGCATCCCTGTCAGAATTACTAATAGAAAAATAGCAAGGAAATGCAGTGGTTTAAAATCAAATCTCAGATTAATCCCCTGTCTTAAGCAACCTCATGCTGTAAAATTATCTCTCCCCAAGACACTTAAATGGGCTCTGCTAAATATAAGATCACTATCAGCAAAAGGACTTTTAGTTAATGACTTCAGCATAATAAAAACATTTTTTGCAGAAATCATATTAAAAAAAACATTAAAAAAATCAACAATACTCGTGCCCTGTTTGCCACAGTTAATGGGTTGACAAATCCTCCTGTGATTTTACCACCTGAACTCCACTCTGCCAGGGCCTGCAATGAATTTGCCAACTTTTTTACAGAGAAAATTCAAAAAAATTAGAGGGTTAATCTGCACATCCACACCAAATTCATAACAATGCTATGCCCAATCATAACAAATGCAGACAAATTGGCCACATTTCAACTACTCAACTCAATTATAAAAGCTTAGAACACATTTTAAAACAATTAAGCTCCTCCTCCTGCTGTCTTTATATCCTGCCTACAACCTTCCTTAAGAAAGGTCTGACTGTCATTGTATCTGACCTGATTCAAATAGTAAACTCATCCCTCTCATCAGGTGTTTTCCCCCCAGGCTCTAAAAACAGCAGTTATCAAACCACTGATAAAAAAAGAGCAATTTAGAAAGATCACTATTGCAGAATTACAGGCCAATCTCTAACCTTCCATTTATCAGTAAAATTATTGAAAAAGCTGTGTTTCAATAATTAAATAGATTCTTAACAATGACAAACTGCTTTGACGTCTTTCAGTCCAGTTTCCGTGCTCACCACAGCACTGAAACTGCCCTCGTCAAAGTGTTTAATGACATCCACACAAATGGAGACTGTGGAAGAACCACAGTGTTGGTTCTGTTGGACCTCAGTGCAGCATTTGACACTGTTGACAGCACTCAGTTGGTTTGAATCCTACCTAAAGAACAGGGATTTCTTTGTGTCAATAGGCAACTTATCATTGGAGCAGACAAAAGTCACATGTGGAGTACCAAGGTTCAATCCTGGGAACCTTCCTATTTAACATCTACATGGTCCCATTAGCTCAGATTATAACAAGTAATAAGATCAGTTACCACAACTACACAGATGATACACAGCTCTGTATCACAATGTCACCAGATGACTCTGAACCTATCCAAGCACTGAACACATGCTTAGAACAAATTAATGCATGGATGTGCTAAAACTTAGTAGTAAGTAGAACATTGATCAATATATTTGATGTGTATTTGCTTGATTATTTTGACAATGGCATTTGACTAAATGTAATGGGTGTTGCTTCTTTCATAATTGGTGACTTTATGATGTTTTCATGATGTAAAGCACTTTGAACTGCCTTGTTATTGAAATGTCCTAAACAAATAAACTTGACTTAAAAATTTTGGTCTCAATGTATTTTAAGTACTTTTTTCATTTAAATGTTTGCAATACTTAATTGTTTTCTAAAATAACATTGAGCTGTTAAAGGGTCCTGAGACCTGTGATTTGTCATGAGCAACACTCTTGAACAACTTAAAACCATAAACAAGATTGATGATACAACAACTTCTGTGGTAAGAATCATGCACTTTTATCCAACCATGTAGCCCATCTGCCATGATGCAGCAATTACAATTTTTCCATGACAACCTCGGTCAGAATCTGATTACCAAAAGTTGAGTCAAGTCCACAAAGAAACAAATTAGGACCGTTGATAGTCTGTTCCTTAGTAAAGTGATTTCAGACAGCCTGATATAAGTTGACAGTGTTCTCCTAGCTTTAGCATCAGAAAAGGTCAGATGCTAAAAGATGGGGTTTTTAGTCTTATCATGAACTTGAGTTCTTTTCCACCATGGTATTTCTCTAACAGATATATTTCAACAGCCCTTTTGAGAAGTTAAGCTCTGCTGAATGTTGAATGTTTAGGCAATGCTTTCTGGTGACAGGTGCTTCATCTCAGAGATTGTTACTTATCCCTCAGAAACAAACTGACCTTTCTCTTTAATAGTAACAGAAACACATATCCAACTTATAGTGACTTCAAACTCTTACTACTATAGAGACTATGCTGCTTCTTTGGGAAACTGTCCACCCAGAGGCCCAACAGTATAAATATTTAGTCTCTGTATTGTTAGTCATAAGCTTTTAAGGCACCAAGGTTGAGAGAGTGAATGTAACAGTGACATGCATGCTCAGATACTCATCTGCTTTTGCTTGCAAAATCCATTTTTCTCACTTCTTGTTCTTCCTATTTATTTGGCTTATTGGATTTTTGGCTCAATGCTCTCCCACTAGCAGATTTTAGCAAACCTCTCAACCAGATAGGATGCTTCCTCTTGCAGCTGAGTGAAGCCAGGTCTTGTCAGGAGGGAGAAGGAGAGAAAAAATTCTGATCTACTTTTTTTTTTGGTTTGCTTTAGCAACCAGATGCACAAACAGTTGTTGAATGCCATCAGTCCATTAAGCAGTCTGTGTAGCATTTCCAAAAACACAACCATTCTTTTTAAACCATCACTGTTAATTTGATACGTTAATAAAGGTGTTGTTTTTAGAGTACTTAGATGATGAGTTGGCCTTTTTTTGTTCATATCATCACTTTGGTATGCAGACTGTTGCACAAAACTTAAAGTAATTTTCTCATTTAGCTGATGAGCAGGATGAGGTTATATTTTTGATTCAGATGCAATTATAGCTCATCAATGATTTACAGCTTTCCTCTGACATTCATGTATTTCATTCCAACTTTTGCACTCAACACATTAAAGTCACTTGCTGATTACAGTGCCATCTGTCACCTTCCAGCCATATGCCATGATGCATTAAACATTCCAGATCTCGCGCCAGAATATTTTCTGCTGGCCGCAGTTCAAAATAAAAAAAGAGAAAAATGTCTCGTTGAGTGACTTCTCTGCAGAGAAGATAGCTGGAAAACGCGTTGATCTAATAAACAAGCTCAGCAAGACTGTTACTGCTAGCTACTTCTAAGCTTGGCATTAAATTAAGAAATCTGCCATGATCATGCATGATGGGATCTTTATTAACACATTGCATTGCAAATTAATTTAAAATGGAGGAATTTCACACAATAGGGCTTATCACAGAGCGAGGAAAAACTGAGATGGTCTTGGGCCTTAGCCCTTAGCAAATTGTCTTTAGTCAGCAGAGTTTCATTTGGGTATAAAGAAGTACTTACCTGTGAGTTGTGCATAGTTTTACTACCTCCTGTTGAGAAGTCTGTCAGATATGACTAAGCACTTAAGTTTATTTGTATAGCACGTTTCAGCAGCAAGGCAGTTCAACGTGCTTCACATCATAAAAACATCAATCAAGTATACAGCAGAAACATCAAGATCATCAAGCAAAATCATCAAAATAATCAAGAAAATACACATGAAAATAATCAAAATCAGGAAAATATCAATGCATCAAAATCATAGGGATCATCAAGCAAATATCTTCAAGCAAATACAGTTCAAAAATATTGATCAATGATCCGCTTACTTTATTTAGGTGATTTACACTAAAACGCCCCAAATTAAGGTACATTCAACACAATCATTTCCACCTTTTTCTCTCATTGTTTTATATATTGAGGAGTCTGAAGGAGGAGGCAGCCCTGAGGCCTTTGACGTTCCAGAACCCTTTTTACTTTACAGAAGCACGTCTGCCTGCTGGCTTTCTCCTTTAAGGTGTAGAAATTGCTAAAACCACCCGCAGAACCCTCACTTTGTTCTGTTAATTTAACTTCCCTGTACTCCTTGCACGGCGACTGGCCCTCAGCTGATGTCCTCCCTCCACCAACTCTGTAATTTGATTAATTATTAGGAGATGATGGTTAATGTGAAATAAAATGTTTTATTTAGAGCAGCTTCTCACTCGGATTTGTTTGCAGATTTATGGTCCAGACTACTAATTAAAGGCAGCTCTAAACAGGTGGATTTGCAGCCTTGATTTAAAGGAATTTAGGGTTTCAGCTGTTTTGCAGTTTTCTGGAAGTTTGTTCCAGATTAGCGGTGCATAAAAACTGGAAGCTGCTTCTCCATGTTTGGTTGTGGTTCTGGGGATGCAGAGTAGACTAGAACCAGAAGAGCTGAGTGGTCTGGATGGTTGATACAGTGGCAACAGGTCTTTATTGTATTTTGGTGTTAAGCCGTTTAGTGATTTATAAACTAACAGAAGTATTTTAAAGTCTATTCTCTGAGCTCAAGGGAGCCAGTGGAAGGACTTTAGAACTGGTGTGATGTGCTCTATCTTCCTGGTTTTAGTGAGAACATGAGCAACAGCATTTTGGATCAGCTGCAGCTGTATGATTGATTTTTTTTAGGCAGACCTGTTAAGACACTATGGCAGTAATCAATGTGACTAAAGATAAACATATGGATATGTTTATCTAGATCTTGTTGAGACATTAGTCCTTTGATCCTGGAAATGTTCTTCAGGTGATAGAAGGCCGACTTTGTAACTGTTTTTATGTGTCTCTGAAGGTTCAGGTCTTCACTACACCCAGATTTCGGGCCTGATCACTTGTTTCTAGCTGTAATAACTGAAGCTGCGCGCTGACTCTAGATTGTTCGTCTAGATTCTAGATCGGTCCAAAGATAATGATTTCAGTTGTGTTTCTGTTGAGTTGGAGAAAGTTTTGGCACATCTACAAATTGATTTGTTCTAAACATCTGTTCAGTGCTTGGATGTGTTCAAAGTCACCTGGTAACATGGTAATGTAGAGCTGTGTATGATGTGCGTAGTTATGGTAACTAATCTTATTACTTGTTATAATCTGAGCCAGTGGGAGAATGTAGATATTAAAAAGATGTGGTCCCAGGATTGAACCTTGGGGTACTCCACATGTGACTTCTGTCCTCTCCAATGAGAAGTTGCCTATTGACACAAAGAAATCCCTGTTCTTTAGGTAGGATTCGAAAATTTCTTCTAAGTGTTCATGCTTGAATTGGTGAAATTCAGCCATTTTGTCTGCATTTGTTATGTTTGGGCATAGTATCGTTATTGCATTTGGTGTGGATGTGCAGATTAACCCTCTAAGTTTTTGAACTTTCTCTGTAAAAAGGTTGGCAAATTCATTCCAGGCCCTGGTAGAGTGGAGTTTTGGTGGTAAAATCACAGGAGGGTTTGTCAACCTGTCAACTGTGGCAAACAGGGCACAAGCGTTGTTGTTTTTGTTTATGATTTCCGCAAAAAATGTTTCCTTTGCATATTTTAGTGATAAGTGATAGTTTTGCAGCCTTTCTTTGTAGATTTCATAGTAAATGTGAAGTCAAGTTTCATGCCACTTATATTCAGCCCTTCGACATAGGCTTCTTACAAGTGGAGCATTTATCCACGGAGATTTCTTCCTACCAGACACAATCTTCACTTTAACAGGAGCAATGGAATCAGTTATATCTGAGATTTTAGATGAGAACTTATATACCAGTTCATTTATTGGTTTACAGCATGGAAGTGAGGTGGAGGAGTAGATTTAATTAAAAGTTTCAGCTGTGTTGTCTGTAAGAGAGTGTTTTGTAATAAAATCTGTTTTACTAAGCGAATCAACAGAGATTGAACTTTCATAAACAACAGAAAAATGATCAGACAGAGCAACATCTATTACAGAGACCTTGGAGATATTTACACTCTTGCTGATGATCAAATCCAGAGTGTGTCCTCGATTGTGTTGGCTGTTTAACATGTTGAGTCAAACCAAAGTTTTGAAGTACATCATTCAGCTTTTTTGCCTCTCTGTCTATTGTGTTGTCAGCATGGATGTTAAAGTCTCCCATAATTATTTAACAATCAATGTGTGTCATAGATAACAGCTCACTGAAGTCATTGAAAAAAATTGCCACATATTTTGGGGTTTTGTATAGAGGTAGCATCAAAGTTCGTTTGTGGCCTTATACCTCAATTCCCAAATCTTCAAAAGAGTCAAAATTGCCCAGGGAAACCTTTTTACAGTTCAGTGAATCATGAAAAATTGCAGCAACCCCTCCATCCCTCTTATTCTTTCTATTCTCACTTTAAAAAATTGTAATTAGGGATTACTGATTCAATGAGTATAGGTGTTTCGTTATTTTCATCCAACCATTTTTCTGTGAGAAACATACCATCAATATTATTCTCAGTGATGAAGTCATTAACTAAAAGTCCTTTTGCTGATAGTGATCTTATATTTAACAGAGCCACTTTAAATATCTTGGGGATAGATAATTTTACAGCATGAGGTTAATTAAGACAGGGGATTAATCTGAGATTTGATTTTAGACCACTGTATTTACTTGCTATTTTTCTATTCATAATTCTGACAGGGATGCTCCTGTATCTTACTGCCAGAGGGCCAGACACTTTCTGGAGAGGGACAGGTTTACTAATGTCTGGAACCCCGTCTCAGACTTCAGAAATACAAAGTCGATGTTGTTCTGATTGTTTTGAATCTGGTGGTTCAGAACACAAAAAACATGCTTTTTGGGAACTTAAGAGGGAAGTTCCTAGCAGTACCTGGTGGTCCATTTTCTCACTGAAGTTGAGAAACATCAGTCCTGGTGACGAATTGTCTGAGCTATTCTGTGTTCCCATACTGTCTTGGCTATGAGAAGGTCCTCCAATAAGCAGTCTTGGCTCCCAGGAGGTGTTGAGGGGGTGGGGTGGCGGGCAGTGATGTCATTGTTTACATTGTCCTGTGTTTGGGGAGCTGGCCTTCTGTTGTTAACAGCATTGAAAATAATGGAAGTGAAAAGTTTTTTCCCCCATCTTTATTTAGGCCAACTCCGTCTTGTCTGAAGGTACGATACCGCTCCCAGAAAATCTTGTGCTTGTCAATAAAGTTCATGGATTTGGAAGAGGATTCTTTGATACACCATTTATTAATCATAAGCAGTCGGCTGTAATTCTCACCTCCATGTCCAACTTTTGATATTGGTCCATTGATAAACACCTTCATTTTCAGATTTCCAACTGTGCTTAGAAGATGACTAGTCATTTTTCAGAATATCAGATTTTTGCTTGGTCAGATCATTCGCTCCAATGTGAATGATTAGACTCAGTGCTCGGCTGATCAGTGGTTAATGGGAGTATTTTCTCTGTTACATCTAACACAGTGTCATTTGGGAAGCAGATTGATTACCTTTGTTCTCTTTGTGCTACAAAGACGATCAATTCCATTCTAGGCTCAATCCCAGATAATAGGAACTTTTGGCATTAATTTTGGTTTCTGGGTCACTTTAGGAGGTGGCTGTGTTGGTCTTGTCTCATACGCTCTTGATGTTTGGAGGTGTCCATCATAGGTTCCTGCTGCAGAGCAGCAAACCTGTTTTTCAGTGGAATTCCAGCAGTGTTTTTTGGGTTTCCAGCTGGAGACATGACAGGATGTGTTATGGCTTAAGCTGGCTGATTAGTCCTTGGTACCGGAGTCAAGGAAGCTGGAATCATGTCAGCTTCAGCTACTTGTTGTCTTTTCTTTGGTGCTGGTGTTGGCGAGGGAATGTTTCGGCTCAATGCTGGACACACTGTATCATCTAGGGGGTCTGTCCCATCCAAATGATGAGATTTATTTTTCGGCTTAGCTCCAAGACAGTTCCAGGTGGGTGAGCTGCTTCTTGAAGTGCTTGGAGGCTGTTTGTTGTTTTGAAGCATTGGTAGAGTTGTTTCATTTCCAGAACCTGCGTTGATTTTGACGTTTACCTCCAGTCGAGAAACCCTCAGTTCTATCGATTGAAGTCTTTGTATACTACTACTAATGTCCCCTGTGTCAACCAGAGGCATGTTGCTCATGGTTATCTTGGAGGTAGAAAAAATAGGGCAAAAAATGAAGTAAAATTTAAAAAATCCAGTCCTTAAATCTGAAGTAACCCAGTTATGAGGGTAGACAATGTAAGATTAACTATAAAAACTGGATATATTAAATAACTTTAATAACTTAACCAGTAAAACTATCACATTAGGATGGGAGAGAGCAGGATATGATGTTCCTCCTTCCAAGGCTGAAGCAGTCCACCTTAGAAACCAGAAGTACTGCTCATATTGTTTTGTCATGTTTAAGAAGCTTTAATTGGTTTTATCAAGGCTTTGTTTGAAAGTTCTTTAAGACTTAAAACACCTCAATCAGTCAATTGACCTAAGGAACAGTTCCTTCTGGGTGGATCACCAATTGAGTCCAGATCAGATATGGGTATCATGAACGGATCGATCCCTTCATGATACCCATCTGCCATCCACAAACTGTTCTGTACTGCTCTCCCTATCTCACTCCTGCTCTGTACTAGGACATTTATTTCCACCAATCTCTGCTTTCAACCTAGAAAGCTATGGAGCACTACAGTACGATCCTTGTGATCACACGATTGTACACACATTGCTCCTGCACATGCCACAGAGATTCTAACTTTCTGCCTTGTATTAAAAGAGCTGGATCAAACACCAGATTGACCAACACATCACTACAAGTGGCTAATAACAAGGCAATACACAAAAAACATGAAAAAATATGATGAAAATTCATCAATGTATTTGGTTGAAGAAATTATAACATTACATTAGTTACATGTTCATGTAAATTCGAAAGAAAACGTGAATTTGCTAACCTGCAATTTCAACTTTGTTCACAAACATTACAGCAGTCCAGACAGAAATAACAATACTCACACACTCATATGAACAATAAAAATATAAAGCAGAACTGACATAACATTCTATAATGTGTGCTACATAGATGTGTTGTGGTCAGCAGGTTGAACTTCCTGTGTACTGCAACATCTCTTTGAGCCTTCCCCCATCTGCTGCCAGGTTGAACCAACATGACATCCTTACAGACGTCATGCTCAATGCTGACATCAAGCGCAGGCCACAGGATTCTTTCTTCCAGAATCTGTAATCACAAAAGCACATTTTCATTTAAGTTTTCATCCACCATCACAACTGCAATTTCTAATGTAACAGGATACACAGTAATGCTGCACTCCAAGAAAGACAATCTGTCCTGACCTCTTACTTCAAACATGGAATTTCCACATATAGGAATAAAGTTTGTACGAGTAACACAAATAACCTGCATATTGTCAACTTAAAAAGTTACAATCTAGTATTTATTTGATTTCTTCGTGTTGAGCTAACATATTTTTATTTATTTATTTATTTATTTTACATTTATTCAACAAATGATTTCATTGAGTGTATATAACTTACGCAGGAGCAATGTCTTCGATGCCGTCTGGCTGAAACACTTCTTCCCGTTAGCACCTTTCCAGTTGATCATTGTCCCAATGTCATCATGGAACATGTGGGCCAGGATCCTCCATGTTACCCAGTTTGTGTCACGGCCCCCGATTGCAGCCAGGGAGGAAATCTAAAATGAAACATAGAAAATGTGACAGTTGAAATATAATCTCAATCTATTATACAGAAATGTTACAATACACATTAAACCATAAGGGGATGGCATTAATGAAATTTCTCTCTCTAATGACCTAAGACAGATTTGATCCTACAGCACAGGAGCATTGGATAGCCTTGAATAATTTATTACTTTTATAAACGGGATCATTGTCAATTGTTATGACTTTTTACAAAAGAAAAACATATATGTATATACAGAATCTATAAAGCATCCAGGGTCTGAGTGGAAAGAAAGTGCCGGATCCTGTCAGAGTCTCCCCTCTCTGTCTAACAACCCGGGCTGATCAACTTAGCCCCATCCTCACCCACATTTCTCGAACTATGTGAGGTTTCCACCTGCTTAAAATGCTCCACCATCACCCTGGTCCCAAAGAAACACATCATCACAGATTAAATGACTACAGGCTCTTTGCTCTGACGTCTGTGGTCAGGAAATCCTTTGAGCGCCTGGTGGTAAAGCATCTGAAGGACATCACAGGCCCCCTGTGGGACCCCCTGCAGTTTGCTTACCAGGCCAACAGGTGATGCAGTCAACCTGGGTCTACACTTCATCCAGCACCACCTCGACCATCCAGGGACATACGCCAGAATCCTTCTGATCCAGGATGGTGATGAGTCTGCACACAGATAGGAGGTGCTGGTCCACTGGTGCAGTCAGAAAACAGGAACAGTCTTTCTATTCATGTAAAATAATTTTTTAAGAAACACAAAAGATAAATTGCACCCAGTGAGGTGTGGCAAAGAAACACCATCTGTATATTGTTCCCTAAGATATAAATTCAGATTAAGAATTTGAATCAGAGTAAATCCTTTAATTTCTCTGACTCATACTTGAATAAAAAATAAAAAATGTGTACAAACTAGAGAAGAAATGGTATAACAATTTATTATCACAATAAGGTGACCAAAATTATCATGGTTATCAGTTTTATCATAGTATACTTTAAAAAGTCCTGAATATATCAACAAATAATGATGTACATCTGTGGTTATTGTTTTAGTTACTATTGTTATTTTACTGTCTGAATTATTTTATATTATCTCTCCCACAGACGTATCTCTAAAATGTACCAGTATTTGGAGTTTTTTTTATGGACTATCACAAACCTTTCAATCAACAACAGTTTAAACTAACATGATGTCGGTTTAAAATTAGACTATTTAAATCAATGTCACATTATTACAGGGTTGTGCATCAACTTTTTCAGCTTGTAGCACTGCTGCTACAGAGGTGGATAGCTATGTAGCACAGAGCAGAAAGCTGTAGCACGAGTGCAAAATGTGCATTACAACTTAATCATTTTTGAATGAATAATAACCCAAGAAAGAGAAATGCCTTTAAATGGGCTAATTTATTTATATGTTTTTAATAAATTTATTGTAATGTCAGTCTTCGGCCTTATTGTAGTGAGTCTGAAGTCTGTCTCTCAACTGAGGCCCAGCCCTGCTCCCTGCCTTGTTTTTCATTTTCGTGTGCCACTCCAAGATTATCACTGGCACCCATTTAGCCCCCTCTTTGAAAAATTACTCAACACATCCATGCTCAACAGTGTATTCTCGGACATTTCCATTGATCTAGTAAAAAAGTAAACATGTTCAGGAAAAGGAGGCCGTTTGGTCACTCTTGTTTTGATCAGGGATTACTGCAGCCACCTACAGCATAGGAACAACTGCTTTACACATTTCCACAAGTTCATCCTGTCACCAGTTATTGTGACACACCGTTCATACCAACGATTCTAAATCTACCCACAAATATGCTCAGGACTGAATATTTAAACGACTGACCAGTGTAGCTAAGTCATCTCGCTTCAATAACAGAGACATAAATATATAAATACGCTCAAATAAGCGTTTATCAAGCTTTGATTCAAATGTACATTAGCTAATGAGCTAGCTGACCCGACTAGCTATGGTCATACATTACAATGTTAAAACAGAAAACAGACAGCTATATATTCACCTGCTTTTCACATCTCCACAACCAAGCACATATTAACACTTTTAGCAGTTTACTTACAGTGTAAGAAGTAACAGTCCGAAGCTGGAGACGTCTCGCTGTCCAACTCCGAATGAGGTTGTAACCGAAGAACAGTTTGAAAACAGCGCGTACAATGTGCGGATCCGCCTTGAGTGCGCCGCGGGTCCACAATGTCCTATATCTGCACCCCAAGGGCAATAGGATGAGGTATTCCTATAGTATGTGAGTAGAGTCCCATGTTATTGAAACTGCAATGCGTTTGATGGCCTTATTATTGAGTTTAGAAAAGCTGGATGTGTATAGACCGATAATTTTTGCAACAGTGTTTATTATGTGTTTGAGTTTAGTCCGATTTTTAACAGCTGCAGTTGTTAAATAAGTTCTAAAGATAACCTCTAAATTCTAGAAAAGTACCTTTTAAATTCAGGTAGGGGTGGCAGTCCATAACACTGTATTACCAGAAGCAGACAATCCAGAGACCAGACATAAATATGAAAAAGTTATTGCCTGCATGCATCACAAATAGGATAAATATGAAGATGGCTTTAGGAGATATCACTGTATATCACTGATAAGGCTGTTACATGATAACCATTGATCTGTGAAATAAAAAATAGGGTGGCATCTGATAGCAGGCAGACTATATTAAACAGAAAGTAAACGCTTTGACCCAAAAGTTAATTTCAAGTAGTAAAAAGAACCAGGAATGCCATTTATAAAACATTGTATTGGAGCTATACTAAAAGTGTACATATGCTTAAAAGCCAAAAATGACATATGCCAAAAAAAATTCCAGATTTATAAAACCATATGTACACAAACCAGAAAGTAATTTTCCCTGTATAAATCACAGCTGTACTTCAATGTCTGTGTACAAGGTTCCGCCTCAGTTTCTGCCCTCTACATGTCCACATTCAACCATAAATGGTCAATGCAAAGGACTTCATGAATGTTAAGGTGTATGTCATTGTCATATGATACTCTTGTAGCCATATGGGTGCAGACAATTCAAATTCAAAAATACTTTTAATTTCCTTTTGGGATAAATAATGTTGATGTAACTCATTTAGTCAAGGAGTTTATAGATGGTGATGGCTGTGGGTAGGAAAGATCTCCTGTAGCGGTTCGTTTTACAACCAATCTGAAGAAGCCTTTGACTGAAGAGACTGTTTTTCAATGACAGTCTTATGAAGAGGATGTTCAGGGTTGTCCATAATTTTCCTGATTTTATGCAAAATCCTTCTTTGCATAATCATCCCCAGAGGTTCCACAGTCGTGCCCAGAACAGAACCAGCCTTCTTTATCAGGTTGTTGAGCCTTTTTAGGTCCCTGGCTCTGATGCTGCTGCCCCAACAGATGATGGCAGAGGAGATGACGCTCTCAACAACAGACTGATAGAAGACATGCAACATCTTGCTGCAAACCTTGAAGGATCTTAGCTTCCTCAAGAAGTACAGTCTAATCTGTCCCTTCTTGTAGACGCTTCACTGTTGAGTCTCCAGTCCAGTCTGTTGTCCAGATGAACACCGAGGTATTTATATTCCTCAACCACCTCCACTTCTTCTCCCATGATGGAAACAGGGTTTGATCTGACCCTGTTTCTCCTGAAATCTACAATAATCTCCTTTGTTTTGTTCACATTCAAGATGAGATGATTGTTTCCACACCATGACACAAAGCGGTCCACCAGCTCTCTGTTCTCAGCTTCTTGTCCATCTCTGATACACCTGATAACTGCAGAGTCATCTGAGTATTTCTGCAGATGACAGGACTCTGACTTGTGCTCGAAGTCTGAAGTGTACAGAGGGAAAAGGAATAGTGATAGTACAGTCCCCTGTGGTGCTCCTGTGCTGCTGACCACCTGGTTTGACACACAGTCCTTCAGTCTCACAAACTGTGGTCTGTTTGTCAGGTAGTCATAACTGAGAGAGAGAGAGAGAGTTGTTGATTAATTCAACAAAACAATAAAACAAAGGATCCATGTTCATTTCTAAAACCGTTTAAAAAAAAGGTCAAACTTTAAAAAACCGCAAAGCTGTACTCTTCTTCGTAGACATTGGGTTTGGCTGCACACAGTTGCAACGCCTTGCAACCTGGTGGAGCCATGCAGAGAGCCACACCATCCAAAAGCATTGTTTTGATTATTTTTTTGTTATATACACAGCAGAAAAATACTGAGGTCCGGACCTTTGTATCCTCAATGGTAGCTACGGCCATGTGTGTGTGTGTGTGTAAGTGCGTGTGTGTGGTGTGTGTGTGTGTGTGTGTGTGTGTGTGTGTGTGTGTGTGTGTGTGTGTATGTGTGTGTGTGATTGTGGTTTCTCCCTAAGAATGTTTGATAGTGGGTGTGGGGGCCCACAGACCTACCCCTCAGGACATGAGGACAACACAATGAAAACTGGAGTCATAGACACCCAGTGCCTCCCCAAGCACTGAGCCCCCTGCAGGTACAACCGGACCCCTCACCCCACCCCAGAGAACAGCAGAGGAAAGCCCCGGGTGGCTGCAGCGAGAACCCCCCCACTGGAGGGGAATGTGATGGGGGAAGTAGGCCCCACATTTTTAGTGGGGGGCCCAAGATGATCCAGGAGAGTTCTGGGCAGTCCAAAACCCCACCTAACAGGTAATCAGGCACACACAGACACAATAATACATTCCCATTCTCATGCTCACATACAGATATTATTCACACCCACTCGCCCAACATAAACAAACACAAAAACGGATGTCATACTCACACTCGCCATTCACTCTCTATACTCCCAGGTCCAGGTAATGTCTTCCCAGAGGGACAACTCATCCCCGGACCCAAGAGATGGTTCCATTCTTTCTGGGGTGGAGAAGAGCAGACCGCCCAACCCTCCACAGTAGCAAAGCAACCCATCAGCCCGGATGAGGGCCAGGCACGAAACACATACCTATCTGCTAATTCGCGTTGGTAGAAGCCTGTTGCCAGGAACCCCAGAGTGGTTAACACATGTAATTGGACAGGGATGGTGTGGTTCCAGTGGGTCATTTTCTCCGCTACTTGACCCAGTTCAACACATAGATCCAAGAGCAATGCTCTAGGGAGTCTAAATCGGCTTATAGGACAGTCATCATCATGGGCCAGATCTTGGTGAACCCTGAAAATGCATTCCCTCCTGATTCTCCCATATACAATCCATCAGCACCAGTGTATCCGACCCGCATCATAGGGTCTTAGTTTATTCTTTCATTTTGTTCTTTGTGCATTTCTGTTTGGTTTCCTTCAATTAGTTTTAGCCTTTCTTGATTTATTGTTATCTCACCTTTAGTTTCTCTCATGTCTCTCAAGTCTGCCTCCTGTTTCTGTTGTATTCACGATTACCAGTAATCTTCACTGATGCCATTCAGTTGCACTGCCTCAACATCCTCATGTGACCATCCACCTGATCTGCCACTAATATAAGCTCTTGATTTTTACTGTTTAGCACCGGATTCTCTGTTTTCATGCCCTGTTCCATTCCATATCCGTTTTTCCTCTTTCTGAATTTTGCTTATTGAATTTCTCAATAATAACTCATCAGTGGCTGTCTGCGCATTGGCTGTGTCTCACCACAAAACTTAACAGGTTGCCTTAGTCCCTCTGTGTGCGAGCAGAGCACAGACTGGGAGCGAGCATATGTGTGTTTTTCGCAGCCAGGTGCGGAGCTTTAGGGGGAACATATTGATAGGGAAGTGCAGACTGACGTAACACCTGCTACAACACTGGAAAAAGTTCCAGTATGCACCGAACGCTGGAAAGAAGTCCCGGTACATTGAAGCATAAAATTTAAAAGTTGTATTATTGCACACCCATGCATTCCGGTCCACTTAAAACACTAATGGCGACAGAGGTGCGAACGTACACCAACCGACGTCATGATGTAATTGATACAGTTTAGGGCCTATTCACAAGGGATGGAGGTCTCGAGACCAGTCCCACAAAGCAGACAGGTTTGGGCCAGATCTGGCATAAGGACGGCACTGCTGGCAGAATGCTGGCATGGCAGCTGGTAATTCAACTGAAACTGGGATAGTTCTGGCAATGGTAGCACCGATTATATTATGGGATACCTGAAGTGGCCCAATAATGGTTTGGTGGATGTGGGCTGAATTTGTATATGCCATATGTGAGCCGAATGTGGATTAATTTATGTTGCCCAATGCATGTAGAATGTTAATCTTCACACATCATTTCTAGGATTTATTTGCTTATTAAGGCTAAACCACTTTAAGATTATTTGACTTGTTTCAAGAGATTCCATCTTGAGCTGTCCTACTTAGCTGATAAAACAAATTTTAAGTAGATCTGATGATAAAACAAGCCACATTTGATCTTATGTTAAATATCTTAAGAATATTTTACTTGTTTTTAGAGATTGTGTTTAATTCAGTCCCTTTTTCTTAATAATGCTAATTTCAGTCAGCTGAAGATGGTACTTTGAAGGTCAAATATTTTGTTTGTTATTGTAGACAGTTAAAGACCATCAGAGGCTGGATTCTTTAAAAATAATTCCAACCTTAACCATAAACCAAATGTTGAAAATAATTAGATTGAATTGTTTAAACTCAATATTAGGCTCCTCTGACTCAAAGGTTTTGATTTAGTGTAACGTTTTTGAGTGCATTAAACTCAAAGATTTTGAGTGACTATTCGTTTATTAATTCAGCATAACTTAAATAACTTGATAAAGAACAAATTAACAGCAATTAGTACTTATATTTAAAAATTTATATAATTATAATTGTTAAATCATTATTTTGACAATTATAATAGTCAACATTACTGTTCTCTGATGTTGGAATTTAAAGTGTGTGTGATGAGGAGACTATTCTATAATCATTGTACAAGAATGTATTTTTTTGATTTTATTGGTGAAATTTATGTATTGTGGATGTTTTTCCACTTGAATGCTGTCTAGGGGTCCACAAAGTATAATAGCTGCTTCCCGCTCCAAGTCAGAAGGGGGTGCTAATGGATCAATATGCTCGTTTAAATAAAACAGAGAATATCAAAGCTGGTTCATCTGCTTTTCATCACTTCAGCTTGGGGACCTTCCTGATAATTTCCGCAGCCGTGAACTCTCCGGACACATGGTGTGTATTTTATAATAATATTTAATCACTGAGCCTTATCTGAATCACTTTTGGTTTGGCATAGAGAGTTTAGACCGCTGTGATTTACAGACGTTAGCATCATTTAGCCCCCCGAAAACAACCGGAAGTAATCTGTGCACATAGTTGGTTTCCGGTTTAGGTAATTCAAATTTGTTTTTAGATATGTGTTAACATAACATCGCGGTGGTTTGTTTGTGGAACCCAGTAAATGTTTGGAGTTTAACCAAGTCAGACATTTTAAGGGTAAGTGAAAACTGCTTGTTTGGTTTTAACTGAAATTAATATTCAGTGGGGCTGAAAAACAGAAAAAGTGGTCTTGTATTATTCATCATAAGAGGCTGTATTTCTCGCAGATATGTATTTTCCTATAGTTTGGCTATTTTGGCGCTAAGTGCTGTGTATTTCCACATTATTTAGTTTTTTCTCAGAGTTGAACTGTCGGTTTGATGCTGGTGTTTTGTCCTTTGGCTGTTTTTAAATGAAGGCATCTGCAGACTTCTAACGGATTAGGAACCAAAACCAGAACCTGGCCACCTCTTTGCTGAGCCTGACCGCCATCTGCCTTGTCTAATGAAAGCATTCAAAACTGGGAACATAGCTGATGCTTTGGGTGGGATTTTAAAAATTCTCAGTAACAGGTAAATTAATTGTTTCACATTTTCATACATTAAATTTTTCTTACATTGCCCAGAACCTGTGATTCCCATGAGATTTTAAGGTAATTGTTGGTGCACTTAGTGTTTGCAGGTTGTCTCGTTACATTAAATATGTACTTTTTTTTGTGGATTTATTGTGATTGAACTGTCTTACAATTAGTTTTGTTCAGTCAACCTAACAAAAGATACACTTTTATTTTGATCTAACCAGGAGTTCCAGGACATCCGCACCAGACAAACCACTGTTTCCAGTCACCTTCCTGTATATCTGCTTGAGGATGTCTATGATTTTTTTAGAATCTGGACAGTGAGTTTTATTAAATAATATTACATCTATGTATTACATGAACAGCTAATCAAAAATTCTAACATGCTTAATAACTTTTCTTTGTTCAAACCTCTCAAATCATGCAGACTGGATTATTGGTCTGTTTTCCCTCACCTGGCTGCAAAGGATGGGATTTGTTTTGTTGAAAAAGGCTTGTTCTTGAGCTTAGTGTCTGTCTGTGTGATCAGGAGAGAAGATTTGTCAATCATAACTGAACAAACCTTTATTAGGAAACAGCATAAAGAATGAAATTAAAGTATTATATAAACCAGGGATTGGTTTATGATTATATCTTTTATTCATTCTAGGATGAATCAGATCTTGGAGAGGTTTTGTGGTCATAATCCATGTTAGAGAAAATATTCCCACTTGGCTACTGTAATCTGTTGTCCCTGCATCATCCCTATTGGCTACGTGATTTTTGTAAATCCCACCGATTCTATTACGTCTGTTTTAGAATTCCCCCTGTGAGGCAATTTGTGTGCCTGCATGGACTAATATTAAAATGTCTAATTTATGTCCAGCATGTGTTTAACTCCTGATACTCTGAATTGTTTAAGATTTTTTTTAAATATGACATCTTTTTCAGCCTAATCTCACTGTTTTTAAAATTTATCACAACTATTGTGCAATGTACACTGATTAATTCAGTTTAGAAAGTGTGTATCAATGTGTGGCTGCATTTAATAACCTAAGAATTAGTTTATTATGACCATGATTTAATACCAAGAAGAGGTTTTGGTTGAGTAACCATTTTTCCATTAATCTCGGCATTTTGTGGGATACAAAAAGCAATGTCCTGAAATCTTTGTCAATGTTCTAAGCATTCGGTCTTGACTCCATCCCTGCTACTCACACATAAAATTAGATAAAGTTACAGGATTTTTAGGAGGTAGACCTGTACTTAATTCAAATGGAGAATCCCTCCCTGCCAAAAAAAAAAAAAAAAAAAAAAGTACAGTTCAAAAGATTCATGCCTCAGGTGTGGTTCATTACATACTTTTAATGGCTTTAATTTTAGTTAATTTAATACCTTTTACAAACCCGCGGACACCCTGCTAAAGATGTGTGGGGAGGGGAGGCGGGGGGGTCTTTGGTTGTAAAGCTATAGAGGTGCCACACTGGGTTGTGTTAACCAAATATGGGTAAGATCACATCAGATTGAAAAAGAAAGGATTCTGGTGAATTATGGTTTCTGTTAAATGATGCAGACTGCTGACTTTCTCTACATAATTTCCATCTAAAAACACATAGTACCATCATGTAGATGAAAAGATTTAACGAAAAGCTTTATCAAACTGCAGGGTAAACTATTTACAGTTAACTTTAAACATATTCAAACCACTGAAACTTTCCGCATTTGTCAAGTCACACCACAGTTTTAGATTTTTAATTGCATAGAATTTAGAAAATGTCATGGTTTTTGGCAAATGCCTGACCCACATGCGTGAACACTAAAGATTTATTTATAATGAATAATAAACAGATATGGAAAGGTTTTTCTTTGAATTTGGGACACAGTGCTGGTAACGGGTGGACAGGAACTCTGGAGGCAGAGGGAGAAGAGGTGAGTATGATGAAATCCAACAAGAGGTAAATTAGCAGAACGGTGCTTACTGTGATGAAGATGATCTTCCACCAGGGAGAAATGAGTGGGCTCTGGGAGTTGGGTATGATTGGAAATCTTGTTCTTGAGAGAATCCAGTAGAGAGGGGTTGACGTCACTGATCCGAATGGTTGGCTGGAGGTGAGCCTCAAGCCAACCATCCGGAACATCTGGGGAACATGGTGGAAGGCGGACAGGCTTGGAACAAGTCTTGGAGGAATGAGGAAGAGGAGCCAATGTCTGCCACCCCTGGGTATGGGAACCCAGAAGTGGCACAAGAGGTTTGTAGATGACTGATGGAGAATAATGAGCAAACTGGAATGGAATCCAGAACTGGAACAGCGTAACCTTAGAGAGGAGAAGACAAGGGAGGTAAGTAAGTTACTAGGAAGGACAGTCAAACGCGAAAAACACGGAGGGCTCAGCGTTACCACTGAAGGTCAACACTCAGGCACCAGTGGACTGGCAGCAGGTTCCTCTTAAGCTCCTCATAATGAGGGTTGATGATATACAGGTGTGTGGAAGCGCACCTGCTGGATCCACCCAGCCAACCGTGCTCCATGACATCCTCTAGTGGAAAACTGAAAAGACTGATGAAGATGAAAACCCAGACCCCAATAGAAAATCATGTATCATTTTCATTCCATGGCACAATCATGCACTACCTTGTGTTGGTCTATGACATAAAATACATTGGTGTTTGTGATTGTGATGTGACAAAATGTTAGGGTTCCTACACTGTTTGGAAAAGTTTGGAATTGTATAGAAAAACATTTCATCCATCTATCCATTAGATTGGCCATTTGGCCATGATCTTTCTGTCAATTTGCCCATCCATCCAACTAGTCGTCTATCAATCTTTCCTTTATTCTGTTCATCTGTGCATCTTTTCTTCAATAGATCCATCCTTCCATCTGCCTATTCTTTCTTCTGTGTGTACGGGATGCATATATTCATTAGTCATCATCCTTACTCCTATCCATCTAACCTCAATCTTTCTAACATTCATCCATCCAGCCATCCTCTTATTCACAGTTTGCAGTTTCTGCAGGTTCTATTGACTCTCATCTAAAGCCTGTCAATATAAATGTATCCTACTAAAACTGTATCTCAAAACATGAGGAGGTAAGGTATATTACATCACTTCCTGTTGTCACTGTTGCACTCTATGGCTTTGTTGGTGTTTCATACTCTTTTGTACTGCAATTGTATATATATATATATATATATATATATATATATATATATATATATATATATATATATATATATATAAATTCCCTTCTAACCCTCCACGGGTGGTCTTTCTCAACCTCTGAGATCGGGTCCACTACCAGAGGCCTGGGAGCTTGAGGGTTCTGCGTAGTATCTTGGCTGTGCCGAGAACTGCGCATTTCTGGACTGAGATGTCTGATGTTGTTCCTGGGATCTGTTTTAGCCACTGCTCCAGTTTGGGGGTGACTGCCCCGAGGGCCCCGATGACCACAGGCACCACTGTGGTCTTCACCTTCCAGGCCTTCTCCAGTTCCTCTCTGAGGCCCTGGTATTTCTCCAGTTTCTCGTGTTCCTTTTTCCTGATGGTGCAATTGCTTGGTATTGCTACATCCACCACAACGGCTTTCCTCTGTTGTTTATCCACCACCACGATGTCCGGTTGGTTCGCCATTACCATTTTGTCTGTCTGGATCTGGAAGTCCCACAGGATCTTAGCTCGGTCAATAAAAAAACGATCCCTACCATATATATATATATATATATATATATATATATATATATATATATATATATATATATATATATATGTGTATATGTGTGTGTGTGTGTGTGTGTGTGTGTGTGTGTGTGTTCACTCCCCCTGATTTTTGTGCCCCTAAATAAAATAAGCACAAACTGTGTTACCTTCTACAGTTTCTGTATTAGTAAATATTTTGTTAGGGATGCTTAGTGAACAAACAGCAATATAAAGATCACAGGTCAGAGAGGAAGTTGTGGAGGGGCCCAACAGTATAAATGAGGGAATGGTATCTCTGGCAGAGCAACAGAGAAATACAGCTTGGATGAGAGAATCTGTCAGCTGACAACTATTAGTAACGTACTCCTCAGGCTTTATGTAAGAGGGAAAAAAGTACTAGAAAAAAAGCGATAAGAAGCTTCATTTGCAATTTTCCATGTAGAGCATAGCTAACGTGTCCAAATGTTCTCTGGTTTGAAAAAAAAAACAAAAAACTTTTGCCCGACATACAAAGCGCTATATGTGGTTGGAAACAAACACTACACTAACCCTGAACACACCATTCCTACCATGAAACAAGAAGACAGCAGTATTCTGCAAGAGCACCAGAGCTAATGGGAAGATACATGAAGCTAAACCTGAGAGCTTCACCTTCTTGTTGGACAAAGCTACAGTGGATTTAGCTCAAAGTGATTCATGTATTAGAATGGCCTGTCAAAGTCCAGAGCCAAATCCAACTGCGAATCTGTAGTAAGACCTGAAAACTACTGTTGACAGATGCTCTCCATCCAATCTGATTTAGCATGTACTATTCTGCAAAAAAGGGAATAGTTTGTAAATGTACAAAGCTAGTAGAAACGTACTCCAAATGATTTGCAGCAGGAATTGCGACAAAGGGGTATTTAAAAAAAGAAAAGATTGCATTTGTAAAACCACCTATTATTTTCCTCCCACTTCACAATTATGCGTAAAGCACCACAACACTGAAAATGGAAGTGCAGGCCAGGACTACGGGGGAGGGATAAATAAGCTCCTGCGGTGTTTTACACATGGGGTAATTAAAATCTTTGACTGACTGCAGAAAACCAAAAGGCGCATACGCGCTCTGATTGGTCGGATAGCTCTTTACAATCCCCTCTTGTTTCCACCCTCAGCACATGCTGAGGCTGTATCTCGTCCAACTTTCGCAGAAGCCAGACGCACAGAACAGCAGAGCAAGGTGGTCCGTCCGTGAACCCGATCCAGTAGAGCCTTTCTCAGCGCTCGCCTTCTGAATCACTTGATAAAGTGAGCGCTGTAGGAACCAATCAAAGTGAAACCATGAGGGCCGTTTTTGCTCTGTTCTGGAGAACGATTGGGATGGTTATGACCGTGGCGTTCATGTCGGCGTGCAGAGCATCGGAGTATGAATACATGAGCTGGAGGACCCACACCGACAGCGCAGGGCCCATCTACGGCAAGTCCCCCCAGTGCGTGGAGATCCCGGAGGACCTGCGGCTCTGCCACGGCGTGGGCTACTCCGAGATGCTGTTACCCAACCTGCTGGAGCACGAAACAATGGGGGAGGTGAAACAGCAAGCCAGCAGCTGGGTGCCGCTGGTGCACAAAGGGTGCCACCCGCGCACGCAGGTCTTACTCTGCTCGCTCTTTGCACCCGTGTGCCTGGATCGGCCCATTTACCCGTGCCGTAGGCTGTGCGAGGCTGTGCGGGACAGCTGCACCCCGATCATGGAGTCGTTTGGCTACCCGTGGCCAGAGATGCTCACCTGTGACAAGTTTCCCGAACATGATGTGTGTATTTCCATGACATCCAATGCCACCGAGACCTCCGAGTCTACAGGTAACAACACCCCCCTTTTAAATCAAACAAGGGGCTTAAGTTGTGAGCTGTGAAACTCCAATCTCCTCAGGGACATTTGGGCTTGAAGTAAGATACAGCAATCTGAGCCAAAATCAAAGGCATATTATTACTGTTAGTTTTGTTGGGGATGCAATATAAAAGGTAGATCGTTATTATTCAGTTGAATTCTGCACTTCAGTGATGGCTGGTTGATAACTGGATTTAACATCATTTACTTAAATTAGTCAACGAATTGTTTAGTCTAACGAGTTCCAAAAAAGTG
Organism: Anableps anableps; assembly: GCA_014839685.1. Taxonomy (NCBI): domain Eukaryota; kingdom Metazoa; phylum Chordata; class Actinopteri; order Cyprinodontiformes; family Anablepidae; genus Anableps; species Anableps anableps. The sequence goes on along the minus strand of CM026066.1, from coordinate 61,016 downwards.
GTTAACACCCCACACTTTTTAACCACTAATGCTGTCATTGTTCTTGCATGATTTAAAAAAAAAAAAAAAAAAAAAAAAAAAAAAAAAAAAAAAAAAAAAAAAAAAAGAAACGTTGATAAAGGAGTGCTTTATTTATTTTATTTTTTTGGTTGAATTCTGGACCTGTGTTGTTAGCTGAACGTGTTTGAGTTTTACATGGTGTTTGCAAATTTGTCAGCATGACCCGTAAGGCCAGAAAGTTTTGAGAAACTAGATAAAAACAGATTTCTATATATGATATAAAAATGATTTCACCTCTTAAACTAAAGTTTTAAGGCTTCTTGGCAGAGGATAGAGTTATGTCATTTACCTGTACATCAGTCAGGAGATGCTTAAGTCTATAAAACTTAAAAAATAATAATAATAATAATTTACAAGTAACTGATTATTATTACTATAATTTCTGCTGTTCTAGCAACATTAAAAAGGAGGTAACAATAATTTAAAAATGGCGTGCATTTTGTTTTCCATTTTTCAGTCTGAACTTTTAATGCTGATTGGGTGAGCGTTGAGTTTTACAAACTTCAGCACTAAATCAGTCAGAATCCGCTGGCCTAGAAAGTTCTTTGAAAGTAGAAAAAATGCATACCTCTTTGTTAATTCTGTTTCTAATGCAGCATGAAAAGTGGATAATTTGTCAAGAATGAGTTTCCATTTTAAGTTCTGCAATTTTACAGCAGTCTGGATGAAGACTGAATTCTATGTGTTTTTCTTATAAATTAGCAAATGAATCCCTTATCTTAAAAACTTCAAGAAAGGCACATAGAAAAAGACAGCCAAAAACCTCAAACAGGCAACCAGAATTTTAAAGTTTTCTGCTCAGACAGACAACCCCCTCGCCCCCCCAGATCTCCTACTAACCCCACTTCTACAAAACCCCCATTGTAGGAAAAACAAAAATCATGGGGTCAAATAGTTGAAATGTGTTGTAAATCAAACTTACCATTAAAGTACTGTGATGCTCAGGTGAGTGCTCTACAACCTTTTTAGGTGTTTAAATTTAATTTGCAGCTTTTTATGCTGGTAAAATAATCAGGAGGTCCATGAGTTTCTTTTTAATGTCCCATTTTTCTTTTTTGTTGTAACAGTAATACAAGGTGTACTTACCAGCATATTCATTCAGAGGTGCCTTGGAAAAAGTGGAATGTATTGACATATATCAATCTTTTATTTTTGTAGGCTCTGTATAATAAGTCAATGTAGGATTTACAATTCAGGAAAAAAATAGGGACCAAACTTGAGCTTCTTACCTGATATAGAAAACAAATCCCATGCACTTTTCTGATATGTAAAAGTCAACAACCTCATAACCCTTGTAACACTCTTAAAGGAGCTTCAGAATGTTGTTTTAGGGGTAATTGTGTATTTGCACACGCAATCCCACACAAAGAAACCAAAAAGGAGCTTTTAAAGGAGAAAACTGAACTGTGAAAAGCCGAACCTGGTCTCATTTAACCCCCATCCCCCAAGAACAGCTAAAACTAAAGGTGAATAGTTTATTTTCATTATAATTTGCTACCTAAGCACTCTGTTTGGTGTGTATGTGCCTGCTGTTGACTTTGAATGATCACGAAATATTGGGAGGGCGGGGGTTGTTCTACCAGATGGTAGTAATTTATTTTAAGGTGTTTGCTGAGTTTTGGAGGATAATGCTGGGAGGTAATCCATCTGCAACAAAAAGTGAGTACCTACCTATATTTGTGTTGTCTGACAAACACATTAAATCTGATGAGCGATGAAAAGCTGAAAGACAGACTGTCGATCAGAATAATGTGAACAGTGATCTAGGCTACAGGCAGTTTCCAAGCAGTACTCCCTAGGATGTGTTCTGGCTCTCAGCAGATTCCGCAGAAACTTCATGCACCCTCTCAGAATGAGATGGATTAATTCAGGTTGTTGAGGACAAAACTCTGTACGCCAAATCCCCCCCCCTCAAAAAAAAAAAAAAAAAAAAAAAAAAAAAAAAAAAAAAAAAAACAGATTTCTTAAAGGATCAAGCTTGGGCCAGTTCTAAATACTTCCAGCTTGGGAGGTCGGCTGCTATTCCAGCATTCGTGCTGGTCTTTTTCAGGAACTGCAAATACGGGATGGGGAAAGTACAACTGACACTGTGTGACCTTCCATCACCACATCATCAACTTACTTTTACTGCTACCTGGAGCTGTTAATACAGCTTTCAGAGACTTTTTGCTGAATACATTAGGGCTAAATGAGGGGCAGGGGGGTACTAACTCCCCAGAGTGGTATAGAGGGACTTTGGGGATTTTTGGTAAAAGTTTGCAGGGTGAGGGTGAGGACCACGCAAGCTCTACCCTTCCCAGTCACCATCTGCTGTCATTTGTCAACTCTAAGAATAAATTAAGTCGGTGATTCTCACCAGATTGTTAAATCTAATCAATTCAAAGTTTTTTGGGGGGCATTGTAGTTTTCTGTTATCATGATTAGCTGAGAAAGTGCTAGTATCCAATGCTGAGGTTGATAAAGACAGAAGAAATGCAGACTAATCTTCTTGGCCATTACTGAATGGTAATAGAGGTCATCTTCCAGTGCTTACTGCTCTGCAGTCTGGGGCTAATGGATTCAGAGGGTTCAAATAAGCAAGAAGACCTAGTGACTCTGAAAACACTGTCTGCTTTACCCCAGACACTTTGTGCCGGGGTGTTACTTTCACAAGCTTATGTTAAACATGTGTAACTGACATCTGGCAACTAAAAGAGGGCTATTGGTTTCCACCTTACCTGCCTCTATCTGCTTGATTGATCTGAGTCAACTCTGCGATACCAGAATCTGTTAAAGGGCAATGCTGCAGGATTCCACAAATAGGAAAAAAGGTTCAAGTTTGGAAAAGCAGGCTCAGCTGTTTGGCACAAAGATTTTGTTTGCAGTATTATAAAAATTAAACTGTGGTGGTAAAGTATTTGCAGATATGCCTCCAGACAGAACTTTTTGGCTTAATGCATTTTGGCTCTCGTTGTTGTTCTCCATGAGCTAGCATTTCTTGGAATGTCAAACCATTCCAGTAAGCTGTAACTGACTATCAATACTATTTCTTTTTTTATGCATTTCTTAAATCTTTGTGTTGTTTTCCACTTATAAAAACGTTATTGTTGAGCAGTCCCATTGTAAAAGCTGTGTAGAAAGTGAAGAGGAGTGTTTACTGTTGCGCTTAGTTACAGCTGACTATAAAAACTGAGGACATTCTTTTCTAAGGTCAGGTCACCAGGACACATGAAACTAAAGAAACAACTTGACTGACATCAAGCACAAGACACAATCCTTACATGGAGAGAGATGTAACGTGTAGAGATCTGGAATCCAAAAGCACGAGTTTTGTTATGTCAGATGGGGTGTGCTAATTTGTGACTAATCCATTTCTGCTTTTGATATTTCGCCAGCTTTTTTTCCTTAAATTTCTATTTTTGTTTTCCTTGCTAGGTTCCTCTCCCATCTGTCCTCCATGTGACAATGAAATGAAAACAGACACCATGTTGGAGCACATGTGTGCCAGCGAGTTTGGTAAGCATCCTGCAGACATGCACTAAACACATCCATCTCTACCTTGGCGATGATTAAATGGTTCAATTGGTTTGATTTATACTGTTTCTCTGATCAGGGGGGTTGCTCAAATATTCCGAACTAAACTTTCAAACCTTATAGATGCAGACATTTCATCAGTGCTTTGTGTCAGAATTGCCCTTCAGTTAAATGTGAGTTATTTCTCTTAAGGCCTTAGTAGAGGATGGGGTCGTTTGACTAATGAATTGGGGTCGTTGAAGTCTTTATGTGGCAGTAGTAAAGCTAGATGTTTGTTCTGGCATCTGGGGTGGCTGTTGTCACAGAGGAACTTTTCCATATGGAGGACTGTCAACTGTTACAAACTGTACTGAATGTAAAGTTTTATGAGAAAAAGGTCCTAAAAACACTTGCTCTGATTACAAATTGAATAGTAATTTTAAATGCTTTTGTCATTTCTTTTACTATGCAAGTTTTATGACTGCAAAATAAAAAGGACTTTGTTAGCCAATAAAAAGCTAATGAGTAAAAACGTAACATGTACTAGGGTGACGCTTTTTATTAGAAATTTAGCCAAAAGTTCATAAAATTCCTGAAAAAGGTCTTGATTTACCTTTGTATTGGCTAACAAATTTGTGCCTTTTTTTTCTTGCTATATTTTTCTTGTAAAAGATTGTTGAAACATCTGTGACTAGTTTTTACCGGTAAACTGTGCTTAGAAAGAATTAGCTTCATTCATCAACAGCATTTTAAGACTCATATTTGATCCAGTGATAGTAATAATAGGAGGTTGGGTTATTTTGGTAATTTAGTTGAAATGTTGGGTTAACTTAATTGGTCAAGTAAAACAAAGGAAAGGAACATGAGTGCAGAGTTTAAAAAAAACTTGACATTATTAAATGCATTTCGTTTTTAATGTCATTGTGAAAAATAAAAAGATAATTTAATACATAGACTGTGAGAATTTTTATAATGAGAATCTTTATAAACAGCTTTTTATTCTAATTAAAATAAATGCAACAGATATTCCTAATAAATCTACTGGCAATTTTGTTGAAAAGATGGTTTTGTTTTCTGTCTGAAATAATGATGCTAAAAAGTGAAAGGGGTGACGACTACTTCTTTAAAAGGGTAGTTCTGATTTTTTTTTTTTTTTTTTTTTTTTTTTTTTTTTTTTTTTTGGGGGGGGGGGGGAGTTTAGTGAATATTAACCATAATAGACCATAATAGCTCCCTTACATGAAGTAGATGTATGTCATATTGCAGTAAGGTCTTAGGGTGCACTCACACCCAGTCCTGTTTAGTCCGTTTAATCCAACTCCAGTTCATTTGCCTAGAAAGCCTGTGTTTTTTTTGTTTTTTTTTTGTGGAGGTGTGAACGTGTAATCGAATTCTGATGTGGACCAAAACAGTGAACTCTGTTCTGCCTACAAACCTAGGTCTGGGTTCAGCTGAAATGAACTTGGGAGCGGTTTGAATGCATATGTGAACGCCAAGTAGACCAGAGACCACTCCAAAAGCAGGAAGTGCACTATAGCACAAACAAACACACAAGTCTAGTGCTAGCAGGAGAAATGGCTCATGGTCTTTTGCCAAAGAAAAAAGAGAAATCCTATAACCACTAAAATCTCACACCACTCCATTGTTATTTACATTTTGTGAAGAAAGAAGTTGTGCGCGGTGTTTTCTTCAGAGGTTTTCTTGTCACTTCCTTCAGTGGTTTTTAGTGTAGCGCCAACCACAGACAAGGGGGGAACAGGTTGCTCAAGGGGTTTAGTTGAGTAGACGCAGAGGAGTGAGAAAGACAACCGCAGCAGCTGAAAATGTAACAAATATTGCAGTTTTGATCCCCAGTGGTACAGCTAATTGGACTATCAGGTGGGAAAGCATCCTTAGAAAATTGAAGAAATCCTCAGAGGAATTCTTACAGGGAGTTAAACCAACCCCCACTTGATAATGGTGATTTATAACTCAAACTGAAAATATACATGTCTTTAGAGTTCTCTAGAGTTAAGTCAGAATTTTTTTTTTTTTTTTTTTTAAAGGATCTTTGTGGCTCAAGTGGCCTTTATTTGACAGTAGAGTGACAGGAAAGTGGATTATAAGAGATGGGAAAGACATTTGGCAAAGGTCAACAGGCCAGGACTTGAACCCGTGACAGTCAGTATATGGGTCACATGCTCTACCCCTGCGCTACTGAAGCACCCCAAGCTGAAAAATCATTCATACCCCTGCCAGAAGCAGATTTAAAGTACTCTTTTGACTGGCTGCACAACTTCAGAACGTTAATATTAGTTCCAGAGTCCCTATGTTAATCTGACAGAGATTCTGTGAAGGGAGCCAAAGATTAGGGTGATTGTAAGAGGCTTTCCAACCTCAAAGTCATGGACCTAATCACGAAAGAAAAATGGCTAAAAATATCAGTGGAAACATTCAAAAAGCTGGCTAGAAATTTACAAGGGTTTAATTTCCATTATGTCATTATGTCCCATTAATCTTCAAAAACAATATAAATTGTTTTTGACCTGCAAAAAGATCTCTCAAAGTCTCAAGCAGAAAATCTGAGCCTTGCTATCAAACCTGAATTTGAGTCTGCCGATTATCTGGATTGGCCTGATAAACTGTAGACTTTTGCATTTTGTCAGGTTTGTAGTAGTCTGGGTCTTGTTGTTTGGTAATTTTTCAACCAAATGATGAGGCAATTTTATACAGGCTGGACCAGTGTTTCTTTGCGTAGTAACAGTGACGTTGTTCTGCTGAGAAATGTATATCCTAACAATACTCTTTTGTGAAAGTGTAGATGATTAATACCAGACTAACCAGTATTATGTCCCATAGATGTGAGGATTTTCAGTTTGAATTGTTTTAAATGGCTAAAATGAGCTAAAATAAGGGCTCTGAATAGTTGTGAGCCTACCATCTCTCGAAGGATTTCTTCACTTTTCACCAAACCTCATTTGAAAACATAGAAGTATTCCCTTTAAAACCTCTATTAATATCTAGTTGTAGTTGGAAGTTTTTGAGGGTTTATTTAAACTGTCAAAACTGACTTTTACCACCTTTGGTTGGACAGGACATATGAACTAAACAAAGTCCAATTTTCAGCATGTAATTCCCAACTGAATCAAGACTAATAAACTTGAAATGGCAACAAAATGATGCATACATACACTTCAATTCAGTTCATTTCTATCGCGCCAATTCACAACAAATGTCGTCCCAAGCACTTTACAAAAAAAAAAAAAAAATTCAACCATACATACATTACAATTGATCCCAGTTATCAAACAGTACAGTAAGCTCAATTAATTATTCAAAGTAGTTCAAAAAGTTTCTAAGGAAACCCAGCAGATTGCATCTAGTCACTGACTCGCAAAATTCACTCCTTCTGTATGAGCACGTAGCGACTGCATGGCATTGTGTCGTTGACTTTACAGCAATCCCTCTTACCGAGCATGCATGTAGTGACAGTGGAGAGGAAAAAAAAAATATATGTATGTATGTATGTATGTATGTATGTATGTATGTATGTATGTGTAAAAACAATTGGTCCAAGCACAGAGCCTTGTGGTACTCCACAAGTAACTCTAGAGTGAGAAGATGATCTATCCTTCACATTAACAAACTGGAATCTGTCTGACAGATCAGATTTAAACCAGTCCTAGTGCTGTTCCTTTGAAACCTACAACATGTTCAAACCTTTCTAAGAAAATATTGTGGTCCACCGGATCAGAACCAGAACTGAGATCAAGCAAAACCAGAACAGACACAAGTCCATTATCTGAGGCCTTTCACAAGTGCTGTTTCAGTGCTATGATGAGCTCTGAAACTCTTCAAACAGATCATTACTTTTTAGATGCTCACACACTTGATTAGAAACTATTTCTTCAAGGATTTTAGATAAGAAAAGATTAGATATAGGTCTGTGATTTTATTAGGTTGTTTTAATTGAGAGGTTTCTTAAGTAAAGGTTTAATTACAGCGACCTTTAAAGCCTGTGGTACATAGCCATTTCCTAAGGATAGATAAATCATATCTAAAATGAAGGCAGTAATCAAAGGGAACACCTCTTTAAATAATTTGGTTGGGATGGGGTCCAACATTCAAGTTAAAGGTTTGGAAGAAGCTAATATTTTTGATAACTCAGAAAGCTCTACTGACTCAAAACAGCCCAAACGCGTATCAGGTTCAAGAGTTACATTCAGTGCTGCCTCACTTACTGAGGATGAAGTAATCATGTTTGGGAGGATGCCAACAATTTTATTTCTATTAGAATTAATTTTATTTAAGAAGAGATCCATAAAGTCATTACTGCTGAGAGCTCAGGGAATTGATGGCTCAACAGAGCTATGACTTTGTGTAAGTTTGGCAATTGTACTAAAAACAATCCTAGGATTATTCCTATTCTCCTCTATTAATGATGAAAAATACAATGTTCAAGCTTGGTGAAGGGTCTTTTTATACAGCAGTAGACTATTATTCCAAGTTAAATAGGACTCCTCTAGATGTGTAGAGCGCCATTTTCTCTCAGATTTGCTAGTGTTCTGCTTCAAAGTACTCAGCTCTGAATTAAACCATGGAGCCAACCTCCTATGGATAATTACCTTCTATTTTTAAGGGTGTTACACTGTCTAATGCCACTCAATGAGGAAGTAACTCTATGAACAAGAACATCAATTTGAGAAGGGCTGGAGATTAAACTGCTGCCTTCTACTGTGTTTATCTGAGATTCAGAGGAAATTAAACATGGAACAGATTCTTTAAATGTTTTTACAGCATTGTCTGACATAGATCTTCTATAATGAAATTTTCTTTCAGGTTTTGAATACTCAGTTAAAATCAACTCAAAAGGTATTGAAAAATGGTCAGACGGGACAGGGTTATGGGGAATTATTATTTCTTCACACTCAATGCCATATGTCTGCACAAGGTCTAAAGTATGACACCACCACTGGGTAGGACTGTGAATTCTTTGAGTAAAGCCAATTGAGTCCAAGATAGCATTAAAGGCTACATTTAGGCTATCACCCTCAATGTCAACATGAATGTTAAAATCTCCCATTTTAATGATCTTATCAGTATTTAACACTAAATCAGACAAAAAAAATCTGATAAATGATCTGAAAATTGAGAGTAAAGGCCTGGTGGAAACAAAACGACAAACAAAAGTGGTTTTACTGCTTTGCTACTAGGATGAGGAAAACTAAGGGTTAGATGTTCAAAAGAACTGTTGCTGCTATAATAATAATAATAATAATAATAATAATAATAATAATAATAATAATAATAATTTATTAGGCATAGGATCAAGTGAAGTTTATTTGTATAGCAAATTTCAGCAGCAAAGCAGTTCAGAGTGCTTCACATCATAAAAAACATCAATGAAGTATGCAGCAAATCATCAAAATCATCAAGCAAATACACATGGAAATTATCAAAATTATTGCGCAAATATCAATGCATCAAAATCATTAGGATCATCAAGCAAATATAGTTCAATGTTCTACTTACAACTGATCAAAGGCAGCTCTAAACAGGTGGATTTTTAGCCTTGATTTAAATGAACTCAGTGTGTTGGCTGTTTTACAATTTTCTGGAAGTTTGTTGCAGATTTGTGGTGCACAAAAACTGAAAGCTGCTTCTCCATGTTTGGTTCTGGTTCTGGGGATGCAGAGTAGACTAGAATCAGAAGACCTGAGTGGTATGGATGGTTGATACAGTGGCAACAGGTCTTTAATGTATTTTGGTGCTAAGCTGTTCAGTGATTTATAAACTAACAGAAGTATTTTAAAGTTTGTTCTCTGCGCTACAGTGAGCCAGTGGAAGGACTTTAGAACTGGTGTGATGCGCTCTATCTTCCTGGTTTTAGTGAGAACGCGAGCAGCAGCATTTGGATCAGCAGACCTGTTAAGACACTATTGCAGTAATCAATGCAGCTAAAGATAAACACATGGATGAGTTTCTCTAGCTCTGAGTCCTTTGATCCTGGAAATGTTCTTCAGGTGATAGAAGGCTGACTTTGTAATTGTCTTTATGTGCCTCTGTAGGTTCAGGTCTGAGTCCATCACTACACCCAGAGCTTATTACTTGTTATAATCTAAGCTAGTGGGAGCAGGTAGATATTAAATAGGAGGGTTCCCAGGATTGAACCTTGGGGTACTCCACATGTGACTTTTGTCTGCTCTGATGAGAAGTTGCCTATTGACACAAAGAAATCCCTGTTCTTTAGGTAGGATTCGAACCAACTGGGTACTGTATCAGAGAGTCCGACCCAGCTCTCCAGTCAGTTCAATAATATGGTCAACTGTGTCAAATGATGCGCTGAGGTCCAACAGAACCAACAGTGTGGTTCTTCCACAGTCTGCATTTGTGTGGATGTGATTGAACACTTTGACGAGTGTAGTCTCGGTGCTATGGTAACCATAGAAACTGGACTGAAAGACATCACAGCAGTTTCATTGTTAGGATCCTGTTTAACTGTTGAAGCACAGCTTTTGCAATAATTTTGCTGAAAAATGGAAGGCTAGAGATTGGCCTGTAATTCCGCAATAGAGATTTATCTAAATTGTTCTTTTTTAACAGCGGTTTGATAAATGCTATTTTTAGAGCATGGGAGAAAACACCTGAAGAGATGGATGAGTTTACTTTTTGAAATGGGGATGCACAGATAACTTCCGACACTGATATAGATATCTGAGGTTTAGTATCTGCCGATACGATCCGATACCAATCTGATTGAGAAAAATAGTGCTAAATTGACTTAAAACATTTGTTTGTTTTTTTTTTTTTAAAACACAGACATAAATGTAGTGAATTACAAATTTATTGAAAACTCTGCACCAGTACAGCACTCTTAAACACACACACAAAAGCGTAAAAATACAACTTGCATTCTTTCATGAAGGTGCTTCTGCTTTGAGCTGCTGCAGTTTAGAAAGTGCATACAGAGGTTCATCATTGTCCCTCGTTGACAACTAGCTGCATTGTATGTGCAACGCTACGCGCCCCCAGGTTGTCCATCACTTTTCTCATGTTGCTGGTGTTGTCCCTCAGAATCACATGGATTTCATTCAACGGAATTTGCCACTTGTCAAACACTTCTTTCAAGCTAGCTGCTATCGCTTCGCTGGTGTGTGACCCACGAAAGTTTGTTGCATTTAACATTGTACTGTGTGGTACAAAGCTCTCATCCAGCCAGTGTGCTGTTAAACTTAAAAGTGACACAAGGGAAATGTCAGAGCTCTAGATGTCTGTCATGAAACTTATCGATTTGACATCTTTTCATCGATTTGACATCGATTTGACTCTTTCAATATGTGTTTGCACACTTTACCGTGCTTCGTTCTGTCTCCGACAAATATTTTCGGCTTACCATGTCGTAGCATGGTTCCAAGTGGTTAATTAGCAGCAGGAATCCCTTATCCCCAACTGAGAGCGCCTGCCCATCCATGACAATAAAGTTCAGTACCCTTTCAGTGATTTTTTTTTTTTTTTTTGCTGCCTGGACACTATTAGGTGGAAACTTTTCACCTCTTTCCTTCATCTCCCATAAAGTTTGCTGCTTCATGATGCCTCTTTTTTGTTGATTCAGTTCAGCGAACTCAGTGTGATCTCTAGGTTGAAATCTCTGGAGTTGCTTGATTAAGTCGGTTGTGTTATAGCTTAAAGTTTTAGTGCCACCCCTTGGAACAGTCGCTGCGCACGTATTGTACGTAGCTGAGGTAGTGTGAAAAAGTTCCAGATGGCTGATCCACTTGCTCACTCCATTTTGAAAACAGTCTATGCAGTGAGTTCGCTAGTGCATGATGTCACTCAGAGCACAAAGCATAAAATTAGACTGAATAGATCTACCCTTATGGATCGGTCACATTGTCACCAATACCCGATGTAGAATTTTTTTCCAATATTGAGACCGATACAGATATTAATATCAGATCGGTGCATCTCTAATTGGAATCGGGTCAGATGCAATGACAGGCAAAATTTTCTTAACGAAGGTTGTTGGTAGGATATCAAGACAGGAGGAGTTTAATTGTTTTAAAAAAAAAAAAAATTCTAAGTTTTCATGGTTGAATTGGTGAAATTCAGCCATTTTCTCTGCATTTGTTATGATTGGGCAAAGCATCATTATTGGATTTGGTGTGGATGTGCAGATTAACCCTCTAATTTTTTTGAATTTTTTCTGTAAAAAAAAAAGTTGAGAAATTTATTACTAGCCCTGGTAGAGTGGAGTTCAGGTGATAAAGTCACAGGAGGGTTTGTCAACCTGTCAACTGTGGCAAATGGGGCACGAGCATTGATGTTTTTTGTGTATGATTTCCACAAAAAATGTTTCCCTTGCATGTTTTAGGGTTAAGTGATCTCTTCGCAACCTTTCTTTGTAGATTTCATAGTAAACATGAAGTCGAGTTTTATGCCATTTACGTTCAGCCCTTCGCCCTTTATTAATTAATAAATTTGTATGAAAAATAGTTGCTACTCCTTCACATCACTCTGTACTTCAAGAAATGTGAAAATTTGAATAATTAGAAGGGGTTGACTCATTTATGCTAACAATCCTCTTGCTGCATCCATGTTTCTGAGACAGAACAAGTCAATCTGATTATCACAAATCAAGTAATTAACTGTCAAAGTTTTTGAAGAGAAAGATCTGATGTTCAATAAACAACATATAATTGTTTTATTTTTCTGTCCGCACACTTCTTGGATTATATTGGTGATTGGTTAGTTTTTCTTTAACCAGTCTCATGCTTCATTCGGACAAGTTAGTAAAAGGGACAGAAAAATCTGACATGAAATAGATATGTTCACCTGAAATCATTACATGTTTTACAGGGGCTTTGGAGCTCACATTCATATTCTTACATATGATCTAAGACCATTATTGCTGAGGGAAGTTTGGGAGATGATTAGCGGAGTGTGTGCAGTCCAACTTGAAAGGAAAATGTCCAATAAATAACTAACCCAAACCACGAGAGGAACATCTTTGGCTGTAATGGGTATTTATAGGAGTGTAACCTTGGGAACCAAATTGGTTTCAGCTAGATGAATATAGACATTTGAAGTATCTGGCACTGTGTATGTACCTGCACACTGAAATGCTAGTGGGAAACCATACATATCTAAAAAATGATAAAGTACAAGCAAACTATAGCTGTAGAGTTCCCTCCCTATGCATCACGAGCCCTGTGGTAAATTGACAAAATCAACTGGATTGCAGCTAGAGGGACTTGAGCAATAGATGCGAGTGGTGCTCACAAGATGCACAAACTTTTCATGTTTTATTTGCTGACAGAGTTGGAAGTTGTGGCAGCCTGAAACACTGGTGCCATGCCGAGCAAACATGGGCTGAAGGCACATTGGAAGCAGACTTTCCACCGGTTCTCGAGAGGAGTTTAAGGTTACATTTGTTTAATGAACTGCCTTGGTGTTTATGTTGTGGTGATGGGACTTGCCTTTTTTTCTTTTCTTTTTTTTTTTTTTTTTTGTGTATGTGTCCTCATTTGCCAGAGGGAGAGTGGGGGGCACGTTTTTGGCTTATTTCATGTCGGGGAAGACAAATAGTGTTTTGCTTGCTTGTAATAAGTCCCCTAACCAGCTGACAAGTGACGATACACAGACAGATTTACTGTCAGGCTGAAGATGGTGCACTGTTTTGAGTGTGGATGTGTGTGGAGGGGTTGTTACCATTTCTGGAATGCATCAGATTTTGTCCTGAGCTCAATTTGACTATATTATGACCAAAAAAAGAGCTTGACACGATTAAAACTCTGCTCATTTCCCTGCCATACTTTTTCTTTTTTGTTTGTTTGTTTGTTTTTCCAGAAGAGTTGGGCTTCTGTCCAAAGAGAAAACTGCAACTATAAGTATGCCTTGGGATACCTGAGGCCAAACACGGGGTAGTGTCTTGTCTTTAGAGAAAAGAAAATACACTGATGGAAAATGCCTGGCTCTAATCATGAAACACTTTATCCCACCAACAAAAGATAAGGCCATCATCCGGATTCCATTCTGCTGGTTTCAACTTGACTCATAGTGGTTGGTGGGTAAAAGTGTGTTTTTAGCAGAGTGGGTTTTTCTACATCCAAGTTTCAGGCATGCTTGTCTGATTTTGAGTAAACTGTAAAAGCAGATCTGATAGCTGGACAAAATGTGTTGCTCATCGCTTGGCTGGGAAACCACAGGGAGAGTAGACTCCCACCAGAGTCTCCATTAAGTGACGCGGACCAATCATGTAAAATATTCATGTCCTGGCAGTGAGGGAGCTTTTTTTTTTTTTTTTTTTTTTCTCCTCTGATAACCTCATTTACTGGAAGCTGGGAAAGCAGTGTTCTTAGCTGAGGTAAATGTAAGGCATGATGCTGCTGTTCTCTACACACTTCCCAGTAATTGTGCAATTATATTTTCCCAGCAGTGTAAACACAGATCTGAAGTAAAGAGTGAGGCAGTGAGGCAGTTTTTTTTTTTTTTTTTTTAACTTCAGGGGTGGAGATGATGAGTGGATGAAGAGGTAACAGGTTTGGTACTCATTGTTTTGCAGATGAGCATGCTCTGAGTCTTCTGACATATCTCTGTTTTCTCTCTGAACAAACACATGCATGTCCCATGTATGTAGCATTGAGCTGTTAATAGATTAACAGGTCTTCCCACTCAACATCTTGTTCTCACCGCATTTTATTTCCACACTTAAGGTTTTACCATACGAGGCTTTACCATAACACCTTGTTGCTTCTCTCTGCTGATGTGGTAAATGGCAGAACAGCTCTGTACTGGGTCATTTTAGCTTATCAGATCACTTTTTTTCATCATTACGAACAGGGAGCAGTTTATATCCTACTACTGGGAGCTGGAGAATCCAGTCTGTGCATCTGAATCAGCAGAGGAAAACAGGTCTGAGCCCAGGAAGCAAACAACTGAACAAAGACTATGATACCAACACAAGAATCTTTGGTGCCTTGAATTGCTTGGTTGTGCATGTAAAGACAAACTCTGCAAACTTCCACTTCTAAATTTAGCTTTTGTTGAAATTTAGCTTTACAAAAATTTTTTAGGCACTACAAAGTGTAGCTTAGAGGAAGGACTTGTTGAAATCTATAGAGATAGCTGAATGAACTGCAAGGTTTTATTTGTAACCTTGCAACATGTTAACTCATGGCATTCAATGCAACATTAGTGGTCTGGTGAGACATTCCTGCAGACTGCCAGGTCTTGAATTAGACCATATGTTATTATAAGGCTCAAGTGTGTGTGTGTGTGTGTGTGTGTGTGTGTGTGTGTATATATATATATATATATATATATATATATATATATATATATATATATATATATATATATATATATATATATATATATATATATATATGTATGTATGTATATATATATATATAAACTCCTGCAGCTCTGTCTGCTGTCTCCTTTTTACTGAGAATGTTCACTACTGTTCCATATTTTCTCCATTTGTGGATAATGGCTGTCACTGTGGTTAACTGGAGTCACAAAGCTTTAGAAATGGCTTCTATACTCTTTCTAGACTAATAGATCTCAGGGCCCATTTTCACAAAGATTTTCAGAGTTCTCTCAGGCCGCTCCCATCTTAGCCTAAAAATTCCTGCCGAGGAGTTGTAGCTTCAGAGTGATTCATTCAGCTGCTGAGAGCAACTGAGCAAGGAGACAGAAATTCCCATCTTAGTGATGAGGTGTGGTTGACCCCATTGCTAGGTGTGACGCTGTCTTCTAGGGGCTGTGATTGGTCCTTCTACTTCTGTTTAATGGTGGTTGGCAAACAATTTAACAGAGTATTACCAGAGTATTACCGCCACCAACTGGTGAGGCGTGTGGACCAGATGTTTGCAAAAAAATGTCCTGGTAGCTTTTACTGCTTGAGTCTTTCTGAAATAAATCTACAGGTCTCGTCTTAGCTGTGATTTGTTGACACACAAAACAAAGGGGGACACAATAAAACCAGTAATCAGTTGACAGAAATTTACAGATCATTGAATTTAGTCTGGATTAAGAAAAGTGAGTCATGATGATGAAACTAAAAATAAATTAATTGCTAGATGTTTGATCGCGCCTTATTTACATCCTCATCATTATTGTGATTTGTCATAGCTTTCTTCCATGCTTGTCATTTTACTGCATCATCTATTTCACATTAGTAATTGATTAATATTAATTTGGATGCGCAACTGTCAGCAATTCACTGTGATTGACTGCTTATATAAATGTGATCTTTTTTTTTTTTTTTTTTTCTCTAGAAACAACAAACAGAAAATGGGGAAGTACACAAAAACCAAATGGGACAGAGGAGCAGAGCCTGCTGGTGGCAGAGCTCCATTTTACAAAGAATATCTCTCCTTTCTGTCAGTCTTTACACAATTTTCCCTGGTTTACCGTCCCACACCTCCGGGAGGGGTCAATGCAACACCCTCCCTTCGTGCGCTGTTCCAGAGGGGTTGGACTGAGCAAATGTGTGCTTTTACAAGTTTTTTTAAAATTTATTTATTTTTGTGGTTTTGGGCACTGACAGGGTGACATACATCCCATCGCATCCCTGTCGTCCTACCATGACATCTCACTCGCTCTCCCTGAGCATCCAGCTGGCACCACAGGAAGCTTCAGACACTCTTAGGCTCAGTAAAGGTCCTCCTCACTACTACTAACATTTTGTCACGTTAGGAGCTCTCTTAAGGCCTAAGATGCTTTGTGAGTAATTTTGATCATACTGAAGTGAAATTCTAAGAATTTTCCTAAAATGACATCACTAGGAGATACTTTCAGTCTTAGGATTCTTTGTGAATATGGGTTCTAATCTTTTTTTCATTTGTCCTTTTCTATAGCTCAGAGCATGATGTGTTGCTTTTTGAGGTCTTTTAGCCTACTTCAAGTTGTCAGTAAGGTTCTGTTTAGGTGCTTCTTGATTCTGCAATACATTTAGTAATTAGGTCTGGGTGTTTATTAACGAAACCAAGCAAATGTTATTAATCAGTTAATTTACGATTTAACAAGAGAGGCAATTACATTTTCACATAGGGCTTCAATCATCAGGTCAAATTTTGTTTTTGTCTGATATTACAATATGTCTGATAATCTTAAACATTTAAGTGGGGGGGGGGGTAGCAGAACCAAAGTAACCAAAGTAACTTTTCAGGGGGTAAACACTTGTTCACAGCTCTCTTGAGTTGGTTACTAGAGGATGTATCAGTACATGTATTCACCAAAATGCCAAAAATATCTGGTACATGTCTGTCAGTTCGGTACATACATGTACCACAAGAATACAGCGTTGTTTCATACCCTGAACCCATGCAGAAACTAACTGTGCAATGCAACATCCTGTAATGCAAGTTTTAAAATGTGACACCAAAATAAAACAGAGAGGACTCCCAGCTATTACTAACTCTGCTGCTTTGGAACATAAAGGTTTTTCATGCAGCTTCAGTGTACATAACTTTGAAAAGCAATAAGGTACTTAGCTCACTCTGCACTTAACTGAATTACTCACCAGAAACTTCGTCAGGCTGGAAGTAAACATCACAGATAGTGGAGAAAAATCAGCCAATGTCTTAATGACTATCTGTAGTATCCGATCAACCCATGCTCCATATATCTATAAAATGCAAGTCAGAGGAATCACCATTGAAGAGGGAATTTTCCCAACAACTCCAAAGTGATTTAGACATGTTTTATTCTGAAATATGGGCACACTCTTATTAAAAAGCTTCTAAACATTAGAGGCCCCTATATACTCGGGCGTACTTCATTACATGGAGGTTGGTACATATTCAATGTAAATGTCCGGTGGACACATCCACGCAAATCTAAATTTTTACAACTGCGTTTGCATACTTAGTGTTGCACAGTAAACTGCTCGGAGGGAAATTGTGTTAACATCAAACTGTTTTGTATGCGACACCAAACTGATACCAATACAAAGGTTGAATCCTTACAAACAGCTGCAAAGGCACGTAGCACCTAGACTGGCACTCTGTGCCACACTAACAGGTGTCCGATGGCTGCCCTAGTGAAGAAATGGGGCTAGGTGTCCAACTAGCTCATCAAGCTTTCTAGTATCCATTTGGATTGTGGAAAATGAAGAAATTTGTCATGAGAAATGTGTGCAATTGGTACACTCAGCTATGAAATCTCAACAGTCTGTGGACAGTGTGCACTGAGTCTGTGCAGCTAGTAGAATATGTACTATACGCCTGAGTATGTGGGAGCCTTAACATTAACTGTTTTCAAGTTGTATCACTGTTTCATTGTTGTACAACTGATCTATCCAGGCACTAGCTTTGCCTGTTTATGCTACTATCTTCATTTAAAAAAAAAAAAAAAAAAAAAAAATCCAACCAAATATCTTGTGATTTTATTAAGTTCCAAACTTGTTTTGAACTGACATTTATTTGTGAAATTGAGAAAGATTCTTTGTCTACCAAAGCATGACTAAAATCAGGAAACAAACCATGATTTTTGTTTACTGTTACACCCCTATTGGTTAGGGTTAGTCCCATTAGATGTCAAATACATTTAAAGCAGTTAAAAAAAAAAAGTAAAAAGTCTGAATGCAATAGAAACACCAATACAAAGCTTTATTCTTATTGTGACAATTCTACATAACAGCAGAATAATATATTAAACCATACAAAAAAAAAAAAACCAAACCTATAAATACTAGCGTACATTATTAAGAACAATTTCTTGTCTGTTAACAATATTAACAGCAACATATTAATATGGCAGGGCTAAATATGACTGAATACAAGGCTGATGGCATTCTGGCGCTTGGCCAGATCACTGGTATACCTGTGAGGGGAAAAAAAAATCTGGGTTGCCCACTTTTATCAGAGATCTCTGAATCTAACAGAGTCATAACTTTCATTCCCAATTGCATCAGACAGGCCTACTAGCCAATCAGAAATATGGTGGGTGCGGGCCTTGGGTCTTGGCAAAACTTTGATTCAGATCCAGCAGTTGTTCCCTGTCATTCACTGTCAGGGGTAGCAAGCTTGGACCGCAAGTATATGAACCCAGGGGAACAGATGTAAATGAAGACATGAAGAACAAATGGTGCTGGGCTTGGATAGAAGAGATGGTTAGTCCTTTGGGAGCTGGTGCCTAAAGCTCTGGTAACCTGGTGCATGTTTTTGCACTTTGTGCACTCAGAGGCTACTGTATGGAACTAATGGGGGGGAAAAAGTTTTTACATGGCATGCATCCTACCTCAGTCATAAAGCAGCTGTCTTAGCTTTAAGCGCACTTCACGTTTGCCAGGGACAACAGCCACGGGAGACATCCCACCCTCACTGACAAATCGTGTGACTGATTTAAAAATTTGAGTCTGCTCCTTCATTGCTGAGCTAGATTTGCCATTTACCATCTTTCCTTCGCTCATCAATTTATCCAAGAAGTTAGCAGAAGATAAAATTGCCCTCACACACACCTGTTTTGAGGTAGCTATGTAATCACACACAGTATCTGACCAGATTTTAAAAAAACAACGAAAAAAAAAAGTTTTAAAAAACCTAAGCTGTGGCATGTTTTCACTAAGCATTGATGAAGCCACCGACAATAGAATGGATAAAATTTTAAATATGGTCTACTGGGTCCAATTTCATCACAAGGATGCAGGCAAGTGAAAATGCAGCTTCTTGCTAGCAAAAAAGTAAACCTTGCAAATGCCTCAGCATTGATGGTGGAACTAAAAGATGTCCTGCAGTCCTGTGGGCTTTTTGTAATGTAATAGCTGATACTGTTTGGTGTACAGACATTACAAAAACCCAATGACACTTTATGACAACAGTAATGATCATTAAGATAGGGTGTGCAAGGGTAGGGTAGGGTATTTGTGTGTAGAATTTTGAGGAAAGACATTAATTTAACCAGCTTGGAAAAGGCTGGAACAAAGGAAATGTGAAAAAAGTAAAACATGTGAATACTTTCCAGGTGCACTGTGTTCAGGGTTTCCCCCAGTGTGTTATATTTGCTCCCCCCTGCACACACATACACACACACACGTCAGGTTAAGCATAGTTGGTTTACTTATTTTAAACAAGTTTTTCATACACCAGTAGCAGCCCAGCCAGCATACATAGATTGGCTCCCATATGGGATTAATAAGGGCATACGATATGGGGCCCAAAAGGTTTTGTCCGCAGTTTCCATGGTGGCCTTACAGGGGTTTGCCCAGATAGAATTTAACAGGCCCTTACTGGGTTTTTAGTGGGACCCAGATGGTTGACTTACATGAGACCCATGTATGGCCCATGCATGTGCTTACAGGAATATTTACCTGGGCCTTAATGGGGTCTCAACTGGGCTAGAATATGGGTAACAAGTGGGTTTGTCCGCGGTTTCCATGATGGGCCCATACGTGGTTGCTCACATAGATTTTAATGGGTCCTGATTGGGTTTTCAGTGGGACCCAGATGGTGGGTCCATGATTGTCTCAACTAAGCTGTAATATGAGCTGAATTAGATTAATAGATTGGTTTGTCAATTAAGACTGCCTAAGTCCTAAAGTGCTTTAATCTAAAACTTAGTGAAATGGAACATGTCCTTTGAACAAGGCTTTTAAGATATTGCTTCCACTATTTATTTGGTAAAGGCTAATGTAAAATATTGTCAATTTATTTTTAACTCTGTTGAATGAATAATTATCGTGTGAATAAAACTTAACAGTAAACTCAAACAGTAAACAGGTCAACAACAAACTACAAGAAAAGCTCTTTCAAAGCAAGACAAATTTAATATATTTTGAGCAGTGTACTGCAACATCTACAAAATTTAATTCTCATTTACATAAAAAAAACAGCATGTGTGAAAACTAAAATCAGTTTAAAATTTTATATATATCAGACCCTCCAATTAAAGGCTATTCCAATTCGCGATTCCACGATCATAGAAATTAATGCAGTCAACAGATGTCTGCATTTTTTTTTGTTCTATTGCATAATTATGAGTTTATTGCAAATTTTATAGAATTAACCTTTTCAAGAACATTGATCTAATTGCCAAACTACACATGATTACATTCAGAAGCGACAGTCTACTGAAAACACTGTCCATCTTCAAACAGCTGCCCACCTGCATTTGAAGTTGCAGCTTCCCTTTTTGCTCTGGCTTTTCTGTTTCCACCTCTGTCCGGATCTTGAGCAAACCACTTAGAGAGGGCCTTTTCCACATCTTCCTGAGTGATTCATTGGATGCGTCCAGTTCTTTGAAGTGTTTCTAAATAACAAGCGGAGGTAGAAATTGTATTACTGTTTTACCTTTTGTACCGGCTGATTATCATTCAGAAATTTTCCATATGATTTTTATTGGGTTCGCAACAACATACAGAAAGGGGAAAAAGTTGTTGGATACCCAGTGTTTTCCTTTTAATTGTATAAGCAGGGAGCAGTTCCCTACTAATGGCATCCTTTGACTAACCCTTTTTCCTTAATGTGGGCCTCAGCAGCAATCCAATCACAGACAAGTTTCACTCACATTTGCTGACTGCTTATCATATATTAAAATCTTCTTAATAATTTTAAGTCCTGAGGGAAAGGAGGTACGAAGTGGAAAAAGTGAGGGCATGGCCCATAAATGTTTGCTGGAACATGTATGTGCGGTTGTACTTATGAACCCGGTATGGCACCAAGTGGAAGCAAGGGGGCATGACTAATGATCGTGCTCCACGCTGCAGTCCTCCACCCGGCGCCCCACTGTACCGCCACCAAATGGCCTTTGGGTGGCTCCACTATAATGTCTGACAGTTTCTGACTGATTTTGAGCTTGTGGTCAGCTCACTGGGGCTGGTGGGACAGGCACAAAGATGCAGAAGAGGGTCTTTTCACGACTCTGTCAATCTTTCAACCAGAAGGCTGGCTCTGAGGTCCTAGTGGCTGCAAATGAGGGGCACGAGGAGGACTTATATCTTTCTGGGGGGATGCATATTATATATCATGCATAATTTTCTTTCTACTTAACAACTGTATACCACTTTGTTTTGGCCTTTCACATACAAATCCAAAGAAATGTTTGTTTGTGGTTGTAATGTGCCAAAATATGGAAAAGTTCAAGGGGTATTAATACTTGTGCAAGCCACTGTAATTAAATGTAGTGTAATATATTCAGTTCACAACCAGGAACTTACATTGTTTGCAGTTTACCAAAGTATTATCTGTCCTTCAAAATTGTTACTATCATTAAATATAACATCAGTTGGCATTAAATTCCAGAGTTGGATACCAAGGAACAGCACAGTTTTTTTAATAGCAGGCCTAGTAAAACCAAAATGTGTATTTTGGCTAAATGATATATTTGGAAATAAAATCACAGGTATCCTAGTATAAGCAATGTTTCTGATAAACATGAGTAGTGAGTAGCTTTGTCTATCTTTAACATAAAGCCATCGTAACATGTCATGTATCTTTCTACAATTGTAGGGTAATGGCAATAAAGTACAATGCGAGCTGCTCTATTTTGAATAATTTGAAGTTTATTAATATATTCTGTAAGTCCACTAGACCAAACCATACAACATTAATTCTAATGAAATAGAATTAAGGCATGGGTTATTTTTCCTACAGCATTTGATGACAGTTGTCCTGTACTCCATCTAATATTATTAAAGTGACTGGAGAGCTGGGTCGGACTATCTGGTACAATACTCAGTTGGGTCGAATCCTACCTAAAGAACAGGGATTTCTTTGTGTCAATAGGCAACTTCTCATCAGAGAGGACAAAAGTCATGTGCGGAGTACCCCAAGGCTCAAACCAAGGATCCCTCCTATTTAATATCTACATGCTCCCACTAGTTCAAATTATAACAAGAAATCAGATTAGTTATCATAACTATGCAGATGATACACAGCTCTACATTATAATGTCACCATGGGACTCCAAATCCATCCAAGCACTGAACAGATACTTAGAACAAATCAGTGTGTGGATGTGCCAAAGCTTTCTTCCGCTGAACAAAAACAAAACTGAAATCATTGTCTTTGGACCTAAAGAGGAACGAGCTAGAGTCAGCACACAGCTTAAGTTATTACAACTCGAAACTGTAATCAGTTTATGATCAGGCCTGAAATCTGGGTTTAGGGATGGACTCGGACCTGAACCTTCAGAGACACATAAAGACAGTTACAAAGTCAGCCTTCTACCACCTGAAGAACATTTCCAGGATTAAAGGACTGTCTCAACAAGATCTAGAGAAACTCATCCATGTGTTTGTCTTTAGTCGCATTGATTACTGCAAGTGTCTTCACAGGTCTGCCTAAAAAGTCAATCAGACAGCTGTAGCTGATCCAAAATGCTGCTGCTCGTGTTCGCAGTAAAACCAGGCAGATGGAGCACATCACCCCAGTTCTAAAGTCCTTCCACTGGCTCCCTGGAGCTCAAAGAA
Organism: Anableps anableps; assembly: GCA_014839685.1. Taxonomy (NCBI): domain Eukaryota; kingdom Metazoa; phylum Chordata; class Actinopteri; order Cyprinodontiformes; family Anablepidae; genus Anableps; species Anableps anableps. Next base: position 38,071 of record CM026066.1, on the reverse strand, counting down.
TAGACTTTAAAAAAAACTTCTGTTTATAAATCACTGACCGGCTTAGCACCAAAATACATTAAAGACCTGTTGTCGTATCAACCTTCCAGACCACTCAGATCTTCTGGTTCTGATCTATGTTGCATCCCCAGAACCAGAACCAAACATGGAGAAGCAGCTTTCAGTTTTTATGCACCACAAACCTGGAACAAACGTCCAGAAAACTGCAAAACAGCCGAAACACTGAGTTCCTTTAAAACAAGGCTAAAAACCCATCTGTTTAGAGTTGCCATTGACCCATATTAACTGGAACATTGACCAACATATTTGATGTGCATTGATGTTTTTAAAAATGGCACTTGATAAAATGTAATGTTTGTTAATGGTTTCACAACCGGTAACAGCTTGATGTGTTTCTAATGTTTTTATGCTTTCATGTTGTAAAGCACTTTGAACTGCCTTGTTGCTGAAATGTGCTATACAAATAAACTTGACTTGACTTAATAATTGTTAAACCTCTACCCATTTTCGTAATGATATTGCTGATTTGTTTAACCCATGATAATGCGCCATTTATGGTATGACCTAGGAGTTTTGCATCTATTACCTGCTCGTCAGAAAAACCTACTGTTAAGTTTAAAATTTTATTATTTTTCATATTTTGATCTAAAAAAAAATACTTTTAGTTTTTACAACATTCAAAACATGCTGATAAATGTTAAGGTGATTTTGAGCAAAATATGTTTTAATCTGTTCAAATCCAAATTTTTATATCACTTAGAATGGGCAGTAGGCTAATTGGGCAGCTCTTACATTCAGATATGGTTATTTCTTTTTTGACAATGGAATTATTTTAGCAATATTCCATTTATGTGGCACAACCCTTTAACCAAACTTTGATTTATAACGTGGCAAACTACTGAAGCAATATAAGTTTAACTTTATAATTCTACTCCCTACTTCATCTACACCTGAAGGTTTTTCTTTACAAGAATTTAAAGCAAATTTTACATCCTCTATACTCACTTTTTATAGATTGATTTTTCAACTTTTTCCCCTCCATAAATTTATTTATAATTATAGGAATACTTTTCTTATTGCTGGTATACATGTTGTTTTTTAATATGTGTTTTATTTATGAAATAATTATTTAATTGAGTTGCAATTTCAGATGGCCTAGTTAAAAATCCACCATTGGTTTCTAAAAATTGATGATCCAACTTCTTATGTTTTCCTATTAGTTCATTTAATGTACTCCATAACTTTTTACTAACCTTACCAAAATTACGCAATTTGTTTTTATAATGTAATTTTTTTTTTTCTTTCTGTTCAGATTTGTCACCATATTCCTTAATCTTCTATGTGTTTACCAGTCTGAGTCTTTACCTGATGATATTGCTAATATTTTAGCTTGCTTTCTTTTCTTTATATACTGCTTTAGTTCATTATCCACCCAAGGAGAACTATGTTTTCTAACTGTAAATTTCTGAAGCGGACCATGATGTTCCACAACAGGCAAAAACAGGGACTCAAATTTTAACACAGCAATTTCAGGATTCTGTTCTGATAATACACTTGACCAGTTTAGCCCACATATGTCCTCTATAAAATTATCAGCATTGAATGATTTTTTTTTAAGCATGACTTTGGGCTTAACTTTAGTTGTTATACCATTAGTTTTTCTAACATTGTTTCCGAACAGAGCTTAGATGCATTTGTATATATGTGATCAATACGTGAGGTTTTAAGTATATTCTTCTTCCCTTTTATTCAACTCGGTGGTCTGTGAATCATTTGAGTCAATCCACAAACAGTAGCATTATTTCAAACTTGTCTTTCTGAGAGCAAATGGGACATTCCAGTCAATATTTAGGTCACCCATGAAATAAACTTGGGTTTATTATATCATGTATATGACTATCACAGATTAATTCCAGATACTCAATGTGGGAACTAGGCGGCCTGTAACAGCAACCAATCAGCATAGGTTTAACATGAGGTATATGAACCTGTAACCAAATTGCTTCTATATTGTGTTTCATTAAATCATATCTAATTTTTACTGGTATGTGACTTTTAATGTGTATTGCTACTCCACCTCCATATGGATTCCTATCCCTTCTGTATATGTTATAACCTTGAGTGAATAGTTCTCCATTGTGAAATGTATCGTCAAGGTGGATTTCTGAAATCCCTAAAATTTGCTGATGACAATATTTCACTTACATCTGTTAATTTATTTTTCAAACTACAAATGTTAACGCGATATCTTAAGTCTCTTTTTTGTTATTTTATAAGGCATGAAATGAAAAAGATTGTGATGCACCATATGTTTATCCAGCACATTCCCACATCTATTGTACAATCAAATTAAAGAGGAGATTGAATAGCATTTGGTGGTTTTGGAGTGCTGCTTTCAGGGTAAACGATCAATTTATCATAGTGTCCCCTCTTTCTTGCCTCTCACAACTTTGGCATCAGTTCCTGTCTCTTTCACCTCACAGCATCTGTAAAGTCCTCATTAATGTAAATGTTTGTACCTTTCAGTAGTTTGCTCTTTTGTAATATGTCACACTTACCCTTGAATCTAAGAAGTCTTACTACGATGGGTCATGGCTTATGTCCTTTTATTTTGCCTGTACAATGAGCCCTTTTCATTTCAATTTCCCTCTGAATCTGCAGCTTCTCCTTTAAAACTTTCTTCACATTTAGCTCTGTATCCATCCATTTCTCACCTGATGACTCAAGCACACTCTCTATAACCAGGTTTTTTCTTCTGGATTTAGCCTCAAGATATTCCATTTTATCTGTGACAGCAATCAAGCTGTCACAGACTTTATATACATCCGTCTGCAAAAAGTTGCAGTCTTCTTTTTGTTTACCTAGCCTCAACTTAGTATCATCCACATTCTGCTGTATTAATTGTAGGCTAGTCTTTAACTGAGTTCTACAATAAAGCAAGGTAGGCCAATCTAGGCCTGATGGCTATCAGAGCAGACAGGCCTGAATCTCAATCAACAGCTGCTCAGCTGGTGGTGGAGCCTGTTTTCTGATAAAGATTGATCAGGAAAAAAATCCTGAGGTCTTGGGTCTCTTTTCAATTCGATATTTGCATAAATACAGTGTCCTCCTATAAAATCTCACAATGTTGGATCATTTACTTTTCCACATTGTACATTCACATTAGATGAGTGATTCATGAAATAATGTAGCAACACACCCTTTTAAAGCTTTCTTCTGTCGCATGCGCAGAAGAAGAACGTTGACGTAATGCATTAAAACACTGTTTACAGAAGCAATATTGAATGGAGCCGTTTATGGGTCACTTTTTAAAGTTTATTCAACAATAGGAGTAGACAGTATTGTCACAAGATCACAACATGAAGGAAGCTAATGAAAAGAAAGCAAAACTAATGGCAGCAGCCTTTTTGGAGCATTGACTGCAACTTCTTTGAAGAACTCTGTTGGGATGTGTAGTTGGAGCAAGGAGTGCTGGGATTGTGATATGATGCGCTTCAGTGGAACAGATGTCTTTCATAATTATAATTTTCAGTCATTGTTTTTGTCCTGATTTACCATGGTTGGCTTCTTCTGGTGCAGAATTATGATGTATGACTCACATCAGTGACGTAAAAGTCAGATAAAATGCAACATGACGGTTCTGACTGCAAACATTTATTAGGGCAGGATCTATCTGGTTTGAAGAGATGATAACGCTGCTAGAAGATTCTGTGATTAACAAAGTTCACTGAGCTGGCAGTACATGCTTTAAGCCATACATTAATCATAAGCAGTCTGCTGTCTCTCTCATCTCCAAGTTGAACTGTCAGCAGTGGTCCACTAAAAAACATATATTTATTTTGAGATTTCCAATCTCAAAATGTTCAGCAGATGACTCAAGTCATTTTTCTGAATTTCTGTCTGTTGTTGGACATGATCATAGGTCAGTTAATCATTAATGAGTATAATAATTTTTTTATGTTATGTCAGACACCATGTCATTCAGTTTGTAAACTAAATAATTAGCTTGCTAACTAATTATTTAGCTTGGAGCTAAATATTTAGCTTGCTAACTTAGTATTTGGTTTGGAGCTAAAAATTTAGTTAGCAAGTTAAATATTTAGTTGGTGAACATAATATTTACCTTGCTAATTAATTACTTAGTTTGAAGCTAAATATTTAGTTGGTAAACTAAAGTTTTAGCTTGCTAATTAAATATTTTGTTTAAAACTATAACATGGTAAAAATATGACTGAAAAATGAACCCTTTTTTTTTTCTCAACACGCTAAATAATCCAAAAATAATGTTAATTCTCAACTGAGTAACTTTACAAGAGGGACCCCATATGAACCACTGCAAAAAAATCGGATTATAGCAAAAGATCGGAATTGGGCATCAAGACCTGCTGTGTGAAGGCAGCCGTAGACATCACTGTAAATCTCCATTTTTTCTCCTTATTTAACACTAACATGATGCATTATGTGGTAAGACTATGCTTAGACAAAATGTTTTTTCCCCACCTTTGGATATAAAGCTATCTTTTTTCTCAATGTGTCTCTGCCACAGCAATCAAGGCCAAGATAAAAGAGGTGCAACGAGAAAACATGGACCGCAAGGTGATCCTGCAAAAAAGGAAGAAGATGATAAAACCAGGGAACTTGAAGAAAAAGGACACAAAAAAGCTGGTGTTGTACTTGAAGAATGGTGCAGACTGCCCCTGCCAACAGCTAGACAACACAGCAAACCAGTATCTAATTATGGGCCGTAAGGTGAATAAGCAGTACCTCCTCACAGGCATCCACAAGTGGGACAAGTCCAACACAGAGTTCAAAAAGGTCATGAAGACACTCAAAACCTACCGATGTCCTGAATTCATTAATGTCTTTAAATAATACACCCACAGCCCTAAATCTGGTTGAATTTCATTCTAAATATGAACTGGCAAAAGCAATGCCAAACTTTGCTTTTTGTTGTCCTGTTTATATACCTATATATCATTGTATTTTTACACTTATACTTCAAAATGTCCAGTGTTCAGTTTAAAAAAAACTCTATGGGGAACGACAATGAAAAGTGTTTCCTTTTTGCCCTTCAGGTCAGGCAGAAAGACTGGTGTCAGAGGATGGGTTGGTTATTCTGACAAAACACTCATATTTCTAAGAGTTAGATTAATTGTATGGTAAATTTAAAGCTATGTCAATTTTACTTTGATGTATGTACCCGAAAATAGCAAACATTATATAATTGTTATGGACAGGCCTTGATAGCATGTTGTTCCTGCTTCAATATGCAAGTGCCAGTTAACCATAATTCTAGGCAAGAAAAACAATCCTTAAAAGTCTAGAAAAATTGCTGTTTTAATCTTTATTTGTACCTTTCAGCTTTGACAGGGACACAGAGTATGAAATATTACTTCTGTATGATAAATACTAGTCAAAGTGAGAAATACACAGTTAGCATTTGGAAATGCATCTTGCTGAATTATATGATGCATATTGCAAAGTCTTCATTAGGAATGGTTTTTGTCTTTTCCACATGTTTAAAATGCTAAATTTGGCATAGTGTATCTAAACTTGGTGTTGCTGTCTGCTCTGCTTTGACATTTCTGGTCCATTTTAGCACTATTTCCTTTTTTCATATTTGAATGTCAGCATTGCTTATTACATACACATATAAACTGGACATAAAATATGAAAAAATAAAACGGTGTCACAAAGTATTTCACTGTATAATATTGACTTGTTCTGTGGTCCTGTGAAATATGCTGCAGTGCTTACCCACATTTCTGCACTATTTCAGTTTTTCACATGAGCTTAATGCTGTATTCAGAGGTCTGAACTTCTGATTTTCATGCAGAAAATATACGGGAACATCTTGTGAAGTTTAAAATCGAACTTGAAAAGATGGAGCTTTCCCCTAGCTCAACTGTCAATAGTTTTGGTCACCATACAAAACAGTGATTTTAGAAACAGAGTGTTCAGTCATTTTTTTGTCCATCGATATTAGTTGCACACAAATATCCTGTTTGTAAACATTTTGCTATAGTGTTTAAATCCATGAACATTTTCAAGATGTAAAAGCCACTTAGTGTGTCTACTAATCACAATATGACCAGATCTCATTGTTTTACCAATTTGTCACTGGAACGGCACCAAGCGTAAACAGATACTTTCTGTGTAAATACAACAAAACACAAGTCCAGTGACTTCAGTTTGGATGAAGGATCTGTAATGACCATGACAAATTCAAAACTGACCATTCTAACACATTTTCTTTGGAGTACCATGAATTTATTTATTTTTTTTTACTATTCAAATGAAGTGGAGTAACAGTACACACTAAAACATGCGTGGTTATTTTCATAACCCATCTGCTGGGTAGAAGCCGTTGGGTCATACATTGGGTTAGTTTGACTAAATATTGGTTCAAAGTCATAACTCAGGAGTTGGGTCAGCAATTTGCTGGACCAGTTTCTGTAATGAATTCTACAGTTTGACTAATTTTGTTGGGTCACAGGTTGAGTAGATTTGATCAAATATTGGGTACGAATTTTACCTAACTGGTTGGTTGAAAGCAAACCTAAGAAGAAGCCATGCCTCTCTTCACAAACCTCCGTTTTCAACAGGACTGTGACCTGAAAATATCACTGGACTTCTCCTCTACTTTGAAATAAAACATGGTAAGTAAAAAAAGGGATTCTAACAGTTTCAAATTGAATAGGGCTTTTTTTAACATTAGAATGTATTTTGATGGTTTGGTTGCTGTTTGACAAACAGAGATTACTGTATCTAACAAAGTATGAGATTAGGTGTTGCTACAATCATTTTTGAAAAAGGTAAAAAAAAAAAAAAAAAAAAAAGGAATTTAGCCTAAATCAACATTTTTAGAAACATAACATCAATTTAAAAAAAAAAAAATCAAAGACAACTTATCGAAAAGATAGTCAACGTTTTGACCGCAGCTTTTCCCAGGCATCGTTCACTTAAGCCATTTCATTCTTGTCCAACAATTCAATTCAGTTTATTTGTAGAGCACAGGTTCACAACAAATGTCATCCTGAGGCACTTTACAAAAAAGAAATAACATTCAATCATATATACATTCCAACTGATCCTAGTTATCAAACAGTACAATAAGCTCAATTAATTGTTCAAAGTAGTTCAAAAAGTTTCTAAGGAAACGCAGCAGATTGCATTGAGTCATTGACCTGCAGCATTCACTCCTCCTGGGCGAGGATGTAGCCACCGCATGGCATTGTGTCGTTGACTTAACAGCAATCCTTCATACCGAGCATGCATGTAGCAACAGTGCAAAGGAAAAACTCCCCTTTAACAGGAAGAAACCTCCAGCAGAACCAGAACCTGGCTCAGTACAAGCGGCCATCTGCCACGACCAACTGGGGATTTCAAAAGACAGAGCAGAATGCACAAGAAAAACAGATGAAAGCTTATGAGACAGTATGGGAAATTTATCCCATACTGTCTCATAAGTTTTCCAATTGTAGTATTATTTTCAATGTTCATGAAAGTAAAAAGTTAATAGCAGAAGGAGAACGATTAGTTGATGGCAGCATTATCTCAGCTGAAGCCCTCTTCCAGGAAGGCATCACACCCAAACAGAGCGCAAGACCAGGTGTAGCTTCTGTGGAGAGAAAAATAACTGAGAGAAAACAAAAAGTTAATAGTTGAAATAACAGCAAATAATGCAAATTGGAGAGTAGTACAAGAAGAAAGTGAGGAAAAAGTGGTCAGTCTGTCCTCCAGTAGCCTAAACCTATGGCAGCATAGCTACAGAAATAGCTCAGGATAACCTAAGCCAGTCTAACTATAAGCTTTATCAGAGAGGAAAGTTTTAAGCCTGGTCTAGAAAGTAGACAGGGTGTCTGCCTCACGGACTAAAACTGGGAGCTGGTTCCACAGGAGAGGAGCCTGATAACTAAAGGATCTGCCTCCCATTCTACTTTTAGAAATTCTAGGAACCAGCAGTGAACCTGCAGTCTGAGAGAGAGAGAGAGAGAGAGAGAGAGAAGTGCTCTGTTAGGAACATCTGGACCAATCAGATCTCTGATGTACGATGGAGCTGATTATTAAGGGCTTCATATGTGAGAAGGAGAATCTTAAATTCTATTCTGGATTTAACAGGGAGCCAATGAAGGGAAGCTAAAATAAGAAAAATATGATCTCTCTTTAACTTTCATCAGAACTCTTGCAGCATTCTGGATCAGCTGAAGGCTTTGAATGACTTTCTGTGGACTTCCTGATAGTAAAGAATTTCAGTCATCCAGCCCTGAAGTAACAAATATATGGACTAGTTTTTCAGCATCATTCCTGGACAGAATATTTCTAATTTTGGCAATATTCTGGAGATGAAAGAAGAAAATTCTAGAATCTTGTTTAATATGGGACTTAAATGACATATCCTGGTCAAAAATAAAACAAAGGTTCTTTACTTTATTATCTGAGGTCAATTTAATGCCATTGAGATCAAGTGATTAACTAAGCAGTATCTTTTTCAGAGGTTCTGGTCCAAAAACAACAATTTCTGTCTTGTCAGAATTTAAAAGAAGAAAATTTAGTGTCATCCAGGTTTGAATGTCCTCAAGACATGCCTGTAATCTACCTAACGGACTGGATTCATCAGGATTTATGGATAGATATAGCTGAGTATCATCAGCATAACAGTGGAAATTTATCCCATACTGTCTCATAAGTTTTCCAATTGGAAGCGTATATATAGTAAAAAGAATCGGTCCAAGCACAGAGCCCTGTGGTACTCCACAAGTAATCCCAGAGTGATGAGATGATTTATCGTTCACATGAACAAACTGGAATCTGTCTGACAGATCAGATTTAAACCAGTCCTAGTGCTGTTCCTTTGAAACCAACATGTTCAAGTCTTTCTAAGAGAATTTTGTGGTTCACTGGATCAAAAGCAGCACCGAGATCTAGTAAAACCAGAACAGACACAAGTCCATTATCTGAGGCCAAGAGAATGTCGTTTGTAACTTTCACAAGTGCTATTTCAGTGCTATGACAAGCTTTGAAACCTGACTGAAACTCTTCAAACAGGTCATTACTTTTTAGATGCTCACACACTTGATTAGCAATTATTTCCTCAAGGATGTTGGATCAGAAAGGAAGATAGGTCTGCAATTGTATTAAGTCGTTGTAATTGAGAGGTTTCTTAAGTAAAGGTTTAATTACAGCTACTTTAAAAGCTTGTGGTACATATCCATTTACTAAGGACAGATTAATCATATCTAAAATGGAGGCAGTAATCAAAGGGAACACCTCTTTAAATAATTTGGTTGGGATGGGGTCCAACATGCAAGTCGAAAGTTTGAAAGAAACTAATATTTTTGATAACTCAGAAAGCTCTACTGACTCAAAACAGTCCAAACACATATCAGGTTCAAGAGTTACATTCAGTGCTGCCTAACTTACTGAGGATGAAGTAATCATGTTCAGGAGAATGCCAACAATTTTATTTCTATTAGAATTAATTTTATTTAAGAAATTCATAAGGTCATTACTGCTGAGAGCTGGGAGAATTGATGGCTCAACAGCTATGACTTTGTGTAAGTTTGGCAACTGTACAAAAAAGAAACCTAGGATTATTCCAATTCTCCTCTATTAATGATGAAAAATACAATGTTCTAGCTTGGTGAAAGGTATTTTTGTACAGCAGTAGACTATTTTTCCAAGTTAAGTAGGACTCCTCTAGATGTGTAGAGTGCCATTTTCTCTCAAATTTCCTAATGTTCTGCTTCAAAGTATGCAGCTCTGAATTAAACCATGGAGCCAACCTCCTATGGATAATTACCTTCTTTTTCAAGGGTGTTACACTGTCTAATGCCACACTCAATGAGGAAGTAATTCTATGAACAAAAACATCAATTTGAGAAGGGCCAGAGATTAAACTGCTGCCTTCTACTGTGATTCTGAGGAAATTAAACATGGAATAGATTCTTTAAACGTTTTTACAGCACTGTCTGATAAAGATCTTCTATAATGAAATTTTCTTTCAGGTTTTGAATACTCAGTTAAAATCAACTCAAACGGTATTGAAAAATGGTCAGATGGGACAGGGTTATGGAGAATTATTGTTATTTCTTCACATTCAATGCCATATGTTAGCACAAGGTCTAAAGTATGACACCACCACTGGGTAGGACTGTGAATTCTTTGAGTAAAGCCAATTGAGTCCAAGATAGCATGAAAGGCTACATTTAGGCTATCACCCTCAATGTCAACATGTGACTGTTAAAATCTCCCACTATAATGATCTTATCAGTATTTAACACTAAATTAGATTTAAAAAATCTGAGAAATGATCTAAAAATTGAGTAAGGGCCTTGTGGATGATACAAAACAAACAAAAGTGGTTTTACTGCTTTGCTACTAGGATGAGGAAAACTAAGGGTTAGATGTTCAAAAGAACTGTAGCTATTATTTGGCATAGGATTAATTAATAAATCTGAATGAAAATAGCTGCTATTCCTCCACCTCACTCTGTACTTTGAGGAATGTGAAAATTTAAATAATTAGAAGGGGTCGACTCATTTATACAAACATAATCCTCTTGCTGCAGCCAGGTTTCTGTGAGACAACAAATCAATCTGATCATCACAAATCAAGTCATTAACTAGCAAAGTATTTGAAGAGAGAGAGCTTATGTTCAAGAAACCACATTTGTTTTATTTTTCTGTTCAGTTAGAGTTGTATTTATCTTCGAGATTTTCGTGATTTGCTCTTTTTAGGTTAGTCTTTAATCCATTTGATTTAGGCCAATACAAAAGTTGCAGAAAGGTGTGTTAAACTGCGATTCTGCTCCCTGGTCTGCACCCTGGGTTCTCAGTGTTTTGGAAGACTAATAAATTTGGCCAGATTCCTAGAAAGAAGAGCTGCTCCGTCCTGTTATGGATGTATGATTTTGTGGCCTTTTCTAATCATCTCTTTGCTGCTCTAATTAAATATATCTGCCCAAGTTAATTGCTTATCTGCCGCATGCTCAGTGCTATAGTTTACACAAACATAACCGCTGATATCACATAAGACGCAACATATAATCAAGGATAAACTGATACAAGAGGATGACACCCTTTCGGAGGGTTAAGAGTGAGGCATAGATAAAAGCAGGGCTCATGCTCCATTCTTTGCTCCTCTGGTTCATCCTTAAGATGGGCTGCGGGGAGCCCAGTACCAAAGGTGAATGTCACTCTGTATCTGTTCATTTGTATACTCTGTACACTGATCATTTTGGCATTAAATCATGATTTTATACTTAACCATTTCTCATTATTTCACAAGGTAAATACTTTGCTGGTTTTAGTGGTTGGTTCTTAGAACTGGAGAGAAACGAACTCGGTGGTGCAGGAGGCGGAAAGAGGGTGAACCCCCATCTAACAGTCTAAAGTTGGATGGATGCCGTCTCTCCGGATCAGATTGGGTTTTACCCAAAATGTATGCCAGTTATCAATGTCGCCCACATCGTTTTCAGGACACCACCTAGACAACCAGCGGTTGAATGACAGCATGCGGCTAAACATGTCATCACTGGTCTGATCGGGCAGGGGAAAAGAAAAAACTAGAGTCCGACATTGTTTTGGCAAACTTACACATCGAAGCGACACTAATTTTAGTGACCTCCGATTGGCGTAACCGGGTGTCATTACCGCCAGCGTGAATAAGAATCTTACGCTGATCCTTAGCCAGCAGCTTCAGGTAGGATTTGATGTCGCCCGTTCTGGCCCCCTGGCAAGCATTTGACTATGGTCGCTGTTGTCTCCAATGTCACGTTTCTGACTCGGGAGCTGCCAGTTACCAGAGTCGGCTTCTCAGCGGGCGTGTCGCTGAGCGGGGAAAATCTCTAACAAACGCGGACGGGTTGGTGGTGACCGGTGGAATGGGTTCTGGAATTATGCTTCATGCGAACCGCCACCCACCCGCCCAGAGGTCCCGGCTGCACGGGTTCTACTGAAGGACCGCAAAGCAGAGAATCTATTCCTGTATCAGCGTGGCCCCACGCTAGCTAAGGGGCCTCGGCTATCTGCTGATTTTTCAACAGCGCGGAGCCGGTCTTCCAATTCCGACACCCTCGCCTCCAAAGCTACAACAATATTACATTTATTACACGTACCATTATCACTAAAGGAGGCAGAGGAGTAGCTAAACATCTGGCACAGAGAGCAAGAGCGAAGAGAAGACTCAAACAGAGAAGTAGAGACAGCAGGAGAGACAGGAGTAGCCATAACAGCGCTGACGCTAAGCTAGCGTTAGGCTAACGAGCTGTTACCACGCCGAAAAAACCGAGTGAAACACGAGGAGTTCTCAAAACGTAAAGTGTAGCAGCATAAAATATATGCTTTAACCTGCTTATGTATTAGAATAAATCAGTAACGTCTCTGGACAGATAAATTAGATTAAATCAAGAGTATCAAACAAACAGCTCAACCAAGTGCAACTGCGACAACAGGAAATGACGCAATACCCCTTACCCAATCACAGCCGACTTCACTTCCAGGACAAGGATAAGTTGTTAAAGGGTTAACCTGGCGAAGCTGAACTGAAGCGAATAGTTCAAACTAAAACAACAATGGCGAAGGAGAGAGGTTGAATAAAAGAGCTATGAATAAATAGGTATAGTACACTTTCTGTGAAATAAAAGTAACTTTTACAAAGTTATTAGGCAATAATTCAGCTGCGTAAGCCTGAAATATCTGCTCGTTTTTTTTAAACATATCGCTTAATTACAAAAGTGCTTGGGTGTGTTCAGACATGTCCGCTACTTCGTCAGCTGACCGGGCGGACCAGGCTCGCTACGCCGAGAGCGAACATATGTCTCCTGGCACATTGCTTTCAGACTCCTGTTGGCCGTTGGCAATGAGTTAAATGCAGAAATAATTCATTCAGACAATATCTGTTAATTTTTAATTATTTTATTATTATGGTTTACAAATGAATTAATTTAAACTTTGTTTTAAAAAGTCATTGTTAGTGTTTAAGTTGTTAAACGTTTTACTAATTAACAAATATCGGTATATTTGTCATAAATTCATTTCATTTTGCTTTCAATTTCTGTATATATATATATATATATATATATATATATATATATATATATATATATATATAAATTACTTTGAACATTTCAAATGGCTGATTAATGATGTAAGTAAAATTAAAAGATAAAACAAACATTTTAGTCAAAACAGGCCATTATAAATATGTAAAGTGGAAAATAAAACCATGTACAGTTATTTGCAGTGGAGACAGCTGGATTATATTGAATTCAATTATTCTTAAATGTAAAATTTGATTTGTATTTTTGTCTTTTCTGATTGTTAAATTTTGCAGTTTTTTTATCCAGGATCTTCTGTAAAATTAACCGAAAACTTGTTCTCAACGAACATCTTTTGTATGGCCAAGGAAGGAGTGGGGCTCTTCTCCGCATTAATTTGATCCCTCAAGGTATTGAAGCTCAGAATAAATGTTTTCCAAGATGTTATTTCTGCTTTGGCCCTATTTAGTTAATGTAACAGTTTAACATGAGCTTATGTTTGACAGACAGACAAGGTGATGCAGCCCTGCAGCTGCTGTGAGTACTCCTCCCTACTGCACCTTACAAAGTTGGGTGAAGAGTTTTCAGGCCCAGGAATCTAAAAGTTCAGAAGGTCGTCATTGATATCTAAGCTGTAAGTCAACCTTCTTCTCTGAATCATGCTTGAAGTGTTTGCTGTTTGTAAAAGAGTGTCATATTTATTAGTGAAGATTTGTATCAAACACAAATCAGTCGAAAATTGGCAGTGGGAAATTACATCTAGTCACTAATGGCCTGCTATTTGCCTCTTCCCTCTTCATCATGTTGGGACAAACATGATGGAGGATCTACAAAATGCAACTACAGAGTACCTGCTCAGAACTGAACGAGGCCGGCCATCACTATCAAGGACGATGGCTTCTGTAACAGTGTTTCCCGGACTTACTTGCAAACATACACATGCTCATAGATATAAATACAACCCCCTCAACTCACCTCCTCCGCTGGCTCCCCTCATACTACCCACCCGGCATGGAAACCTAGGTTGGATGCGATAAGCTAGGTGGCTGTGTTGCTCACTTGGGCAGGCTGTGCTGGGACCTCCCCCCAAACTCCTGTCCACCCTTACCCATTCCACATGTTTGTATGATGTTGTCTGCTGACTCTATGTTGCTTTTTTATGCTGAGGTTTTTTGCAATCTAAGCTAAGTTTCTGTAATGATGGCACTATGGGATTTGTTTTGCAGTTTTAACATGCACCTGGTCTTAGTGCTTTATGTGTACATAACAAAAGTTAAGACATTCTTAAAACATTTTTATTGTCAACATCCATACTGTCACAGTACATCGATGGGTTTGGGGCAAGGAAGGTAACAGGATTAGGTTTAACTACGTCCAGAGCTGGATGTAGTTTCTAGTACAAGTAGATAAACGTTTGTCATCTTGAAGTTCTTCAACCACTGCGTGTTTGTGAAACCAGGAACAATAACATCCCACCTCTGGTAGGTTTGGTTAAGCACCCAGACTCCAGGTCTGCTGTGAGTATTTAGCAGGAGATTCGTCTGAAATACACACACAGCATATGTATTACTAAACCTTATTTAATCAACATTTATGCTCAGCTTTTTCCATATATACAGCCCACTACAGCAGATTAGCATTATCTTACCCTCAGATGTTGTCTAGCTCGTATCCTGTCTTTGATTTCATACCGCGTTATGGCTTCCCAAACTCTCCTGTACTTCTCCAGTGTTTCACCTCGCTGCCCGCACCCTTTTCCAGGTCTCTTCTTTTTGGTGTCTGACAAAAAGCCACAACCTGAACAGAACAATGTCCTCCATTGTTTCCTGGTCTTCTTCTTCTACTATGTTTAATGGTAGCTGGCAAATAGCCTAACGGAGCATTACCGCCACCTGCTGGTAAGGAGTGTGACGTCAATTTTTGGACGCTGGGGCTGCCCAACTTTGCAATGAACCCACCCACTGGAACTGTTACTAAAGTGTAATGGAAAATCACCCAAACCGTGCTAAACAGAGTTGAGCCAAGTTGAGCTGTGCTGTAGAAGTGCTAGTGGAAAAGGACCATTACTGACAGTCCACAATTACTAGGGTGTTTAATTGACAAACAAAATTCAAAAAGGCCAGCGCAAAATGGTGTGCACTAAGACACTGTAGTTTGCTTATTAGCTAAAGAGATGCTGCCCTTTAATTTCAATGAAAAGCCAGTGGTAGCATTTTGAAAAATGCATTTGACACCCAGTAAACAGGAGGAAGTTCACACCTTTTTTTTTTTTTTTCACAAAAGTCCTGACTGGGAGTATTGCCTGTTTTCCCTGTCTGAGCCTAATAATTAATATATTTTTGAAGGGCAAGTTTGTTTATCAAGATTTCACAATACATTTTATTTGTTTTTGGTTTCTTTATGTATTTTGGATATTTAAATGTCTTCCAGTTCTAGTGTTAAATGTTCTTCAGAAATTAGTTCATTGATCTTTGAGAGGGTGTACTTGCATTATTATGACAGTTTTATGCTGTTGTCTAACAGTGGTCTCAAGACAACAATCTTATTGTTTATCTCAATAATTTCCAGGACAATTAATCGGCCAGCAAAATTTGTTATCATAACAGGCCTACACAGGACAGGCAAAAACAGTTTGCCCAGTCAAAACCTAACCAAACCTGATCAACTTGCAAGATTTTGGTTGAGAGAAATCTTTCTGTCTGCATCATATAACTTGATACTCTTGTTTGATTTTTGTGTGAGGTTCCTGCAAAGTTTGTTTTGCTTTTCATTCTTGCCTCATTGACTTTCTCTAAGAGATTTTTTTTTTTTTTTTTTTTTACCATCCATTTCACTTCCAAAGTGACTCAAAGTGGGGAAGTAAGAAGACCTAGAACGAACTAAACCAGAACCTTGAACATTCTGCAAGTGATCTCTGTCAAGCCAACATTTACATATGGGGCCAACGTGGTTAGGAAATGGACCTTTTATTAGTTTGTCCACAAGGAGCACCACATTCATTTCCTTTCTGGGTTTAATACACTACATCTCTGGATAAAAAAATTGACCTATGTGGGCTGTATATGTGTTGAGCAATTTCACCAGATCCAAATTGTTTTTTGGTCATGAGGTTTTTAAAAGTGAGACCCCTCTGTTTTCAGTTTCTGCTGCAGGAAAACCATCTTTAGTATTTATTAGTATATTTATATATAGTTATTGTGCTCTGTCAGAAACTAGTGCTTTAAAGAATAATTTCATTCGTTTTGTGGTGGCGGCTCAGTCAGTCATAGAGTATACCATCACAGATCAGGAACGTGTACACAAATCGCATTTACATGTAGAAATAAAATTATTTCCTGAATCCACATAATGTGAAATATCCCCTCTTTAACACACACTGGACTGAATTTTGACATTTCAAAGTACACCACTGGTTTTACTGAAGGTTCCTCTGTGTGTGTCATCACATTAATTTAGTCTTTAAAATTTAGAAGTGTGTTTTTCCCTCTGTGGTTGACTCTCTGCCACAGAGTTCTTAGTTAATGTCTCTGGCTTGTCTACAGAATCAAGGAGGAGGTATGAGTCAGCAAAGGGATTACAGAGCAGATTCCTATGGAATTCTAAGATCATAGTCAAAAATATCACATTGTTCCCATCAATCTTCAGAACTTCAGGCTGTTTGATGTTGGGAGTAGCACTTGAACCATACAATTATGACATGAGCAGTCACCAAAATCCAGACAGCAGTGAAAACAAAACAGAGGAGTATTTGCTTTTGTTTTCACAAAAGTCCACAAGGGGAGGAGGTGGGTGTGTGTTTAGTGTGGGCCAACTGTGGGGAGGAGCCACATGTTTCTAAATAATAGCCATTAGTTTTAAAAGCGTGATGTCATCTTAAGTACGTTGTTGTTCCAGTAACCATATTCGCCTGATTCTGGATCAGATCCTCAAAGTAATTCCTGCATATTCTTAATTCTTATTCCTCACTAATGGAGGTTAGTGGTTACCAAGCAGTGATTGGAGAGTATTTGGCCTAATCAGAGAAATCTTAAAATCAAATAAGGAATTTGTAGCATTAAAGGCCATAACTTTCTGCAAACAGTTCTGCACTGCTATTCTCAACATGGCAGTTCAGTTTTGGGTGACCATCACCCAAGAACAAAAGCTGTGATGCCCTGTCAGAAATACCCACATGTGATTCTTTTGTTCAGAACAATGTATTACTACTATCTAACAGTTTAAGAACTTTTTATGTGAAACTTTATATCTGTTGCTGCTGTTACACCTGAATTTCCCCTTTGTGGGACAATAAAGGCTGTTTCTATTCTATTGTATCTGAAAAGTCTGTAACTGGCCATTGTGTTCCTGTGTGAGCTATAGCCTTAAATTTTCTGTTCAACCCCTTCACAGAGTATCTCTGGAAAGTGAACTCTTTTGAGGGGAGGCTAGGTTGGCTATGCATCCTGTGATGCCTGTTGAGGGTATGTCTATGGTTTTAGGCAACGGCCTTGTGGGTGCTTGCATGTGGACAAGCGTTGGTGACTCATAAGGATGCAAGTGAACGTGAGGTTCCTGAAGCGTTCACAGTGAGTATCCTAGTGAGTGGTGCTGGTTATGGCGACACATAGCAGCCAGCAGTGTGTGCAATTGAGAGTCTTTGACTGACATCTGTTTGTTTACTTTATTTTTACTGCGCTTTTAACAATTTTAAACATTTCATGAGTTCTTGGAACAGCCACTTGGGTTTTCCTTCTGTTTTGAACTAATGAGAATACTGGCAGAAATACAGAGGGACATGTCTGCAAACATTGACTGAAACTTGGTTGAAGCAACATCATCTGGACTCAGATTAGCACATGGTACTCCATACTGTGTGGACAGAGACCCAACAGTCACTGGGAGGAGGTTTGTGTCTCTGGTGTAACATGGTGGTTGTTAGAGAACTAGTTTGTACACCAAATATGGAACTTCTTTCAGTGTCTCTTCACCCATTTTATTCCCCTGGTGAATTTCCTCAAATATTTGTGTGCCTTTTTTACATTCACCCCAAAATGAAATCCCAACCCAACCCTAGCCAAGTCAGTACAATGGTTACAGGGGATTGCACCAGGTGCTCCGGCATTGGTAATGGGCGATTTTAATCAATGTTGCAATGTTGCAGCAAAGTTGCTCAGCAACTTTTATCAATATGTCGCTTGCCCAACTCGTCATTCCAGGTGTCTGGATCATTGTTTTGGGACCATTAAGGGGTATATAAATCCTTTTGCAGAGCATCTCTGGGTACATCAGACCACAGTGTTGTTCACCTTGTTCCAACTTACAAACCGGTCCTGAAGAGACAAAAGCTTGAATGAAGATTGGTTCCTATCTGGTCAGAGGAGCCTATTGGCCATCTTTAAGACTGCTTTTCCTTCATGGATTGGGATGTTTTTAGGAACTCCTGTGTGAATTTGGGAGCGAACTGATGGCTGAATAGAGGAATAATTCCTCTCTGGGAGCGCTGTTTGAACTGGTGCCTCCTGAAAGTTTGTGTGTTTACTTTCTCAAAGACTCACTCTTAGTGAGGAAAGGGGTGCCATATTTTGAGTTGGCTAAAGATGCTGTCCTTAATGTTTTGCTTTTTCTGAAAATCCTATTCCTTGGACACATAGTACATCAAAGGACAGGACAGTGTTACCAATGTGCTTTTGCACATGGTCTATATTGCAGGCTAGGAAAGCAGTTGTGCTCCAGTGCTTAGGAGTAGCTCAGCTCTTGCATAGGTCTGCCCAGGCTGCTCTGCTTTTGGCCAGCTCTTTTCGGGCTCTTCCTTTGGCCAACTCTTGCCTGGCCCACCTCGGCTCTTCTTTGGTGCAGGCTTTGGCCAGTCCACCTACCTGCCTGTCATTTGCTTTCATTATTTTTATTTTTTTGCTCAATAAAGAGCTTGGTTATTTTCTTTCTAAGTCTGTGTCTCCCTGTCTTTTGGTGTGGCTCAATGAGCTGGATTGTAACAAGTTCATATGTGTTTTGAAGACTTAGAGAAGGTGTTTGGACATGTCCCGTGGTATTATACTCTGTAATATGGACTGTTAGGTGCCTGTATGACTGGTGTCAGAGCTTTGTTCATATTGCCAGCAGTAAATCATATTTGTTTCCGGTGAGAGTTGGACTCCACCAAGATTGCTCCTTGTTACCAATTCTGTTCATAATATGTATGGAAAAAATTTCTAGGGGCAGCCAAGGTGTTGAGGGGATCCATTTTGGTGGCCTCTGGATCAAATATCTGGTTTTGGGAGATGACGTGGCTCTGTTAGGTCCATCAGACCACAGATCTCCAACTTTTACTGAAACAGTTTGTAGCCAAGTGTAAAGCAGCCAGGATTAAAGTTAGCTAGTGATTAGCTAGTAATTAGTCATGCCGGTTCTCTACCGGTCTCTTGTGGTGATTCACCAGTCAATCTAAATTTCCATCTTCATCAATGGTCATGGCCTCTGGGTAGTGACCAAATGAATGAGATTGCAGATACATGTGGCTGAAATGACTTTTCTCCACAGAGTGGCTGGGCTCTCCCTTAGGTCTACCTAAGGTCTGAGGAGTTGGAGTAGAAGCCTTTCCAAGGTCTTCATTATAACAGATGTCGGGGGCACTGGTCTGTAATCCTTTATCCCTGCCAGCCTTGCCACTGTAGACAATGGTGCAAGGTATGAGGTTTTCCACTGGGTCAGGATATGTCTAGTTTGAAGACTCCAGTTGAAGATGGTTTGTAGAGTTCTTGTGTGTTGTCGTTTTGCAGGTTCCTCTCCAATCTCTCTTTATAGAATCTCCTGGCCCTGTTTATGCTCCACTTCACCTCATGTTGTACAATACAATGCCTGTCCCAATAACATGTCATAAACTCCTCCTTTTCCCTGTTCAGGAGCTGTTTCATGTAATCCTGGGTTTATTGTTTGGATAGCAGCTGACAGTTTTATTAGGTGCCAATACATTTGCACAGAAATTAATGCGACCTGTGACACAGTTCATATCTTCATCAATGTCTTTGTTGGTCCCTCCAGAGCCCTAAAGGGTGTTCCAATCAGTATATACAAAACAGTCCCTGAGAGCTTCACTAGCCTCTGGGGTCCACTGTCTGTAAGATTTACGTGTTATGGGCGGTCTCCTCAGACCTTTGACAAGGTCTGTATAATGATCTGAGGTGCCAGATTGTCATAGCCACTACACATTAAGCATGCTTTAAGTTATGATAACATTGATCTAAATTTTTGTCATGCCTTGAAGAACAGTCCACATATAGTGTAAAACGTCCTAATGTCTCAACAAGACCTAGAGAAAGTCATCCATGCGTTTTTCTTTAGTCGCATTGATTACTGCAACAGTGTCTTAACAGGGCTGCCTAAAAAAAAAAAAAAAGAAAAAGAAAAAAAAAAAAAAATCAGACAGCTGCAGCTGATCCAAAATGTTGCTGCTCGCGTTCTCACTAAAACCAGGAAGATAGAACACATCACCCCAACCCAATTCTAAAGTCCTTCCACTGGCTCCCTGTAGCTCAGAGAACAGACTTTAAAATACTTCTGTTAATTTATAAATCACTGAACAGCTTAGTACCAAAATACATTAAAGACCTGATGTCATTATATCAACCTTCCAGACCACTCAGGTCTTCTGTTTCTGGTCTACTCTGCATCCCCAGAACCAAACATGGAGAAGCAGCTGTCAGTTTTTATGCACCACAAATCTGGAACAAACTTCCAGAAACCTGCAAAACAGCCAACACACTGAGTTCCTTTAAATCAAGGCTAAAAACCCACCTGTTTAGAGTTGCCTTTGATCAGTAGTAAGTAGAACATTGAACTATATTTGCTTGATGAATGATTTTGATGCATTGCTATGTGCTCGATGATTTTGATAGTTGTCATGTGTATTTGCTTGATGATTTTGGTGATTTGCTGTATACTTGATTGTTTTTTATGATGTGAAGCACTTTGAACTGCCTTGCTGCTGAAATGTGCTATACAAATAAACTTGACTTATTCCTTGGGTTTTTAAACATTCGTATCCTTCTAAAGCTCATGTACAGACTACTCAAACTTGCTGCCACCAGAGTACTGTGAGCTGGCTATTTTGCTGGTCGAGGATTTCAGGGTTTATGGTGTTGAAGGCAGAGCTGAAGTCCACAAACAGGATCTTAGCATACATGTGTAGTTGAGTTAGTGAAGGAGGAAGTGTAGTCCCAAGCTAACTGCCTTATCTGCCAAAATTTTTCTGCAGTAAGCAAAGTGCAGAGGGTCCAGTACAGCTGTGGGCCTTTGATGGGAGTGGACGTTGTCTTTTTGTGTGGAGGGATGGGCTCCTGTAGTTGGTGATATTGTGCAGGGACCTAAAAACTGACTTTGGGTCATCTTCTGAGAAGGTTGTCACTATAGCTTTTCTTAGCTCCAGCGTTATAAGGGATGTTGTAGTGCTCAATAGTCTGGTGGTCTCCTTAAGTGGTTTGAGAATAGAACCTTGAGGAACCCCCAGTGTGATCTATGCTTGCTTAGATGTAATAGTTCCAGTCGGCCAAAATAGGAAAACTCCCAGTCAATTTTTTTGTCCATCTATCAGCATATTATGATCAATTGTGTGCAACACACTACTGAGCTCCAGAAATGGAACTTCAGATTGCTGAGTGGAGTTCCAACTATAAGATTTTCTTATAATTCATTAATGCCATAGATTTTGTCTATAATGACTGGGAAACTGTGAACCTTCCTGAAGAGGTAGTTTTGATTTTGAGAAACTATCCATCTCATTTTCAGCGTTTGTCACTTGTGTGTTGCTGCTGCCATAATTACCAGGATCCAATCACTGGCAATAAACAAACTGGTCAAATAAAGGAACTGATGAATGCCAGTATCCAGTATGAAGTATAGCCCAATTACAAACTCTCAGGCTGGCCTCTTGTAACAGAAACCAGCTGATGACAGGGTCATGAAATGGGAAGTTTTCCAAAGTATATGAAGCTCTGTCCCTGCTTTGATTACTGCAATAATGACAACAGTTTGAGAAACATTGTACAATTCCACGACTGTTAGACTACACAGTGGACTTAGAAGTAAGTGCAAAGAAGAGTAGCTGAAGTACAGTTCCCACTTAATGAATGTGTAAGCATGTGTACACATGAAAAAGACACCCTCTGGGGATCTTCCTCACTTAAGAGATCTGTATAAACAAACAGAGCTGGAAAAATACTTCTCGTAAAATATTGTTCTTTCATCTAAATTTATGAGTGTTTTCTCAGGAGCTTGTGATTTCAAAGTTTATTTAATCAAAGCTATCTCAGAGGTTCAAGTTGTCAAACTTGTTATGAACAACCCAATGTCAGCAGCTCTGCCCGGGCTTGACAGACTCATCGCGGGGTGCCAACAGCCCCAGGTTTTCTTCCATGGGCTGGGAGAGTCAACTGTGGTGGTGAGCAAACAGGATTAAGGAGGAAGATATTCAGATTTTTTGTAATGCTAGATGTGCAGACAATATGTATTCTGTCTGATATGGTGTTTTCACAGGAGTTATTCAGAAAAGCTATTGGAATAACTTTATCTTTACCATGATATTTTGAAAATAGTTGGGCATGCTCACACATGTAGTTAAGTTTTCTGGACCAAAACAGAAGTTTAATCATGAATGGCTTTGCCTTTTAGAGTTTTTTTTTTATGCCTAAGCAATGCAACAAAACAAACATGTCAATGACTCCACTCTGAAATATTTGCTCTCTCAAGCAAATATTTTTCTCTACAGCACCAGAAAACTCCTAAAGCAATGCAGTGTTGTGGGGCTTGCTGACTGTAAGTGTGGGCTAGTTACTGCTCTCAAGGTTTAAAAAGTTAACATACCATTCCTACAAGTTAAAGTCCCTTTAGTAAGATATCAGAGTTTCTTCCGACTTTGTGGGGCAGAGTCCTGCCATATAGCAAGCCGTTTTAACATTAGCCAGAGTGACTGGTAAAAGACAAAAAAAAAAAAAAAAAAAAAAAAAAAAATCTTAAAATAACTTCTCAGAACAGTTTAAAGATTGAGATCTCTCTTAAACAACACAAATTTGTCAGAATGTGAATTAAAATTTAATTTCTACTAGTAGTAATGTGATTACATTATTCCTATTGGTAATAATATAAGTATTATAATGTAATTGTTTCTTTTAATTTGTTTTCCCTGCTTTAACTCGATTTGGATGGTTTTGTTGCATATTTTGCCTCAGTTTGCAACCATGTGTACATCTATCAGGAAAGAAAACTCTTAAAAGGACTTTTAAAAGGAATTTGACCTAACACTGATTTTAAATTTGTCTCACGGCTTGGAAATAGATTTTAATCTTAGATTTTTCTAAATATTTTTTGCTGACTGAAATTGATTTGTACAAAATGTGGTGATTTTTATGAGTTTATCACATTCATACCTTTCCCTGCTCACAGCATGTGTCAAAGTATGAAAACGAAAACAAGAATCAATAAATGTTACAGACATGAATATAATTGTAATAGTCATTATTTTACTTGCAGCACTCAATTTGGCTTTAAATAAAAGACTCGGTTGTTTATCTTATGTCAATTAATGATGACGTGAAAAAACACAAAAGGCAGTTTTCAAATGATGAGTTAATTTAAGTACAAAAAACTATCTACACTTGCCTGACTATAGTGGACAAGGTATGTGCCCTAATCAACTTGGGTGTGATTGGCATTCAGTTCAAAGTAATGACTTCTGAGGCAAATTACATACAGCATTAATCCAAGGCCTAAGAGAGTACTTTCTGTAAGAAGATAGAATGTACATTACAATCTAAATCCATTCACATTTTGCTAGAACTGCATAAAAACAAATCTGGTATGCTTAAAAAAAAGGACAAGTGCAAACCTAACAGCACTGAAAATTTCAGAGCCAATTTTTGCCTAAAGAGTACATTTATAATTAGTGTGGAGACATGAACTGATTTTTCCAATGGGAACTGAGCCAGGAAAACTAAACAGGCACCATATTGTCAGATGGAAAATCCCTATAAAGCTGTAATTTTTTCACCCTTCACTATTACTGTTTAACAACATAATTACTAGGGAGTCCTCAGTAGATGGTAAACCTCAAAGGTAAAAAGTGAAAACCTTGAGAAAATGTTAGTAGAACAAAAATGACTGCATCTCAGCAGACTCATCTGTTGTCAGCCACAATCTGGGACTCAGAGAGAATCATTAGGTGTGGCGTTCCCTCCATCTGGGACTTGTACAGGTCTATGGTTAGAGAAGAGGCATCTAAGATTTCGATCACCTCCACACATCCTGGACACAAACTGTTTTGAGTTTTTCCTTTGGGTCAGGGCCACAGAGCACTATTTGCAAAAATCAGCCCCCACAGAAATTATTTCTTCCCCCAGGCTCCATCTCTGAACACAATGAACCCCTTAAAGCCAGAGTAGTCAGGGACTGTACTGTGAAATAAGCATTTTTTTTCTATCATAACCTGTCTTTTAAAAAATCTTGGGTATACATACACATATGTTTAATAGGGAGAGCATTAGGATCTAGTGGGCAAAGAGACTTGGGTAGCAGGGTTGACTGAAATTGTATAGTGTGCTGCATGATGAGGCATTTCCACTTTCTGTTTTGTCTATGGCATGAATGCAGCATGTAGAACATCAAAACACCAAGCGATTTCTTAAACCTTGAGCACATACCTTTGGCTGTCCATGATTTCAATGATAAATGCTGAACTACAAAACTAAATGTGAGTTTATACTGGCTTTTGCTTTCTTATTATTACTTAATTTTTAAACCAATCTAATCTCTTTTAATTTTGTAGCTATGGGTCTTTGGGGCTAGCCAGTGGTGAAGCCAAGGAAAATGTCAACCATGTAAAACAACCTGCATTGGCCAAGGTATTTGTTTTATGGACTGATCATATCAAGAATATGTTCTTGGGTTGAAAATTGTGATATGTGATGTTTTGTTTTTAGGACTGCTTTGTGTATGGATTTAACCTGTCACGGGGTTTTTTTTTTTTGTTTGTTTGTTTTTTTTTTTTTTATATCTCACTCTTTTGCTGGTAACATTTGTTGAATAATTCAATATTTTATTGGGCCATTTAGTTTTAACCTCTTCACACTTTAATGCAGTTTGTGGTTTTGTGTAATAGTCCTGGGGAAACTAATTATTAGGTGCTGCCTTTGACCTGATGTTGTTCTGTAATGTTATTCCTCTTTCAAGTGTATGGTAGAATGGGTATGTGATGTTTTATTTTATATTCAGATCTTTATTAATAGCACTGGTTTTAATTAGTTGTCTGTCCTTTTTGTCAGCTTTTGTGATGATTGTTGAGGACCCATAATGCAGAGATCCAGAGGCAGGGAGTAGTCATAGAAGATTTAATAAAAAGTAACAAATGTACAAACTATTGAGGAATACAGGAAGCCAGAGCAAAAACAAAACATAAATCCTGGGAGCAAAACAGAAAGCACAACAGGGAAAAACTCTGGCAAGAAAAAGGTTGACAAAAGGGAGGGCACAGGCAAGATAGCAGGTAACTTAACAGGAGGAACCAGCAAAGAGTGGAAGAAAGAAAGGAGCATAAGTACTATGAGAGAGAGAATCTAACAGTAACTGAGGATAACTAGCCACAAGGAAATAAACTAGAATAACTAAGATAAGACTGAACCAAAGTAAAAACAAGCCAGATCTAATCAAAATAAGACACCGGACAGGAACCATTAAACATAACGAAACTAACAGAGGGAAAATAAGAAATCACTGCAAAGAAATGACTGAAGCAAAAGTCCAAAAGAAGAGATCATGACACATTTGAGCTATTACCTCGCTATCCTATTGTCATTGGGTGCCTTGTGTGGATATTAAATAAATTTTAATAAAGTTGATTACAACCTCCTCCGGTTTATTCTGGAAACCTGAATAAGTGACGTAGTATTAATTATTTCTTTCAGAACATATAACTTTACACTTGGGACTGCTACATATGTAAACATTTATCCTTTTAATTTATTTTCTTCTTTTAAGTTTAAATATTGAGATTTAATGTCTGCAATCTGTTGGTGTATAAAACCCAGTCAACTTCCTTGTTTGTGTGTACAAAACTGGCTAAAAAGCTGATTCTGACACAAAAATGGATGAAGTATGAAGTGAAAATTGAATATTGATATTTCTTTCATACATACCTTTTTTATGGACATAAAGCTAATTAATTTAAAGTCCAGACTTGTACTTCAATGTGATAGTTAATAGGTTGAAATTATATGTAGATAGAGATAGGAGGTTAAATTAGGTTAGCATAAACATCAGGTCATAGAAAAAATGAGAACTGTGGGTTTTAAAATGACAGATTAAATGAAACCTGCAAAGGTGTTAAATAACACTGATCATCTTGCATCTGTAGATATGCAGTAGATGTGTAACTCCACAAAATGTACCTGCATATGTCTCAGTTCTAACCTTTGTTTACATGAGACTGCTGTCAGAACTTTGGGTTGTTTGGGGTTTTTTCTGGGTTTGTAGTTTTGATCATTTGTTGTTCTATGTTCCTTGGTCACTTATTCTTTGATTAAAATCATCCTTGTTTCTGTTCAGTAAGCTCTTAGTTATTGTAGTTATGTTATGTTTATTGTTTATTCATTCTATTTAGTTATTCTTTGTTTCAATTAGATTCTTTTTCCTAGTTCCCCTGTTTGTGTCTCCCCATGGGTTCTAGGCTGCAGAGTCTTCTCATGGTCTCCAGTCTGCAGATCTTCGTTGTGGTCTCCAGTCTGTACAGCTTCCTCATCGCTCTTCACCCTCAGTCAGAGCTCCTTTGTGGGTCTTCCTCGTCTCCAGGCCCCCTTCTGGGGTCTTCCTCATCTCCAGTGCCTCTTCTTGGGTCCCCAGCACCTCTTCATGGGTCAGCTCCCCCAGAACCAGTGTTCCTACATGGGTCAGCTTCTCTAGCTCCTGAGCCTCACGGTGGGTCGTCCTCCCAAGCTTCCGAGCTGTCGTCTCCAATGCTCTTTGTGGGGACTTTTATGCCACCTAGCTGGCCACCAGCATGATCCTTCAGCCGCTGACATTCACAACCACATTTTTTCTATGTAGATGGTCAGTTGAACTTCAAAAACAGGGCAAGGCTCTCAGCACCACAAAAAATTACTTGGTCAATATATCCCAATTTCTGGGATATTTCTAGGACACTGTCTCAGCTTGTAAAAAGCGTGGTGATGAGACAGATAAAAATCAAGAGCCGAAATATGAAGTGCTCCATCTCACGTTCTGAACTTACCAGATGTTGAACTAGACCCAAACTGATCCTTCCTACCCTGCTGGGTAAGATGTTATGATCTAATTGGTCTGCAGGAAATAAGTATAAGTCAAAAAGGGATGAACTCTGTGTCTACAAGGGGTTTCAAGAGGACGCCGGACACATTGGCAAAGACCCCGTGTGGATAGGACTTAAGGTTGCGGAGATACTTGGAATAGGCCAAAAAGTTTGGTGGCTCTAGCATCCTCCCCTCCCTTCACCTAGCTGCCATAGACTCCCATAGTGTGGTTCTTTTTGGTTGAAATCTGTTTTTTCCAATGCTCAGAGCATCATATTGGGTGCTTCACAGCCAAATCTATGCTTTGGAGGACTTGTATTTGGGGGTTTCAGCAAAGTGATCAACTCCTGCGGTTCATCACAGCAAAATGTGAGTCAAAGAGGTTGAGATATGGCTTTTTCAAAGCAAATAGCATAGATAGATAATGACTGACAAATGGAAGCATGTAGAATGTTGTTAATTTGAAAAGGGACAGTGCACATTACAAAATATGCCTTGAGTCCCTCAGGGTACCATCAATATAAATACAGTGCAATAATGACAAGTTTACAAGCTTCTTCCATCCAAACAATCATAATATTAATATTGATGATGATGATGATGATAATATGTATTTTTATCTACAGAAAACATATCAGGTTACATGCCAGGCAAATTTACAACAGAACAAAATACTTTATGGATAATAAATGAGCTTACTGAGGTTTGCAGAAATGTGCAGGAGACGTATCTGCTGTACTTTTGTATGTTTCCGTGTTAAAAACGGACTGTTTACAAGGATGTGGGTGCAGTGTGTGAATCATAGCGATGATAACAACGGCCATTTTAGGGCCTTTTTGAGTTTGTTTTCTATGCTCTACTACTGCGCCATGCACACTACTGAGGAGGATGCGACGCGGTGGTTGAAGCTTGTAAACTTTGCTGTTAGTAAGGTGTTTATTAATTAATTATTTATTCAGAAAGTCCGCGGATGTCAATGGTTTGATTCTGTCTTGGGTCTGCATCGTTTATTCATTTATTTAATTATCTATGTATTTCATCTAGCTATATTTGGAACTTCCGATCTGAGTGTGCGCCTGTGCAGAGGGTGGAACACCATGCAGTATCAAAAGCTGACGCTCCCCCCGTGTCACCGCAGGAGTTTCACCAGTGAGCTGTGCAGTGCGTATCTGAGTAACTGATCGACCAACCAACCTTTGCCCAAGGAATTGATTTGCCAGTCTTGGCCTTGGCTTGAATCCCAGACAGTGAGGGTTAGGGTGAACAGTGTATCTGAAAGGCCGTCGGGCGCAATTGGCTGCGTTTTCATTGAGGGCCTTTTGCCACATGGCATAGTCGTGAAAAAACCTAGTGCTGTTCTTCAGGAAAAAACCCCACTATAAAACCGAACTAACAAGAAAAAATGCCCCAGTGGTGCTTTTTGTTTGGGTGTTGAACAAGAGGGACAAAAGAAAATGAAGTGTGAACATTTTCCAAAGTGCTCACCGAGCGCTTCCCTGGTGAAAATATGTGGTGGGGGCCCTACCCCACACACACCTCCTTTCTCTTGAAAGAAAACTGTGTCTGTGAAGTTACTGTCATGTGTTCAGTTGATGGATTTATATTTATTCTTCATTATTCCCTAACCCTAACCCTAAACCCCCTCCTTTCCTTCATTTCACCTTGTATTAAAGCATTCCTGAGCGAGGCTACTTAGTGCGCTAATACTTTGACGCCACGTGGCCCTAGGCTGTTTCTTCATGTGCATATGGCCATTTAAAACACGTGAATCTATCACCCAGTTTCTAGCTCTGGTGTGTGCCACCTGGTGGCTTCCTTGGGTATGTGCGCTGAAAGTTGCCCAATATAGTCTATTGCAAAGATATTTACATAAATGTCAATGTTTTCCCCACATGGTAGTTGCTGAAGTTTTTTTTTTTTTTTTTTTTTTCCAGTATCTATTGATAGTCTGTGGGGAGAATCCTTTTCTACCCTGATTTCAGTTGGCTTATTTATTCAATTATGTATTTATTCAGTTGATTCATTTATTTATTCATTCAATTATGTATTTATTCAGTTATTTATTTATTCAATTCATTTATTCAATTATGCATTTCATTATTTCTTCAATTTAATTATTTATTCAATTTATAAAATTATTCCATTTGTTTATGTACTTATTAAATTTTTTCTCTTGCTCTCAGTTGTTTTGTTTTATAGGTTTCATTCGTATTCATTCTTGGCATGCTTTCTCTCATTACAGAAGAGTGAAACTGGGGCCACACCATGTCTCCACCACGCATGTAAGTACTTTCTGCTTCCTCAGGTGTGCCCATGGCCCTGTGATGAGACCTGCTGAATTGCAGTTACAACTAGAAAATTTCTGAAGAAATTTAAAAGGGGCCTGCCAAAGTGTGCATGTCGGTGGGAGCTGAAAGAGGCATTTCGATGCAAAAGATGATCAAGAATGCAAAGGTTATCTACAAGGAAGATTGTTGGATGGGGAATATCACTGACATGTAGAGTAACCATGACTCAGGACCTCACTCCATTGACTTTGTATGGGGTAGTTTTTCGCTAATTACGTCGCCATGGTAACTCGAAACGAAAAGTTGAGTAATAGCACACATCTCGAGAATGAGCTGGAATTTTTTATATATTGTGGGGATGCACGCTACGGTTCGGACGGATTAATGGAGAAAGCAGTTTCGAGGTGGAGAGTAATAGGTGCCTCCCATGCATTGCTATGGCAGGCCCCGAAAAAGTGTAGAAACTTTCGGACTGAATCTTTGTCTTTGTCAACACTTACATACAGGACCCAAAGCAAAGCAATGGTCCTGGGAACTTATTTTTGTCAAAGTTTTAAGCATTGAGTAGTGTTTGTATACATTTCAATGCATGCTTCTCTTCTCATGATGTGCATTGGTTTAAAGCCCAGCATTCTCAGTAGTTCTGTTTTTGTCTTTTTTTTCTTTTTGCTGCAGTGCATTGCAGGAGATCTGACAAGCATGTGATTTATTGCCCATTTTGCAAGAAGCTGCAGAAATGCATTCCAACCCACCTGGCCAGGCAGTGAGGAAAGTACACCTTGTGGAGGCCAAGTGCTCCATGAAAAGGTGGACAATGAAAGGCCAACGGTGGGATTACTGTCAGCTCTGCCAGTGGTGTCCAGATCCCACGGGCAGGTTTGGGCTGCTCAAGCAACTTCAGAAGGGAAGACGAGTTTTTCGTCCTCAACCCACCCGATGAGGATGAGCTGTCAGTGATGAGGCGGCAGCAGCAGCCACGGAAGCCGCCTGCTTGCCCATGGCAGAGGAGTCAGTCCCCAGTGTGCAGCTCGAGTCTCAGTCGGAGAGTGAGGAGGCGGCTCCGGGGAAGAGTCTTTAAAAAGCAATGGCGTGCAAGTCTCCTTTTGTCGTCTTTGTTCTCGTCTGTTTTTGTTGTGCGTTTTGACCTTGCCTCCAACAGCTCCAGGATGCAGAAGTGGCCTGCAAATCCATCAGTCAAATGGGTTTGTACAAGAAAGTGGCCTTGGACAACCCTCTTTTGGAGAGCTACAAGGCACACTTGAGGGAGGAATTAAAAATAGGAAACTGTTATGGATGTATGATTTTGTGGCCTTTTCTAATTATCTCTTTGCTGCTCTAATTAAATGTATCTGCCCTAGTTAATTGCTTATCTGCCGCACCGCTCACTGCTACAGCTTACACAAACGTAACCGCTGATATCACATAAAGCGGAACACATAGTCAAGGATAAACTGATACAAGAGGATGACACCCTTTAGGAGGGTTAAGAGTGAGGCATAGATAAAAGCAGGGCTCACGCTCCATTCTCGGTTCATCCTTAAGATGAGCTGGGGGGAGCCCGGTACCGAAGGTATACTCTGTACACTGATCATTTTGGGATTAAATCATGATTTTATACTTAACCATTTCTCATTATTTCACAAGTTAAATACTTAGCTAGTTTTAGTGGTTGGGTCTTGGAACTGGAGAGAAACAAACTCAGGAGGAGGAAAGAGGGTGATCCCCCATCAAACAAAACATCAAGCAGGAGGTAAATAGTGATGGAAAACACAGAGCTTCCCTTTGGTGACATGAACCTCTGCTGTGTTCTTCGGCATTGCCTCCAACGTTGTGCTTTGTGTGTGTCTTCCCTCCCACACCCCCCCAGATGGCAAATGTGTCCCGCTGGCTCCATTTTCTGCTTCCAGATACAGCCCAGGTGATGGTGGCCTTTGTGGGTAAGGAATCCAAGATAGAGTATGTCCAGAAACTTTAGGCCGTCAAGTTGAGCACAACCACCATGTGCCAGTTTGTGGGCAAACATGGTGCGCTTCACTGAATTTGCAAAAGGGTAGTGGGATGGTGAGGAGGCCGCTGTGTGCGACGCCTTCTTCCAGGCGCTCAGATCCACCATGCAGAGCCTCAGGAGTGAGGACCAACACAGCGAAAGGTAAGAAAGCGAAATTTTTCCAACTGTTTGAAATCCAAGCAGTTTCTCCTCTTGACATGAAATCTCCCCCTACCCCTTTATGTTGGTATGGTATGATATGATCTTAGCCCTAAGCTGGTTATCAGGTCCCGTACCAGCATCCACAAAGCCCAGAGGATCCTCTTTCAAGGCAGAGAAGGACATAAAGCAGATTGGCAAAAACCTGGAAGAAGGCCGGCATGTCACAGAGGAACAGAAGAGCAGGTTCTGGGACTACTGTGAGGCCTTGCTGTTCCTGAAGCAATTCCATAGGCCAAAAGGTGGTAGAGAACCCGATAGTAAGGGAAAAGGCTTCTTCGGTCCTTGGGAGAACTGCGATGCCAGTTTGTGAATGTATTTTTCTTGCCTCTAACGTTCGTTTTGTACCATTTTGTTTACAAGGCGAAAGAAGCGCAGCTGGTACAGTGGCTACGTAGTTGTGGTCTCCCAAGCAGCAGGAAAGCCGGCTGCCTCCTTTGGGCTGGCAGAGGGCGATGCCGTTGTAAGATGGGTTAGGGTTAGGGTTAGGGTTAGGGTTAGGGTTATAGGATGAAAACCAAAGCGAACAAATGTTCGCTTTGTTATAACTCCAAAACTATACGTGTCATCTGAACCAAACTTGGTACAGAGACTATGGGGGACCCATAGAATATACCCACAAAGTTTGGTGGTCATGGCTTATTGCTTTGACATAGCTGCCATAGACTTCCATTCATTTTTGTTCAGAGTATAAGTCCAAGTAGGAAGGTGCTAGGGAGTTGGGAGTAGGTTCCCTGTGCTCAGGGGCTCCCTCTGAGTCCAACAGTACCTGACACGTCCATATCCGAAGACCTTTGGAAAAATGTTCAAAAAATGTTCTAAGTGTGGGGTGGGTGGAGGTTCATTTGGGACCTTTACCAGGGTGCGTTTTGGGCCATTCTGAGTTGACTGGAATGGGTCTTAGGGTTAGGGTTAGGGTAGGGTTAGGGGCTAGGGTTATAGGATGAAAACCAAAGCGAACAAATGTTCGCTTTGTTATAACTCCAAAACTATACGTGTCATCTGAACCAAACTTGGTACAGAGACTATGGGGGACCCATAGAATATACCCACAAAGTTTGGTGGTCATGGCTTATTGCTTTGACATAGCTGCCATAGACTTCCATTCATTTTTGTTCAGAGTATAAGTCCAAGTAGGAAGGTGCTAGGGAGTTGGGAGTAGGTTCCCTGTGCTCAGGGGCTCCCTCTGAGTCCAACAGTACCTGACACGTCCATATCCAAAGACCTTTGGAAAAATGTTCAAAAAATGTTCTAAGTGTGGGGTGGGTGGAGCTTCATGTGGGACCTTTACCAGGGTGCGTTTTGGGCCATTCTGAGTTGACTGGAATGGGTCTTAGGGTTAGGGTTAGGGTAGGGTTAGGGGCTAGGGTTATAGGATGAAAACCAAAGCGAACAAATGTTCGCTTTGTTATAACTCCAAAACTATACGTGTCATCTGAACCAAACTTGGTACAGAGACTATGGGGGACCCATAGAATATACCCACAAAGTTTGGTGGTCATGGCTTATTGCTTTGACATAGCTGCCATAGACTTCCATTCATTTTTGTTCAGAGTATAAGTCCAAGTAGGAAGGTGCTAGGGAGTTGGGAGTAGGTTCCCTGTGCTCAGGGGCTCCCTCTGAGTCCAACAGTACCTGACACGTCCATATCCGAAGACCTTTGGAAAAATGTTCAAAAAATGTTCTAAGTGTGGGGTGGGTGGAGCTTCATTTGGGACCTTTACCAGGGTTAGGGTTAGGGTTAGGGGTTAGGGTTAGGGTTAGGGTTAGGGTTAGGGTTAGGGGTTAGGGTTAGGGTTAGGGTTAGGGTTAGGTTATAGGATGAAAACCAAAGCGAACAAATGTTCGCTTTGTTATAACTCCAAAACTATACGTGTCATCTGAACCAAACTTGGTACAGAGACTATGGGGGACCCATAGAATATACCCACAAAGTTTGGTGGTCATGGCTTATTGCTTTGACATAGCTGCCATAGACTTCCATTCATTTTTGTTCAGAGTATAAGTCCAAGTAGGAAGGTGCTAGGGAGTTGGGAGTAGGTTCCCTGTGCTCAGGGGCTCCCTCTGAGTCCAACAGTACCTGACACGTCCATATCCGAAGACCTTTGGAAAAATGTTCAAAAAATGTTCTAAGTGTGGGGTGGGTGGAGGTTCATTTGGGACCTTTACCAGGGTGCGTTTTGGGCCATTCTGAGTTGACTGGAATGGGTCTTAGGGTTAGGGTTAGGGTAGGGTTAGGGGCTAGGGTTATAGGATGAAAACCAAAGCGAACAAATGTTCGCTTTGTTATAACTCCAAAACTATACGTGTCATCTGAACCAAACTTGGTACAGAGACTATGGGGGACCCATAGAATATACCCACAAAGTTTGGTGGTCATGGCTTATTGCTTTGACATAGCTGCCATAGACTTCCATTCATTTTTGTTCAGAGTATAAGTCCAAGTAGGAAGGTGCTAGGGAGTTGGGAGTAGGTTCCCTGTGCTCAGGGGCTCCCTCTGAGTCCAACAGTACCTGACACGTCCATATCCAAAGACCTTTGGAAAAATGTTCAAAAAATGTTCTAAGTGTGGGGTGGGTGGAGCTTCATGTGGGACCTTTACCAGGGTGCGTTTTGGGCCATTCTGAGTTGACTGGAATGGGTCTTAGGGTTAGGGTTAGGGTAGGGTTAGGGGCTAGGTTATAGGATGAAAACCAAAGCGAACAAATGTTCGCTTTGTTATAACTCCAAAACTATACGTGTCATCTGAACCAAACTTGGTACAGAGACTATGGGGGACCCATAGAATATACCCACAAAGTTTGGTGGTCATGGCTTATTGCTTTGACATAGCTGCCATAGACTTCCATTCATTTTTGTTCAGAGTATAAGTCCAAGTAGGAAGGTGCTAGGGAGTTGGGAGTAGGTTCCCTGTGCTCAGGGGCTCCCTCTGAGTCCAACAGTACCTGACACGTCCATATCCGAAGACCTTTGGAAAAATGTTCAAAAAATGTTCTAAGT
Organism: Anableps anableps; assembly: GCA_014839685.1. NCBI lineage: Eukaryota > Metazoa > Chordata > Actinopteri > Cyprinodontiformes > Anablepidae > Anableps > Anableps anableps. Next base: position 3,253 of record CM026066.1, on the reverse strand, counting down.
GTGGGGTGGGTGGAGCTTCATTTGGGACCTTTACCAGGGTTAGGGTTAGGGTTAGGGGTTAGGGTTAGGGTTAGGGTTAGGGTTAGGTTATAGGATGAAAACCAAAGCGAACAAATGTTCGCTTTGTTATAACTCCAAAACTATACGTGTCATCTGAACCAAACTTGGTACAGAGACTATGGGGGACCCATAGAATATACCCACAAAGTTTGGTGGTCATGGCTTATTGCTTTGACATAGCTGCCATAGACTTCCATTCATTTTTGTTCAGAGTATAAGTCCAAGTAGGAAGGTGCTAGGGAGTTGGGAGTAGGTTCCCTGTGCTCAGGGGCTCCCTCTGAGTCCAACAGTACCTGACACGTCCATATCCGAAGACCTTTGGAAAAATGTTCAAAAAATGTTCTAAGTGTGGGGTGGGTGGAGGTTCATTTGGGACCTTTACCAGGGTGCGTTTTGGGCCATTCTGAGTTGACTGGAATGGGTCTTAGGGTTAGGGTTAGGGTAGGGTTAGGGGCTAGGGTTATAGGATGAAAACCAAAGCGAACAAATGTTCGCTTTGTTATAACTCCAAAACTATACGTGTCATCTGAACCAAACTTGGTACAGAGACTATGGGGGACCCATAGAATATACCCACAAAGGGTTAGGGTTAGGGTAGGGTTAGGGTTAGGGTTAGGGTTAGGGTTAGGGTTAGGGGTTAGGGTTAGGGTAGGGTTAGGGTTAGGGTAGGGTTAGGGTTAGGGTTAGGGTTAGGGTTAGGGGTTAGGGTTAGGGTTAGGGTTAGGGTTAGGTTATAGGATGAAAACCAAAGCGAACAAATGTTCGCTTTGTTATAACTCCAAAACTATACGTGTCATCTGAACCAAACTTGGTACAGAGACTATGGGGGACCCATAGAATATACCCACAAAGTTTGGTGGTCATGGCTTATTGCTTTGACATAGCTGCCATAGACTTCCATTCATTTTTGTTCAGAGTATAAGTCCAAGTAGGAAGGTGCTAGGGAGTTGGGAGTAGGTTCCCTGTGCTCAGGGGCTCCCTCTGAGTCCAACAGTACCTGACACGTCCATATCCGAAGACCTTTGGAAAAATGTGCAAAAAATGTTCTAAGTGTGGGGTGGGTGGAGGTTCATTTGGGACCTTTACCAGGGTGCGTTTTGGGCCATTCTGAGTTGACTGGAATGGGTCTTAGGGTTAGGGTTAGGGTAGGGTTAGGGGCTAGGTTATAGGATGAAAACCAAAGCGAACAAATGTTCGCTTTGTTATAACTCCAAAACTATACGTGTCATCTGAACCAAACTTGGTACAGAGACTATGGGGGACCCATAGAATATACCCACAAAGTTTGGTGGTCATGGCTTATTGCTTTGACATAGCTGCCATAGACTTCCATTCATTTTTGTTCAGAGTATAAGTCCAAGTAGGAAGGTGCTAGGGAGTTGGGAGTAGGTTCCCTGTGCTCAGGGGCTCCCTCTGAGTCCAACAGTACCTGACACGTCCATATCCGAAGACCTTTGGAAAAATGTTCAAAAAATGTTCTAAGTGTGGGGTGGGTGGAGGTTCATTTGGGACCTTTACCAGGGTGCGTTTTGGGCCATTCTGAGTTGACTGGAATGGGTCTTAGGGTTAGGGTTAGGGTAGGGTTAGGGGCTAGGTTATAGGATGAAAACCAAAGCGAACAAATGTTCGCTTTGTTAGGGTTAGGGTTAGGGTTAGGGTTAGGGTTAGGGGTTAGGATAGGGGAACTGATTCCTCCTCCCGAAGGAGGAAGGAGGTGCACTGTCCATCCAACCCCAGGACCCCACCCGACCCCAGTCTCTCTGTGAACGGTGACCACGCTGGCGTCGTCCACCATAGTAGGTGGTCCAGCCGTCATCCATCTGCTCTGTGTGTGTGTGTGTGTAATTGTTTTGTTGTCTTTGTTGTTATTGTGTATGTATATGTTTTGCTGATGTTTTTATTTATTTTTTATTATTTTTCTGTGTTTTTATTAATGAAATAAAAAAACAAACTTGGAATTAAAAAACAAAAATTAGAAAAACAGAATCAAACAACTAAAGGAGGGTTTCCGAAAAGTGGGAAACAGAGCGTAAACCAAAAATGGAAGATGGAAAAGCCTTAGTCTATGTTGTTTTTTTGTGTATTTTTATGTTTTGTTATTTTTTTTGTTGGTTGTTTTTAAGTTTTGTGTAATTTTTTTTGTATTTTTATTTTTTTATTTATTTTTTTATTTTTTTATTTTAACAAAAGAAAGTAAACAGAAATGCAAACAAATATCTGAAAAAGAAAAAGAATGGTGCGCCCAAAAGCGACGTTTCGACCCAATTGGGTCTTCTTCAGGCCAGGCACACCGAGGAACAACTGTGCTGCGCTGTGAGAGAGGTGTTTCCTCTTCTGTGGTCAGAGCAGAAAGGAGGGGGAAGCTGCAGTGCAGCTGTATTTATACCCGCCCCCTTTTTTTCGTATTCGTTTAAAATTGTGTTTTTAAAGAAAGGTGTATTGTAAAAAGAAAATATCCCTGTTGATTATTTTAATGTGATTTTTTAGACCAATTATAATTGTTGTAATGTTTTTGTAATTAGAAAAATGTGTCTTTTGTCAGTCCCTCTGTTTTCCTACCCTAAATATATCATTTTTTTAATCTTACATGAATTGCCATTTGTTTATAATATGTAGTTGTAGCTATGAATTTGATCGTGATTTTTAATAAATGTTTAAGTATTGCACCAGAAGAAAAGGTTAGGTTTAGGAAAAAGGTCACCGAGGTTAGGGTCAGTGGAAATATTCTGGTTAGGGTTAGGGATATTTTATTGAGGTTTGAGGTCCCACCCGGACAGGGTTAGGGTTAGGGTTAGGTTTAGGTAAAGGGTTAGAGTTAGGGTTAGGGTTAGGGTTAGGGTTAGGGTAGGGTTAGGGTTAGGTTTAGGTAAAAGGTTAGGTTTAGGTCAAAGGTCATTGAGGTTAGGGTTAGGGAAAGTTTCCTGGCAGGGGATATGATTAAATAGTGTCCAATCTGGAAAAAGGGACGAGTTTTGGAGAAAGGGGATGATCTGAATTGGGTCTAATGTTTTTTCAATGAATATGTGGGAGTTGCCAATTATGATTAGGTCTTGTGTTAATTTAGCTTCATATTTAATCCAAATGGTTCCCTAGTTCCTAATAGAAAGATCCAGTGCCGTTCCTTCTTTTTCCTCTCCCAATCTGTCCACATAATATCCCTCTGTAGACCCGCCAATCTCATGGCCTGAAAACC